>JAUYWG010000033.1:6903768-6929668 GCA_034779775.1 Enteromius afrohamiltoni | reverse complement strand
ACTGAGGTATGGAGCAAAGCATTTGTGAAGCCACAACACGCACAACCTTGAGGCGGATGGGCTACAATAGCAGAAGAGCCCACCGGGTACCACTCATCTCCACTACAAATAGAAAAAAGAGGCTACAATTTGCACGAGCTGACAAAAATTGGAGAGTTGAAGACTGGAAAAATGTTGCCTGGTCTGATGAGTCTCGATTTCTGTTGAGACATTCAAATGTCAGAATTTGGCATAAACAGAATGAGAACATGGATCCATCGTGCCTTGTTACCACTGTGCAGGCTGGAGGTGGTGGTGTAATGATGTGGGGGATGTTTTCTTGGCACACTTTAGGCCCCTTAGTGCCAGTTGGGCATTGTTTAAATGCCACGGGCTACCTGAGCATTGTTTCTGATCATGTCCATCCCTTTATGACCACCATCTACCCATTCTCTGATGGCTACTTCCAGCAGGACAACGTCACAAAGCTTGAATTATTTAAATTGGTTTCTTGACTGTACTAAAATGGCCCCCACAGTCACCAGATATCAACCCAATAGAGCATCTTTGGGATGTGGTGGAATGGGAGCTTTGTGCCCAATCTCCATCAACTGCAAGGTGCTATCCTATCAATGTGGGCGAACATTTTTAAAGAATGCTTTCAGCACCTTGTTGAATCAATGCCACGTAGTACATGTTCCTAATATTCCTTTAGGTGAGTGTAATTGTGAGTTTTAAAGTAAAAAACTGATATGTTGTTACAATTCTGACTTTATATTATAGATCACAATTGTGAGAAAAAAAGTCAAAAAATTACAAATAACTATTTTTATTTTTTATAGCAGAAACCGGCTTCAATAGTATTAAGTAGCATTGGAAAACAGAGTAACCATCAACTTGGATCACATGAAGCATATAAGCCAATCATACAGTGGCTGAGCCAAACAGATGCTGCGTCCCAGTGTGCCTACATAAAAAAAGTGAAGAAAACGTACACAATTTTGAGTCAGTAATAGGACCGTAGGAAAGCTGTGGGACATACTATCTATTACATCACAAAACTGCTCTGTCACAGTTAACATCCTCCACCTTTCATTTCATTTCACATCCTAACTTATATTATATTTTTTCATAAAGATGCATTTAATGACTAAACGGAAAGTTCATTAAAAGTTCAGATTGTGGTTGCAGAATAAATATAACAGTATTCAGGTCATCGCTGGTTTGGATCACTCAAATCAGAAAGAAGCTGAGGGTTATAATGACGGTGATGGACAAGTGAGGGAGGTTATATCCCAAGCATGTGGACATTCAAAACTGACTGGGTGAATTGACATTTTAACAGTTTATTGTTCAAATAGTGAATCTCTGCTATTAACTAATTTGCTGCAATATAATGTAGGACTATGGATTGTGTGCACATAGAAACATTCAAGAGAGCAGAAAATTGTCAATACTGTCCTGTGATTTATCAGCTTAAAAATTGACAGCATATTCTTCATATTTATTAATATTTTAGTTAAGCAGTAATTTCTAGTATTGTGTATTTAATTTTTTATTCAATATAAGTTCTGAATAGAATTTGTTAATATTTCAAAATACGGAATTATTACAAAACACTGAATTATTTTAAAACGGCAGTGTTTCTGATCAGATGAGGGAGTAAATGGTGGAGCTGGTGTGGACTGATTACTGAATGTTTAGAGTAAATTGACGGGAAATTGTTGCTGCTCACTCTGGTTCCTGGGACTCTTAAAGTAAAGACCCTTTTTACTAATGTGATGTGTTTGAATGTTATCAATTAGCATTTGTTGATAATTAATAGACTAATATTTATCTCTTAGTTTTAGAAAATACAAATTTTAAGAATATATTGAATTTTCTTTTTTATGACATGGTAATTTTGGTCAGCAAATACCACATTTATACATGCAAATGGAAGAATGTAAACCCTCCATTAAAATATTTTTACAAAATCATGAAATATAGTAAAGTTTGCAATGAAAAATTAAGATACTATTTCTACTACTACTAGCTACAATCCACCCCATTACCTCCATCAGCTCTTAAAGTGACAGCAGCAAACAGCAAAGAACAAGAGACTGCTCGACTAATTCACTTTTGTAACTTTGTTAAGAATATATATTTAATTTACACATTGAAAAATATGCAAAGTTTTTATACATGATTACTTTATACAATGTAAGCAGCACTTCTTATTGTTCTTCTGTAATTTATTGTCCTAATGCTTGTGATTATTTCCTTTTTGTTTTTTAACTGCTGGCTGACAAGAATCATGACATTTTTATTATATCAAAAATGTATTGCATCATAAATATAAAAAAGGACCTTTAAAAAGGCTATTAAAGCAAAATATAACTATGTCTGTGTTAATGCATATATAACAAAAGCTTTATATATGAAAGTGTACTGTACAGTGTATAAAAACATTTATTTCACAGAGATTTTCTCTTAAATTCTTTGAATGAAAGAACAAAAGGATAAACAATGCAGATTTTTTTCCACAGCCACCTTTGCCCAGATTTACCAAGGCTGGCAATATTAGTGGATATATATATATATATATATATAAACAAACATTATATAATTAAAATATATTTACATGTACATACATTTATATATTTTTATATTATATATAATTTATTTAATAAATAAATATAACATTTATCTTAATATATATATATATATGTGTGTGTGTGTGTGTGTTTAAATATACATATACACATACATTCAAACATATATTTATAAATGATATATATGATGTTATATATGGTAACTCCCATAACATTAAATGGATAATCATGCGTTACATTTTGTACAGAATAATTCATTCAACATCATTTGTCTGTCATTGTTTAGATTTACTGTGATGCATGTCCGGTGACATCATTTATGCTCTGCTAATTCACATAGACAGACACATAGCTCGTGGCAAAGTAGACTTTTATGAGGAACTGAAACAAGACATGCTATCAAGACATGCTATCAAGTTGATCAATTTTTAACATACTTGCAGAAAACACTGCTGACTTGCTTGAAATCATGGTCCTCAAAATCTGGAAACCAAATTCAGACAGAGAAATTGTCTAAGAGTGTAAATGGAAAACATTGTGTGCTGCAAATATTATTGCTAGACTACTTACGTGAAAAGTCATCTGTGTGTAACCAAAAGCATTTCCTGAATGTCTGCAAGAACAGTCGAGAGCAACATCTCGCTCTTCTGCATGCCATCCAGAAACACTGTATAAAGTGCAAAGACCTCACTTACGCAGTTCACCGCAACACAAGTTGTTTAAGTCACTGTGCTTATTAAGTGTTAAAATATTAAAAAAGTACCAATGTCATTAACGGTTTCCTCCATCGCTTTTCTATTTTTCAAGTACATGGGCCAGATATATCCATCAAAGTAGCCAGGTGGATCCGGAGGCACGTAGACTCGTGAGCTATGAATTAGAGAAAGGGAAAAGGTGACAGACTCAAATCATGAATGTTCATTGAAACGTCTAACAGTAGCTTTCTTCCTACCTTCTTCTCTCTTTACATATCTCGTAAGGGATCTGCAGGAAGTACCTCTTGTTGAACAATGTATTCAGTGGCCTGCAAGTACAATACGGATCCATGAAAACGTGTTTGTGATGGTGCAATCCACACTCAAAGTCAAGCATGTTTAGGTAATTTAGAGGTCATTCGTGCAACAGAAGTTTGTTGCAATACTCACTGAACTGATATTACTGTAAATACCTCAACATCCTAACATACAGGATACAGAGGATTGTTCAGTGATGATCTAAAGCACTCCTCTTTGCTGTGATAACCAAAAGAATAAACATTAAAAGGCCTATTCAAATTTGCATGAATAAGAGGATCGTAATTATTTTTTACTAACGATTATGTAAATAAACTGTCAATGTATCTGAGCATACAGCATACATAAAATAATAAAAGATTTAAAATGTGCACAGCAAGTAGAGCTTAGCTTAAGTAAAGCTGAAATTAAATCTGTTCATCATGTAAAGGGATTGTGTCTCTTCAGAATTAATATTTCAAATTTTGGTTTTGGTTTCACAGACCTTCAAAGGAGGGACAGAGATCAAAGATGAAAAAAGTTATACAGGTTTGGAACGGCAAGATGGTAAGTCAATGACTACAGAATTAAAAGGTTTGGGTGAACTACAATTTGTCATAAAGGATCTTTTGCATCTGATACAAAAAAGGCGGTCTTTTGAAGAAAATTACCCATGATTAAAAATTAGGAATCCCTCCACTATAAGAATAAATGCATTGGACGGCTCAGATGCTGTGGACTTCACTGCAGGACCATGAGATGTCATGAAGCCCAGAGGATCCTCCTGCCACGAGCCAATGTCTGCCATCATACTGTCCATGTGCAGGGCGTCCAAAGCTAGATATATATATATTTATTTGCACACACACAAACGCATTTATTTGCAGAACAGGACAACTGGCATATTGAGAAATAAACAATAAAAAGCAAAAGTGGCAAAACAAGACTGTTCTTACTGTCATACTGCTTGAAACCATTGACGTCAGCAGGGACCACGGAGTCATCCTGAGACAAATTAATAAGAAATTGACTTCAACAACAGGTTGAGACATAAATGACTAATCGATCTAGGGACAAAGTGGGCGAAGTACCTTGAAAAAGCTGTCTTGAGAAATAACGAGGCTGTTACGCAGAAGCTCCTGCAGGCTTTTACTCAGAGTGGTCTTTCCTCCATTTGTCGTCCTGTCAGTTCATGTACAAATCATATATGCTGGGACTGAACATGGGACAATATTTCAAGTTTACACACGTTTAGTTCACTCACCCTCCAATTCCTATGATTAATTTTCTCATTTTTTTTTTCAACGTGTGTTAATATTTCAACTTCTGCTGAGCAGCGGGAGACATGCATTTAACAGGACTGAGAACATTTTTACCAGCAGCCTTGAGCTCAACTAACAGGTTAAAGAAACCCGTTTACGGTGAAGCTCTTGTTCTTTCTTCACTCGCGGATCAGATCTGCTCTATAGCGCCGCCTGCAGCGCTGGGTCCTGACCGACATTCACAGCCAGTTACAGTACTATTCAAAAGCACAGTTCACCCAAAAATAAAAATTCAGTCATGCTTTGAAGGTTTTGATCTATCTAGTTCATATATTGCAGATAACCCATATAAACAAAGACAAACAGAGGGATGTGAACATTTTAACTTCTCAGTGCCGTTGGACTTCATATCAGCAGCACCAATCATGTTGAAACTAAAAGTATAATATGAAGAAAAGTGAACACATGAACATTGTTTTATTAGTTTTATTTCTTTGTAATATAAGACGATGACAGTGCAAATCTGCTTCATTATTTACAGCGTATGTACAATTATGGTCAAAATTGTATATATAGAATTGCAGAATCTGCAAAATGTTCATTATTTTACCAAAATAAGAGGGATCATACAGAATGCCTGTTATTTTGTATTTATTGCTGACCTGAATAAGATATTTCACATGGAAAATGTAACGTAAAATATAATCCTCAAGAGAATTAATAGTTGAATTTATAAAAATGACCAAAATGTACATCCCCTTAGGTCTTATTACTCTGCTGTTCATGAGTCCCTTGTTAGTCCTGAACAGTTAAACTGCCTGCTGTTCTTCAGAAAACACCTTTAGATCCCCAAAATTCTTTGGTTTTCCAGCAAAATTTGCATGTTTGAACCCTTTCTAACGATGACTCTTTGATTTTGAGACCAATCTTTTCAGACTGAGGACAACTGAAGGACTCACATGCAGCTATCACAGAGGGCTCAAACGAAGCAAAAACCATGCGTCAAGAGCCAGGGGTGAAAACCTTCTGAATTTGAAGATCAGGGTAAATGTTACTTTCTATATTTAAATCTCTTCAGGGAAACATGCAGGTATGTTCTGTAGCTTCTGAAGGGAGGCACTAATTGAAAAAATAGAATATTTGGGCAAAATAAGAAACATATCACATCTTCATTTAGTTCAAAAGTTACACCCCTTGGCTCTTTACGCATCGTGTTTATCTCTGGAGCACCTTCTGTAATTGTTGTGTACGAGTCCTTTAGAGAGATCTCAAAATCACAGAAGAACAGTGCGCAGTTGAACTGTTCAGCACAAATAAGAGACTCGTGAAAAAAAATAGCTGTGGCTCATCAAGGCAACAACAACATTATTAAAATTTAAGATTACGTAAACATGAATGGGGAAATTATTTATTTATTTATTTTTAATCCTCTTATTTCATCTTATCTTGGTAAAATAATTACCATTTTGCCATACTGCGAAGTGAATGTGAAAGTTTGAGGTCAGGTAAATGTGACTTCGTTTCTTTACTGGGAAAAAATCTGATCCTTCAGAGAGTGCATCTGAAAAATAAGATGTAAAAAAATAATCCACATCCCCACTACATCAGTCCACAATCTAATTTCATCTTTATTCAGGTCTCTTACCGATGTTTCTGACACAGCTCCCAGATTGTTGGCATCAGTGGTAGGGATGACAAAAGAACTCAAGCGAACATCAGTAACACTGTACTAAAGAGACCAAGCAAACAAAGAACTGCCATGAGTGTCAACTTACAGTACATTACTAACAAGCTAGGGAAAGTTACTTTTAAAATGCATTCCACTACAGATTACACTTCAAAAAGACATTTGTAACTCTAATTAAAAAAACCAGCTACTGATTTTTTAGTGTTTTAAATACACAAATCAAGATTACTCCCCTGCTCTGATTACAAATCATGCAATGATAGTTTAGTACTTTCTTATGAAAGACTGTAAACTGTGAGGGACACTGTGACCTACAGGCAGCTCCCTGGGTGCGGATGAGAACGGCGGGTCACTGGCACACATGCGGGTGAAGGGTTTCTCTTTGGTCATGGGGTGACCGGTGCAGCAGAGGCGCAGAGTTGCAGCAGGGAGGAGGATGTGCCAGATGCTGCCGTGCTTCTTCACCAGCTCATCCAGCATCCTGAAATACGCGTGAAGTAATGTTGCACATGCAGAAACAATATATATTTCGGCAATTTTCTTATTCACACGATAAAAAAAAAAGTAACTGATCATGAAACAGTTAAATGTTGTCTCAGTTAAGTAGTAAGTATTAGCATTAAATCATGTGACATTACATACTGAATAAAGTAAATTAACTGACAGCTGAGATAAATAAATGGCTGAAGCTATCGTACTCATTAAGAAGTGATTCAGTGACCAAGTCCATGTAACCAGTTTGGCGGTGATGTATGACTAAGGCATTTGAATTCAACCTCAGGTGTTTCTTCAACTCACGGTTGACCTAAAGTGAGCAGGAAAAAACATCACAACCAATATGAAAAGCAGCAAAAACGGTTTAAAGGATTTGCAAGAGAACTCCTCCATACACAAATGTTCAAAGTGGTTGGTAGTTAAATTAAAAGTCTATTAAGCTCATCAAGGCTTAAAAAAAGCAGTGATACATTTTTTAAATGATAGGATTTTTTTTTATTAATAGAAAGTTAAATAGAAATCTTTTGTGAAATTCTAAATGTATGTCCTGTCACTTTTGATCATTTAAACAAATAAAAGTCTGTTGTTTTTTATCTTACTGACCCCACAGGTGAAAGGTGTATGCGTCTCTTACCTCCATGAGGATGCGCCTGGGGAGCCGGGAGAGAATCCCGAGAGGGTATCCCTGTTGACTGATGACTTCAGCGAGACACCTGGCCACATCCTGACTGAGATCCTGAGTCAAAGGGAAAGCCTCCACCCATTTGGAGTGGTAGTCAATCAGGGTCATGATGTGCGTGTGCTGGTCTACTGTCCGAGAGAACGGGCCCCTAACATCTAGCCCCAGCCATTCCCACCTCTCTTTAACCTGAGAGTAAGACAGTGCAACAGTTGAAGGCTTGAAGTTGAACTGTAGCGATATCCAAGACATGATCAAATGATATTAATTGAAGTGCAGGATGCCTTGTGTGATTTCCTCATTTAAATGGTTTTTAATCAATGTTTTAGTTATTCTGGAAGCGGTTCCAACAATATCATTCCTCTTAGTTTTTACCATTACAGTTGACCTAATCATACATAGTCTGGGCTCTACGCAGTTGAAAGAACCTGACAGGATAACCTGTCATCATATCTTTTGCAATGACGCAATTCCCCAGAGATACTGCGCATATTTGTACTCAAAGTACAAGTTTCTGATGAAGCCTAGCAGATGCTTAGTGATAACAGTGGCATCACAGTTCTGATGTAAATCAGAAGAGGCCTTACCTCGATGATATGGGGTTTCGTTTGTCCTAAAACTCCATAAGCCACGTGCGGCATCTGATTGAGACAATTAAGTATTGATAAACAACATTTTCATATAACTCTAACAGGAAATTAACATTTAGGATCCTCTTTTATTTAACACTACATCATAGTTACTTACAATATTTAATTCATCATCTCCAGCCCAGTGGATGTTCTGAAGGAAAAACAACAGTTCATTTGTAAATCTCGTTTTGGTGCACACACGCTTAAAAATACAGCTGCTTCACGATGAGAACCTTTACACCTGGATTCTGTTTCACTAAAGGTCTAGAGAAAGGTCCGAAATAAAAAGGTAAGAAAGAACCCTTGACTGAATGGTTATTTGTAGAACCAAAAATACTTATTTTATAGCATCGCTGTGAGGAAACATTTAAGCACATTTATTTTTAACCCTTTCACACCGCTGTGTTTGGAACGTTCAGTGCATCACGTCATCAACTGCTGAGTTTAAATCTGCTCTCGCGCTTTTGCTGGCGCAGAGCCAGATCGGACGCGCTGAACGTTTGTCATATCACAAATATGAAGTGTTTTCAATCATATACTCCTAATTGTAGGTGTTATACATTTAAAAACACATACGTACTAGCAAAATCATACATTTATAGTTTATAATATACACGCTGATGTCTATAGAAACGCCAATAATGATCTTTACAAATATAATCTGACGACATGTTTTATTAATAGCATATACAGATCGTGTAAGTTACTATAAAATTTACTCTTCTCTTCTCCCCGTTTACCGGAGACTCTCTTTAAGGTGTTTTGGGAGGAGAGGATGAATTTACGTGCTGTAAATCCCACAGCTTGGATTTAGCGCGAACTAACATGGCGGCGCTAAATCACCCAGTTTAGATCAACTAACACGGTCGTTTAAAAGTGTTTACATTACGAAATACATTTACTTGCACAGATTTCAAATTTGGAACGAAACGAAATTAGAACGATATGTGTCACACAGCGCTATTGTGACGCGTCGCCATGGAAACAATAAGGTTCCAAAATAACGGTCGCCTAAAAAAAACTCTCTCTGGAGGCTCAGCTAGAATATTTTAAACTCACGCGCGAAAGGGTGTATGGATGTAAAATGTTAATTACATTGGGCAAACAGTATCCACTGTGAAAGAAACTGGGTACAGTCATGCTTCTGTCCAGGGCTTCATCACCCAGGATGGTCCACTGTGGGCTGAAAAGCACATGAATAACACACATTAAAACACAATAACAATTATAACAGAACAACAACAACACAAAATGGCATGTATCTGATAGAGGTTCTACTTCAGAGGCTGTTGCAGACCTTTTTTCTTGTTCTGTCAGCTGTTGTGTGGAAACGTACTTCGGGTCTGTTCTCGTCTGGCTAGAACTGCTTTCGGTACTGTCCGGCTGTAAACTCTCTGCAGTCCTGTGCTCAGGCTTTTCTGAGTAAGACTTCTGTGAAGTTTCTACCGTCACACCAGGTGCTGCCTGACCAGATGAATTTGACTGAGCAACAATTGCCTTTAAATCCAAACAATACAACAAAGGGACATTTACAAAAATGAAAAGGTATAGTAGAAGTTAATTGTCTTAGGTTGCATGATTTGTCCAGCCCTCCACAGAAATTAATGGACATAATATTAATCAGGCATTTCATAATCAATAATATTTGATGAGCTTTAGATTGCATTTAATAGATTAAGCTTTCAATTAAACATTTGCAACTGGGATGTGTCTTTCTGCATGTTCGGACTGCTTAGTTGAATTTACACTATACCGATCGAGACCAGAAGGTGTCGCCATATATTTAGAGAGGTTTGAAACGAAGGAAATGATTTCTGATGACACAGCATCAGCCTTAAACTCTCTAATGTTATAATTCATGAAACTAATTTATGGTCTCATATTTCTGGTCTATAATTTCACATCATTTTATAAATTATTCATCCAAAGAAATGTATTAGAATTACAAACGCATATAAAACTGTAACTCACCAAAGCTCTTTTGCTTCTAGGATTGATTTTAACCTGCAGGCAATAAAATTGTAAAAAATGTGATGAAGAAAGGTCACGTGTATGTGGGTAGTTTTTACGCAGATCCAGTCCTGTATCGTGGTGGTCTGGTATATATTTTAACAATACTAGAGTTAACATAAAAAAAAAAAAAAAAACCTTTTTACTCACATTTCTTGCTAGATATCTATTCGGGAATGAAAAGATGGTCGGCACAGCCCACGAATGAAGTCTTGTTCTCGTCTCATCTTCAATAAAACATTTCTTTTCGAAGTGGATGGAGCAGATTTTACTGTTTGGAGCAGGTTTCCAGTCTTTCCATCTTAAATTTTTAAGCCACTTTTTCAGCAAGTTGGGGTCTTTCAGCGGGAATCTGAAATAAAACAAAATACGAGAACGGAACTCAATGCAGCCGACCACTTTTAACATAATATAACGGGAAGTCGTTGCACTTACTTGTGGAATGACAGACTCTTGTTCTTCGCGGTGTTTTTACAGTTATATGCACAACACTGATACACCATCGTGTTTGGAGGCTCAGCGTTCACGTTATCTACCAGCTGTATTGTTTTCTGATGGAGGGAGAGATTGTTTTATTTATCGTTAACGCTGCGTTGTATTACATTTCAAAATAATGCTTGCAAACGAACAAACTCACTGAACGACAAAACCCATAGATGTATATAGAATGACTAGATGTCTCGTCCAACGTCCGCATACGCCGGATATCTTACCACAGGCTGCTCGCTCACCCAAAATATTGTGTTGATAGTAAAACATGTCATTTTTAAATAGCCATAACGTGCTCAATTTTTAACCGATTTTCAAACGGTCTGATTTATTATAAACGTCAAATATGTAGTTTAGTCATGACAACGAATATTTTTTGAATAATTATCTTATGTTCTAAAAAACAGAATAATGTTCTAGAACAGTCATGACAACTAAAGTCCATATTTCCAAATTGTTAATAAAAATATTTTACACATAAAATAGTAGTAAACCAGTTTGTTTAGACATTATAAAGGCACTTTAAGTGATGATGAAGTGATAAGTGAATAGGTTGGCAGGTTGTGGCTCGCTAGGCTGTGCAGGTTGTCTTCTAGTTGTCGTGCTTCTTATTGCTACTGACTAAAATAAAGTTGTTTTGAGTGTCTAAAATGTGCTGTAATAAACAAGAAATTATAAACCTTGCAGAAACGAAAACAAATCACATTTATCACATATATCAGGCTTATACACCTTCAATTATTTTGGTCAGTGATACACATACACGTTCCCTTTGAAGATGTGCTGGGTAGCTGAAAATGGATGGCACAACACCATCTTTTATCCGCACAGTCTGCCCGGTCCTGTCGAAGTCCTCGGTGTTGAAGTGCTCACTGCAGATCAGTGTCCGGTCAGTGGCAGCTAAACCGTCCCTTCTTAGGGCAACTTCCCACTTCCTCCTCCTCTCTCTGGATTTGGGAAACCTTAAAAAAGTGAGAAACGTAGCCAGATAAATAAATTGTCAACATTTTAAAACCATCTTTCCATTTAAGGCCAAGGACACAAGCAAACACCTAGATTATCATGTGTTGAGGGTAACTGTATGTAAGTATGCATGTACTTCAAGAATAAGATAAACGCACCAAAAACTAGATTCAAGCTTTCAGTGATTATGTAAACAAAATATTCTAAACCTTGGGTCAGCAACAATTTAACAATACTATTATGTAAAATGTACATACTTCCCCTAAGTAACTAACGATTATCCTAAAAATAATTCATAATATTGTAATATCCTACAGGTGAAAGGTGATCCCTTGGGTTCTCGTTTCGAGACAACGGCGTTTACAGCAGCCATAGGCGGCACAAAAGTCTGGCATCTTGTTACCAATTTCCTGTATAAATCATAATGCAAGGTGTTTTAACAAACCGACCAGACAGGAAATCACGTGTAAATTCAGTTAAATCATGTTTATAATGTGTGTATTATATTGAAAAGAATGCGTAATTCTGCCTCGCCCCAAATTACTGGGTAAAGTTAGCTAGTAGCCTAGCTAGCCATGATACACAACTAAACTGCACGATTAAGTCAGTTTTTTTTTGAGGAGAAAAGCTGCAGTTTCAACATGTTCAAGCATCCAGAATTATAACCACGTTAATAACGTTTGTAAGAAAACAAACAGTTTGTAAATCCATCAAGATTTCAGCGAGAAAAGCGTATTAACGTTTGTGCAGGTCACTTACCTTCCCTCAGGTTCGCCTGATCCCACCAGAAAGCCAGCCTGGGGTAAGAGGGCAGACCTGTGCAGACGCTCTAGACCTCGACGTAACACATCTAGTCATGCTACATATTTCTATGACAAAAACCATAACAGAGCTCCAGCAGCAGCCCTGCATCTTTGGTGTCCTGCAACGAGAATTGAAAACATAGCTATCGCCCCCTGCTGGCCAAGACAGGGCTTGGATGGAGGTTATCATCAGATTTTATCATGGTTAATGATTATTATTGTTATTAATTGTAGACATGCATTTTGGCTGTAGCCTAGACTTCATTTTAAAGGACATTTGACATCAGCATTATGTCACTACTGTTTGTGCACTTCAATTAAATATATTTCCTTTACACTACCAAATGACAAATACAGCCATATATTTTATGACAATGCAATAATGGAAAAGAAAAGGTTTTTTGTCATTATAGTTGTTGTTTATTATTGTTTAATATTTTATATATATTCATTTATACATATTTATACAGAAGATCTCTTTCCCATAAGTCCAGCAAAGATCTCCCCCTTGTTTCCAGAAAATATATGTGAGACACAGATTGTTTAATCTAAGTTAATTTATGCACAAGTTCATCAAATAACAAGCATCTAATGCACAATGACAAAAATCCTACTTCTCTGGCCAGGTCTCACTGGTTGAGTGATTCCTAAAGAGAGAGAATGAACTAAAACTCCCAAACAACCATAATAAAACAATTTCTCATTTACAATTCAAGCTGTATGTAAAACACAGAAGTAACACTTGACAAGTCATCATGTTTCATATGAGATCTATAAATCTGTTGATTGATTTGGGCTAATTATAGTGCAGCCAAAGTCTTGAGCGAGAGAAGTGAAGACTGTACCTGGATCACTTCAGCAGATCAGCAGTGTGCACTAATATATCTGTTTCCTTTGACTTCTCCTGACAAAGACAAATGAAAGGCGTTCAGACAGTTTAAAAATCAAACTATATATTATTTGGCAAATTAGTGACAAAAGCTAATAATGACAAAAAGTTCAACCTGCAGGTTCCCCAGGGTCCAGATATCCCTGTCCACCAACCTGTGTGTCTTAAAAATGGTCATTATTTCATCTGTTTGCCACAGATGTTTAGATGTTTAAATGTAGATGTTTAAACGCAGGCACGCACTCTTTAAAAAAGAGATGCAATCTTAAAGAGCCTCCTAATTTCCAATCTAATTTTGTAAAAACAACTATATCATACGTATTTCATACTTTTCATCATGTGCCATAGTGTCCTGTCTTGTTTCCTTGTCTGATTGCTTTGGGCTTGATGCTGTGATGAATGTATTTCTTCTAGCACATATGAGTTCAGCAGCTTGATGTTTAGGTCCTCACCCCAGTGTCTAGTCAGGACAGTTGAACTGGTGTTCCCTTTCAGTCGGTCACTCCAAGTCCGAGATGAAATGGCATGCGCTGATTAACATCCAGCTGCATCTGATCGCAGCGCGAGTATAAGTAGGCAACAGATTAAGCGCTCATTAGCTTTTCGCTTTGGAGCCGAGCTTCTTATGAAGATCCTGTTCCTGAGCCATCTACTGAGACAGAATTGGCAGGGCTGGTGTCACGGTGTAGCAGAGGCGGATCCTGACGAGTGGTTGCCACAAGGGTCTGGGTAGCACTGCTGTTTGTGAGCATACCATCTCCCCTGTGCACTTCAGCCTTTTCACAAAAGAGCAAAGCCTAAAGAGCTAGCTCACGGGTGTTCTTGAATGTGGCTGTTACCTGGTGCCAGCGGACAGTCGCGATCGTTGTCTCATGTGCCTGGGCCTCGAGCACGCTGAGGCAGCTTTTTTTGAGCAGAGTTATGTTCCTGTTGTGGGAAGGTGACCGCCGCAGAGTGTTTTCTTAACTGTATTGCTCATTCTCACTTCAGTCTAAAAGCGCATTCTGGAAACATATATAATTTCATGTATCCTAATACTTGTTCTGTGCTGTCTCTGATATCAGATGATATCTCGTCGTTCACAGCACTTGATTTTGCAATGTGTCAGCAGGGATTGGGTTTGCAGGTCTTTACATGTGGTTGCTTCTGTCACTATATGTCGATGCCCTCTAGGTTAAATATAAAGATTGAACAGCAGCTTTAACCAATTAGCAATTCTTATAATGCATTAGAAATTTTATAAAATAGCGACATTTGTTCCATTCTTCCATAAAGTTCCTTAGTTTGATTACAACGAGGTGGCTTTGGGCCTTATGAAATAGTTTTTTGCAAACAGCAAAAATTGCATGCAATCAACAAAACAGGCAAGAAAACAATCAGGGTATCTTCCACACTAAAAATATATGCGAAAATAAATAAATAAATAAATAATAGGGCCCAATGTAATGTATAATTTAAAGATCTTTTCTAAGCCTATTTATTTTTTATAACTGTTTTACCAGTATTCATTATTTAGCTGCAATGCTGTGTTTTAGAGTTAACAGAAATGTTATTCTCTGTTATTTTCCGGATTTATTTGTTTATTTACACGTCTATATTTTACGCGCCAAGTGCCTCACACTGCTATTGCTTCAGCTCTCCACCAGAAGGTAGGCTGTCATTTGAAAGTGAAAGTCTTTCAATTTTCTTACTGTTAATATGCGGCTTCTTCAAATATGATCAATTATCTCATGATTAACGCTAATCTAACAGTCAACCCCTCCCTACAGTGTTGCAGAGGCAGATGTTGTGAACAGCCCGTGAGAAAAAACACCGATCATACGTTTTACTAATCTATGTGATACACCCCGTTTTACAGTATGTACAGTATTTGAATATTACGAATATTAGGTACTAGTATTTAGATACTCTGCACAAAGCAGTAGTCTATTTTACGCATTCAATAAAATATAGTGACTCCCAATGGACAAATAAATCACCGTTACGAATTAATATAAAAGGTTTTTCCTCTTTTTGCCCATTGCAAAGTAGCTTAATGTTCTCTTTAATCGCGTGATGCAAAGTAAGACCATTCTGGTACTGAACTTTTGGAAAATCCTTTCGTGGCTTCTTTTGCCAATCATAAACTGTTTGTGAATCACTTTACATGTTCACGTTTTAAAAGCATGTGTGTGGCTGTGGTTAGCGAGATCACAATTATAGAAAGATATAAACAGATATATTTATTTTACAATTTAGGTCTAACTTTATGGCTTTATGATAAGGGAATGGGAGTGGGAATGGAAGGGAATTCATATCAGTAGAGGGCAGCACCGCCCAACAACTTTTACAGAGTGGAACACATTTGGGAAGATAATGTGTTTTCTGTAGCTGTGCGTCTTCAGTTACGAACAGTTTCTCAAGATTAATAAAGCACGACTTAGAAATGCATTTGCACAGCCTTTATTCTCTTTATCTGAAAAAGAAGTTCAAATCATTAAATCAGAGATAGGCTACATCATTACATTAAATGAAATTTAGTTTGCATTTATTTGTTAGATCTTTTAAACCAAAAATTAAGTTACAGAAATAAATGTGCACACAAATATATTTTTAATAATAATTAATAAAAAAGTGTATGAGGGTATTTTAACCACATCTTAATAATTAACTAAATTCTAAAAAGACTATATTTTTATTCATGCTTATTTGAATATTTCCCAGCAATGAAGTTTTAAAAAGTGCTACATCTAACAAATCCATAACAAAACTACTTTTCTGTACATTTAAAAAAATTGTAAGGTGAATTATACATTAAAAGGCACAAAATAATAAAAAGACAAACAGTGTACCATCATAAACTGTTAACAGTTGCATTTCAAGTACAGTGTACGTAATTTTGAGAAATATGCTAATAATGTTGAGAAAGCCTTAGTTCAGCTTAAATACAGCAGAAGATTTAACACAAAACACAAGAGTAAAAAACAAAAGCACTGGAGGGTTTGTTCACAGTCATTATAAATCTATTACAGAACAGCTGGAGAGCTCACTTTCAGCCATTACAAATCTATTACAGAACAGCTGGATGGTTAATTCCTGGCCTTCATAATTGTTTTACAGTGCAGCTGTTCTACTAAAATCTCAGCTAGACGGTCTGGCTTTACAGTAAAAAGGCTTGTGTTAAAAAAGGAATATGTAAACAGGTCAATAACAAAAGCATTTCGTGCCTGACTGCAAAAAACACAACTTTCTATTTTAAGTTTAACCTTTTTTTATTGTTAAACAACAAACAACTAATGTTACTTTTGGGGGGGTGGGGGTGGGGGGGGGTTATTCATACACACACAATCACACACTTGTATGTTAAGTAAATACTTAAACATGAGTCACAAATGATTTCATCTGAAATATCAAGATAATTTATAATGTTTTGCTTTTCTTAATAAATATTTTATCATATATTTTATTTAATTTAAATTAAGAATAGATTCTATTATTATTTTATAGGTCTGGGAAACTAAAAAAAAGAAAAGAAAGATAGTGCCATGGAGCACAAACTTTCAGATGACCCACTCATCTTAAATGAAAACAGGGTCTGATGGAATTGACAAACCTAGAACAAACAAGCATGCAGGATGTCAGGTGATCACACAGTGAGAAAACAGATAGGCTGAATTTTCACAAAAGAAAAGTCTGTTGCCCTATGGAATACTTTCCAGTAACACAGCTGAATGGATCTCAGGCATCTTCCTTCCCTTTTTCACTCTTTGGACCATTGGACATACTGAAACAATCATCAGTTCCTATAGTCTGAGGGAGAGCCATTGGGGCCAAAGACGTGCCACAAATTCTCTGGAGAGTGCAGTGACTGTGTCCAAATGGACCACTGGGGAAAAAACTAAAACTAAAATAAAATAAATAAGAGTAAAGATTTTTCCAGTATTTTGTAATGTTAAGTCTTTCATACTTAAGTCTCAAGGCTGCATTTCTTATTATATTGTAAAATATTATTGCAATATATAAGCAACTTTTTTTCTACATCTCTTCCTCAATTTTAAAAACAGACATGCTGCTTCATAGTTTTTGTGGAAACTGATGCATTTTTTTCTAGGATTCTTTGATAAAAAATTCAAGAGCATTCATTTTAAAAAAGAAATCCTCATAAAAAATACAAATGAGTTAACTGTCACTAAACATTACTGTTACTGTTACATTACTGTAAACGCAAACATTTCTCATCATCAAATTCTTTCAAGATGAAATCATTGGACCATCTACACTATTTATGTTTAGAGCCTTAGGAGAGAAAGAATACATTTACATTTACACAACAATTCTGAAAAAAGAACTCATGTCCAAATCAATAATAATTCATTCCACATTATGACTAGGCAACCATAATAGAACAGCATCCTAGATGCTGGTTGTATGCTTGAGTACACTTGTCAGTCATGGTCAAGTTCGGATAATGGTTGTGCGGTAAACTCTGCTTCTTTCATAGCTGGAGCAAACCAACCTGTTTCCTCTCTCAGCTGGAGGTGAGGTTCCTGATCCACAGAGCACCCACAAATGAGCCCTTTCATTTCAGAGCGGCTTATCAAGGGCCACCACATGTGTCTGACCACACAAACCCCCCAAACCCCACACACCTGTCAGTCATTAGGTACTTTACACTGATAGGGCCATTTGTCTTTATGTCTACGGCATGCCAGCTAACTATTGGCTGAAGCTTGGTGAAGGCCAGGTCAAAGTTCATACAGGTTCGATGGTTTGGGCAATGGCTGGCTGCAGAGTGTTCCCAGGTGAAACGGGAAGGTTTGGTTTCTGTGTGTCTATGCCTTTCTGTGTTGTTTTTAGACCCTCAGTTGGATCCAAACATCTGTTGCAGGTGACAAGAAAGACATTTTATAAGCCACGGAAAAGAGAAATAGCCTAGTATGTGTGGGTTTTATATTTTGCTGCCATATACGGACAGCTTACATAAACGATTTGAAAAATCTGGGTCCAGTACAGAAATTAATCCATAATATTTTTTAATGTAGCTTGTTAGACTATAAAAACAATATATAGATGGTTATAAAAAGTCCTTTGATGGCTAATTTAAGTTATAGCATGTAAGAGCAAGAGTGCTGTTGTGCTCACAATGCACATAAATAGCAGAACACCCTAGGAGTTTGATTGACAGGCAATCTGGCCAATCATAATGTTGAATAAGCCATTTTTGTCAGGTCGGTAGACTTGAACTTGAAAAAAGGTGTTCATTAATGTCTTTCTGCCGTTTAAACAAGGTACCTTCTGATGGTCATTCATGTTCATTTCATGCTAAGAGTATCGCTTCAAATGCTGCTTTAACAGAGGCGCTAGTGAACTGTCAGGACACATTATTATTTGAGTTTCTTCAAACATTACAAAATTTGAAAGCTAACACAGTTTCACACCAGAAGTGTGTCTTGTCTGTCAGCGTGTTGTCAGTTTTTCCTTTGCTCTATTATGGGGGGCATTTGTACAAACGTTCAATAAACTATTAAATAATATTGTAACCTACATTATGGACAATACAGTAATTCTAATATTTTGTCTAATATTCCTCTTTTTAATAAAAATGGCAAACATAGTTTTGAAGTATAACTCATTCAAAGACAGTTTTGTTTGTGAAAGAATAAGTGTTTTGAAAAACTGATTCAATTAAATATTTAATGCCCTAGTCATACACTGTCAGAAAGAAAAATTGACACTGACAAAAGATGTCACTGGGGTGGTAAAAAGGTACACAGTTGTTCCTTATTTACCCATAAAACGTGCATATTAGTTGCATATTAGTATGAAATGTGTACATATTTGTACCTAAATAGTACATTTTTGTAGTACTGCACCAGTGGCAATGTTTGTACATGCATGTTTTTGAATAACCTGAAGCTATTTAGACAAGACAGCATTTCCAAAACCTTCAGACTCCTAGCTGCAAAAACATAATTGTATTCTGTAAAGTGGATGTTCTGCTGTCAGATGATATCTTTATGTTGTTAGTGACAAACACTAATAGTAACATTGTTACAGCACTTGAATGGGATTTCTGAACTACAATCTTCGGCAATCTAAACTTGAGTTGCCATCTATTCTGAGCCAAAGCCCTGCTGCCTGGGGCTGTGCTACAATTATAGCTTATTATGTGTGCGCGTGTGTGTGTATGGGTTTGCAGGTGATCTGTAAATGGGACCTCCGCTATTTATGGGGCCATGGTCAAAGTCTTTTGAGCCTTCTGTCAAAGGTCAGAGGTCGTGATTCCTTTATGTACTCCAGAGTTTATTTTTAGTCCAAACAAAGCTGCTATTTAGGGAATCATATAGAGGTGTCCTAGTAATTACCAGCAAGCACGTCCACCCACCATCTCCTGCTCAATTGAAGCCATCTGCTGGCAGGCCGGGGGGCGGCCGATCTGCCACCTCGCTTGTCCCTCCCACTAACACACACATAAGCGTTCAGATAAAGTGTTTACAAGCATGTTTCTTTCTGTGAGTGATGTTGTCTGTGGACTCATCAAACACTGGGGAATTGTTCCAGTCAAACATAAGTGTGGCGCAATTTACTTTGCATTTAACAAACATTTGATTGCAGTCCTGTTCTTTATACCGAAGAGGGAGCATTTTCATCAGTCCTTACAATGTCATTTAAATTGCTTAAAGGAAAGCTAAATGCTTTCAGTTTGTAAAAATAAACTTGAATTAAATATTTCAACCCAATCTGTTCATTAGAAGTTCTTATATAAATTATATGGTCAGATTTGCTCTATTTACATAATTTCTTTGACTTGAATAAACTTACCTTTGCATAGTCAAATCCAGGTAATTTAAAATCATACGTGCTTCCTTCGAAATGACACATAACCTGCAAATAAATTCTCAATATAAATCTATTATGTGATTGTTTGTTTATTTAATTTTTATTCTTTTAAAAAACAAATAAAATAAAAAGAACGCTAAGATTAGCAGCATTTTAACCCACTGGTGGTTACACTCTACCATGCATCTAAACTAACTATTAAAATGGCCTTCGTCAACCAACCACAAAGACTGGGGTGCTCAAGTTTTTTTTCTAATAGCACAGTAATTCACAAACGAATGCCGACCTCTTAAGGAGTTGTCCATCAACCTAAGAGTATCCAACACGTTTTAAGAGTACAATATTCCTGAGCACCTTCGCAGCTAGAAAAATTGTGTTGTTTTTAAATGATTATTCTTAGTTGTTGGAATGTTAAACAATATTAAATTTAATAATTTTGCAAGCATGGGAATGTTTTCTGTACAAATGAATGTCCAATTAGAATGCTTTAGAAAAACACTCCATCCATGTGTGCTAATGTTACAGGAAGATTGCGTGTTTCTAACTTTGAGAAAACGTTCCCGAGTACATTCTCTGGGTTCCTTTTCCCTCCTAATACCCCTTTTTTTCTATTTAGTCGTCCTTTCCACCTCTGTGCTCTTGCCCTACCGCACACTGAATTCAAAATGTTGTTTCTTAAATCTGCAGGTCCCTCATTAAAAGCCTCCGTGAACTCCAAGTTACAGGGCTGGAGGCTTCCACACAACACAGAGTGGGTTTGCGATCCTGTCATTAACGTGACATTAGTTATACAAGAACGCAATCAAATCTCAATGACTGCATCTACAGCTTTCAAAGAGAATTTATACCAATGCAAGCATGCAACGTGCTAGTGCATATGTGCGTTTGCATGGGTTTAAATGCTATTCTTTTTTCATCACACAATTACTAGACAATAAAATGTTTCATTATGGCTCAATTACACCTCCTGCTGGGACTTTACGGGCTCTTTGTCACCTCAGACTGGAGAAAGCAGACTTTGCCATCTTCATCTCATGCCAGGCATTCCCTGCCACTTTGCCTCACAAACAAAGTTTCCATCATATCGTGTGTTACCCGGCTCCGCGCTTTGCTTTTATACTCAAAATCATCTGCATGACACAGATTATGCTGTATTAAACATTATATGTGCTGACTTTGTGAAGGTCAATTAAGATAGCCGGTGCAAACCTTTGTGTTTCATGGCACGTCTCATGTACGTTGCATCAAACCTCCCAGATGTGTGTTCCGCGCTCTTTTGCCTGCTGATCCCTATCTGTGAAAT
The DNA here is from genome assembly GCA_034779775.1 of Enteromius afrohamiltoni. NCBI lineage: Eukaryota > Metazoa > Chordata > Actinopteri > Cypriniformes > Cyprinidae > Enteromius > Enteromius afrohamiltoni. The sequence goes on along the minus strand of JAUYWG010000033.1, from coordinate 6,908,072 downwards.
GAACAACCGGTGCTTAGCAGCCCAGGCTTCCGTTGCAATTTAACCATTCTCGAGGGTATTGAAGACTTGGCTTCGAAACAAGTCTTGCATGTTTCTCTGAATAAAATCTATGCTGTCACACCGAAAATTGCTCGAGACCAAACGTGGCATGATATTGCTCAGTCCAAAAACAACAGAGATCTCTCTCTCTCAAACGCCGTTGGATAAAATCAAAACCACCCCGGGGTTAAATATCTGAGACTGCCCCGAATGACTAAAAAAGACTGTTTAAGTAAATATTTCACCCATACAGAGAAAAGAACCGCTAATGCAGCTACATTTTCAGCGCAATTTGAGGATTAAGGTAAAATCGTTCAATCCAAGAAAGGCTGAAAGCTGAAATGCAATCCACTACGGGATGGGTTGTCAATAAACTCACAAGAGCTCGAGAAAAGTTCAAAGAAAGAGTCAGATTTGTCTTTTACTGATGTAGCTGTACCTTGTGGATGGCATCACAAATCATAGTTTGTTGCCATGTGGTTGCATGGTGTTTTTGTTTTTTTAATCTGAGAAAGCTTTAAGCAAAGCAAAGCTCAAGGATAAGATAACCTCCACCACGAGACATCTGGTAACACTTCACAATAATTGCTGCAAAACCCTGAAGATCTGAGAAAAAATTCCAATGTTTTTTTTTCTTTCTTGCTTTCTGTTTGCCTTGTGTCTGAATTTCTGGTGCTTTTCTTTAGCTTTCTACAAACAGAGCAGTTCATTTCTAACACGATGTAATACTGCATATTATAAAATTCATTTCCATTCCAAAAAAGCACCACACGTACACAAATCCCTCACATTACTTTGTTGTATAATAAAAAAGAGCTCTGATGATTTGTAGATCTTTTTATGCTTCAGGAATCCTAAAATATAAATAATGAAATGTAAATTTGTTATTAGTGTTGTAAAACAATTAATCATGATTAATCACATCCAAAATAAAAGTGTTTGTTTATCTAATATATGTGCGTGTACTATACATTTATTAGATATGTGTGTACTAAATATATAAAGACACACACATACAACATACCAACATGCCTGCATAATAAATATACACAATACACGCACATATAGGCCTATTATGTAAACAAATTCTGTTAAAACCTTTATTTTGAATATGCCATTTAGTGACATATGAGGCACAAATTCATATAATGACATGGGTATGACAGGTATTAAAAGGAGAAGTGTATGATGTGTATGATGAACATGACATCTCAAGATGTTTATAAATCATACAGAGTGAGTTGTTTTGAGAAAGTAAAAATTCAGAAAGTTTCCTGTAAGGGGTGGGGTTAGGTGTAGGGTGCACATACTATACAGTTTGTACAGTATAAAACCATAACACCTATGGAGAGTCCCCACTTTTCACAAAAACACTCCTGTGTGTTTATATATATATATATATATATGTTTAATGAATTGTTTTCCTCAATTTAATAAATTGTAAATGCCTACTTATTGTTATACTTTGCTATATAAATTTGATCCCCCTCTCTTATTATGAAAGCACCAGATCGTCAGCCAGACTGGCATCATCTTGTTTGCCTGGGTGTCCAGATGATGCCCGGTGCGACACACAGGTCTCCTGTAGCTCAGACACCCACAGTGCTGTGATTACAGAGAGTAATGAACCACAGCCACAGGAAGGGGCACCACCAGCAGACCACCAGTTCCCATATGTGCCCCAGGCCTGCAGCTCAGCCTCCAGGATGAAACCACTGGGTGGGTAAACACAGGGGAGGGCACAGACAGATTGCCATCTCCCACAGTCCAGAGAGGGCAAGGCAGCGGCAGGGTCAGACAGGGAGGAGTTTGGCTAACTTATCTATGAGTCTAATCAGGCTCCAACCATACATAACCAAACTGTTCACTGTCTCAATGTGGACGAAAAAGCACTGTTCCTTCTTACTATTTCTGTGTTTCCCCAAGGATTACAGTCCAACCTAAACAGTTCATAATAACTGGGCTGAACGTGAATGAATCAGTGTTTCACTCTTCACTATTTTTTTATGTACTTTTACTCAGCAAGGACACACAGATAAAGCATGATAAAGTAAGAAAAGTAAATATTTTTTTAAAACAACAATAATATAATAATACAATATTATTTGATTAAATATGACAGCTTTGATCACCATAAGATATATATTACTCTAACATATCGTGTGTCCTCTGATGCCAATTATTTCTTTTAAAGGTATAGTTCACTCACATACAAAAGAAATCTGTCAACATTTACTCACCTTCAGGTCTTTCATGAAAACAATATGACTTTCTTTCTTTCATGGAACATAAAGCAAGTTTTTTTTAAGTATTTCAGTAATAAATTGCTCATATTTCAATCTGTTTCTCACATAAAGGTACTGAAAGACTTCAAAAGACGTAGATATATATAAATATGGATAGTGTTATGATGCTTTCATTGTTTTTTATGTTCACTGAAAGGACAACAGCAAACATTCTGCTATACTTTGTATTTTTTTCTCCAAAAGAAATCAAGTCATACGGATTTGGAACAACATGAGGGTAAATAATAATAATTCTGTAGTTTTGGCGCAAACTGTCTTGTAAGTAACCAGAGCGTTGTCTTTTCACCAGCTCCTGAGATTAAATCTCTCTTATGGGTGAGGATTTGACATCAGACCAAAACGATCACAAGTATGCTAAAATAGTGGTGGCAAAGCACGCCAACTCTGAGAAAATCAGACTTAAGGTGCTGCGTCCTGTCAAATTAATTGTTTGGAGATGATTAATGCTAGAGGCATGCCACACAAAACACTGTGTTTAACAGACACTGTGACACCTAGTTCTTCAAAGGTGTGAATTATATAGGGCATTGACGCCTGATAAATGCAACGCCAACTCAGCCCGTGGGTTTCCTAAAGTACAGCATGTATCCGTCTGTGTTGTTTTGGTTCTTTTCCAAGGGTGTGAGAAGCAGCATTCTCACACAAGGCATGCTCAACGTGCTTTTGTTAAGTGTCTTCAAATCAAAAATAGGTGCTTTTAAAATCTTGAACACTCTGCTCTTTAAATGCAAATGAAAACTTTTAATGGTTGTTTTGAAGTCCACCTGAGACCCCAGAAACACTCTTGTCTATTCTTGAAACCGCTTTCTTGGTAACCTGAGTAAGTAAAGTGACTCTTGAAGTAGCCGCTTGTAAAGTAATCCTGTTTAAGACAAGCTGTTTTTTTTTTATTTTTTTTTATTTGTGTACAACCTCTTCCTTTGGTAAAGTTACCCAGCTTGAAGATGCTTTTACAGATGACACTATAACATACTCTGGTTCAAAGACACTTTTTTCTCAAATAGCTAGTTTTGTAAAGCTGGTAGTTTGCTGACATAGTGTAATATAAATGATAATGACACTTACTAAAGCAGATGTGCTTTTTAGACAGTGCATGACTTCAGGTCTCTTTCACGTCTTGTAGCACATGATCTGAGAAATACACTTCTCAAGTGAACATAAACAGTATCGGATATGTTTCAGTATATGGCCTTTTTTGCGCATTTGGTCTTAAAAGGCCTGTGTCATCGGTGTTAATCAAGGAACAAAAGAAAGAGAGAAATTCACCCACTGCTCTTCACTGACTCTCTTCAGTAGCCATAATAAGGATGAATCTGATTTCCACTTATATAAATAAATACGTCTGCTTTGAAAGAATAGGAAATGTTGTAAGCAAGTTATTATAAAGAATGCATATCATGCATAATCATTGGTATTTCATTGAAAAGAGGACCATGTTCTTGTTTTTTTTTTTTTTTGAACATGATGGTGGTTTGTGGTTTGATTTTGATATATTTTAAGTCATGTTGTGTGTCACAGCAGTTAAATTCAGCATGTTCAAACCTTATTATAATTCATATTGCCAGGTTAATGTTTTCCCAGGAACATATAATGCATTTGGAAATTTCTGAGAAATTTGTAAATCTTAAAACTAAAACTAGACTAAAACCAAAACAAACAAAAATCAGATGACTGTCATGTGACTATAATTTTAAAAAGACTCAGTCTTCATCTAAGCCATAATAAATGTGTGTAAGCTGCAATGCATTGTATTAATGTGTCACGGAGGCAGACAAGAATAGAATGATCGAGGAGAGTCCCCTTGTAGCGTGATGGAAGACTTAAAAGCGGAAAAACGCGAGAGAGCAGGTAAACCACGCATTTTGATCTGAGAACGCTCCGCCTAGGAGTAGAGATTCCCACCGAGGAACCCACGTTCTCACACGCACACAGACAGGTAAATAAGCCGAGAGATTACTC
>JAUYWG010000033.1:6892161-6903668 GCA_034779775.1 Enteromius afrohamiltoni | reverse complement strand
TTCCTAATAATGTGCTAATTAGCAAATTTCACTATGAATACGGCTAAAAAAAGATACTCTGAGACCGTCCGGAAAAGAGGCACGGGGTCAGCGGAGCTCGTGAAGATTAAAAGGGGAAATACACAGAACAGAGTGATTTCAAAAGAGCTGTTTTCGACAGGGTAAAATTAGCGTTTTTAAAACTATCTTTGAAAAATTTGAAAACAAACTATATTACAAACTTTCCATTAAGACCCTGAATAATCATATTAGATTGTGGAAAACTGGGTTTGTATGACCCCTTTAAGAAGTGGACGAAAAGGAGCTAACCTGTTCTGTAAAACTTTTCACTTCTTGCTTGCCAGTAGGGTGCTAATCTCACCACATGCCTTTACCGGAGATCTTTGCAAACAATCTTGACTCTAACACCACTCGTTACTGACAGACTCTCACAGCAGCACTAAATTTTTTCTTCAGTTTCTTACACGCATAGGTGAAACTACGCCTTCTCAGGCAATATCAAGATCTCTCCATAACAGTAACAATTGTACTTTTTTATAACAGGACTGCAAATGAACCAAACTAACATGAACATAAACACACATAACATCAACTGACAACTGTCTTGCCTAAATGACACAAAAATAAGTAAACTCTAAAGAAATACCCATAATGCACCCAGCACTGACTGCCGAGGGGGCGCTCTTTTATTTTAAATAGACTTGACCTGCAATCTGTTCATTGGATAAACGCATTCATTATTCACAAGATTCTTTGCTCTATTCTACATTAGATAAATAGATATATAGAAGATATATATTATAGATACTATATTCCAAGGGAAATTCAAGAACAAACAAACAAATCAAATTGATTCATAGTCACACATTTTTTTTTATATTTGTGACCATGAATGTTCTGCAGGATAAACTAGCCATGACAAAGACACAGAGCGTGAGAAACTGATATAAATACTGGTTGGACGAGCAAGGGGAGGAGTTTGTAGAAGTATTTTTTCACTTTTTGCGAAGATGAGTAACGTTAACTACAATAATTTTGATAAATTCAGGCCGGTCGCGTTTGCCTCGTGGCCGCTTAATTTGTGCTCCACTGTGTAAATCCTTCGTCCGGCCCACCGGGAAAAGTCCCGACTCTCCCGATTGCCACTCCGCCCCTGCTAAAACCATAGTTCCAGTAACCAAGGCCTTCAAGAGTCATGCAACCCTTTAAGATGTTAACATTTATCAAAAGGTTGCACATCAGGGAAAACAAAATTAGCACTCAGCATGACAATTATTAAGGAAAAGGTTTTTTTGTTTGTTTGTTTGTTTTTTGGAGCAATATGTTTTTCTAGATATATTGGGTAAAAACCTTGGCATCATTGCATATATGTAGGGCTGTGATTTTTCAGTGTAAACAGTGAAAACTGTTTTTTTTAAATGATATTATTTACACATTTATGAGCATGTAACCCAAACCCTGCCCCTAAACCTGTCGCGGTTGGGCGCTGGAGTGCCATGCGGTTCTGGGCTGGCACTCCAGTGCCCAATGAACTCTGTGTGTGTTTGTCTCTGTTTTCATGGGGTTTTATTGTTGTCTCCACCCACTCTGACGTGTATAAATACCCCGGACTTCTTTGTGTATTCACGGTTTGTTGTTTATCTGTAACGTGATATTCTTTGCTCCCGGGTTTACCTTGTGTTCCTTGTTTTCATTTGTTTCACTGTTTTTGGATAACCTGCTGCCGACCCTTTGCCTTCCTGACCATCCTATTGCATTTGCCTACGTTGTCTCTGTCTGCCAGTGATTAACTCTGCCTGTTTGTTCCTCGACCCTCCATTAAAAGATGTTGCGAATGAATCCGAAGGCCTCCTCGCCTCATCGTTACAAACCTACCATCTGTCAATAAAACACAAGATATAGCAGGCAGATACAACCACCATCATCATTTATTTGAAAGATATTAATATTCCAAGTCTTCTGATGCAAAACAATTGATTTGTGAGAGGAATAGACATAGTCGCTGTCTCTGTCTTCCATGTACTTCCTGTGCTCTCTGCAGTTTGTGAGTGATTTAAAAAAATGCGCTTCAAGAGTGTCTCGTGTTGCGTGTCTCGTGATCTTTTGCGTCATGCTGTTGTGAAATACTATTGGTTTTTGTGATTGAGTCATACTACCGAACGCGAGTATGTTTTCTGAATATGATGACAGCACGTGAACGGAGCGGGATCATTTTTAATTAATTAAAACCTTGTGTTTTACTCTCTTCTTCACATAAAGACTTCCTATGGCTTCAAAAGACTTGGAATGTGATATGATTTGTTTGCACTGTATTTATACTGCTTGCTTATGATTAGTTTGTGCAATAAATACTTGTACAGTAACTGCATTTGCCTGTGTGTGTGTTTATATTGTTCAGAGGTAGGTAGGTTTAGGGTAGGGGTGGGGTTTGGTGCATGCAAACCATTACATTAAACCAAACACCTGAAAACAATGCAGGACCCCTTGCATCGAAAAGTGAGTGAAAAGGGGTACCTTGATTGTCGAAAAACGACACAAAACTGTTTTGACCAAGCGTCAAAATGTGACGAGTTGGAGTGAGACTGTGTTGCATTTCTGAGTATAGTGACTGGCTGTCATTGCTAATGAGTACATGTCTATCAGTTTTCTATGACAAGTACCCCTACATCTTTATATGACAAAATATGAACTCCAGGCTCTACAGGTGATAATGTTGAAAATAATGTTCAGTTTCTTACAGCCCTATCATTTCGTTTCAGAAGAACCATCTTTTTCTTACCTTTTTATAATCCGAAGAACCATCTTCTTTCATCTCAAAGGACAATAAGAAACAATAAGGTTCTCCAGATGTTAAAGGTTCTTTGTGGAACCATTTAGACAAAAACCTTTGTCTGTGGCATCATGAAGCAGCTTTATTTTTAATAGTGTATTTTTAAGCTTTGTGTTTAAATTATTAGTTTTTGTTTATTAATCTCCATATAAACTGACGTTAAGAGTATATGATTAATTTACATTGATTATGGATATTGGATTACCATCTGGCTTGACTGTACTGTACAGTATAAGTGTTTGTAAAATCATCTTCAAATTAATAGCTAGCATATATTTATATTTCTGCTGAATCTGCATTATTTCATTGAACAAAAGATGAATCATGAAATGGACTTTAATCTCGCTGTAGATTAGTTGTTGATTAATCTTTCTCTCATTTATTCAGGGGGAGTGTGATGAACTAGAGCTTGGAGATATTCCACTGATAGTTTGCCAGATCTCTTTCACCAGAATACTTTTATCATAGCTTCAAGTAAAGATACTTTTGCTTACTTAAAGACACCCACATAGATTTGGTCTGGGACTGATTAACCGCCCAAAACTGCAGCGAAGCTGATGCTGGAGATTCTCATCTTCTGAATGACTAACACTGCTAAAATTATTTATTTAGATTTTGTGATTTTAACGTTTCAGACAAAACTGACATTCCCAGAATTCCCTGCATTGCATTTCAAGTTTTGTTTGAATTTTATGTTTTTTCTTGGAAATAACTTCTTTCTTCTTAGCTTTTTCTTATCAGTTATGTTTTGTAGGGTTGTGTGTCACATGTAATGTTGTTAAATAAATGTTTATTACATTTTTCAGTATAATAATTCTTAGCATGATGGTGTTTAGTGTTTGTGTGAATGACCACCTTCTATATAAGTTACTACTTAAAAAGCTGCTTGGGATGGGCTTTGGATTATCATATGACTTTCTCATCATCACCTGCATTTGGTGCTGTTCAGTGTATCTGTAACATTCCCAGCCTGTTATGCCATCTAGTGCCTCTAGAGGACACTCCCTTCATGTCAGTTTACTCAGTTCTCTCATTCTTCTACTGAACTCAATCTCTCTCCTTCACAGCTGTTTCTTGTTTGTCTTCGATCCACTACTCATTAACACCTGTATAAACACCAGTCTGTTTTATCCACACAGTGCAAAGTATTGGGATTGTATTCCAACTCTGAGCATTTCCTTTCCGTGTTTGTTTCCCTGTGTTTGATTCTGGACTGTTCTTCATTTCCGTTGTTTAGCTGCCCGCCCTGGATTATTTGACTGTGTACCTCGACTACGATTTAAGCCTTACTCTGAACACACCTGTATGTCACCAATGTGTGACCCTGATCTGGTGACCTTGAATAAACTTGTTCCCAAGCCTCCTGTTGAGACCCCAGAGGTATCAGATATGAAGGGCGAGTTCCGGGAAGTACCACCAGTGGCTGCACAACCCCTAGAGAGTTTGGCTCCGACCATAGAGTCTCTAGAGGTCCTGCTGTGGCTGCACAACCTCCAGAGCTATCGGTACACACCATTGAACCTATACCTGATTCAGTCTCGGGCAGGAAAGTCATGCTTTGTTCGGTTTCCCAGAGAGGCCAGTCCAGTTCCTGAGTCAGGGTGAGGAGAATCGTGTGAAATCCTTGCGGTTCCTAATCCGCATCAGTTGGGTACCAGCCCGAATCACGGGCCGAGGAGCCATGTAAAGTGTCGTTCCGGTTTCAAGGCCAGGAGTGCCATATGAAATCCTTGCGGTTCTCAATCCGCATCAGTCAGGTGCCAGCCCCGAATCACGGTCTGAGGAGCCGTGTTTTGAGTCGGATTTGGTTCTGCAGCCAGGAGTGCCGCTATCGGGTACCAGCCTGACTCCAGTCCAGAGTGGCCCACAGATTATCCCTTCTCAGAAGCACTCGGTTACCCAGGGTTGGTACAGCGGGAGGCTTCTCCAAGAATTTTGTGAAGAGGGGAAGCAGTACCTGGGTCACGAGGGGGAGGGGTGGGAGTGTGATTGACCCACCTAGCTCAATATCGCTGTAAGATAGATGGATCACTTCTATTTCGTTTTTTCTTTTTAATTTAAATATTCACAAACTTGCTCACCGTGTCATTAACAGTCTGATATTGCGATTCACAAATATATGTAAATAAGTGTGTTTCGCCGTTTAAACACCTTTATAAATTATATTTATCATGATCTGTAACATGAGATGGGCGCTGCCATGTTTGTTCGTGCTGCAGTTCAGAGATTCCCGTCAGTCGGATTTAAAGCACATAAATTCATCAATTTTTCCCGAAATACATGGTAGTAAGTGGCTGGTGAACTGAATGAAGAATATAGTGAACTTTATAGCTACTTACACAATGTTTATCTGATATGAATAAAACAAATCAGCAAATTAAATTCGAATGGGTTGTTATTATTGCTTCCATTTACATCTTTTTGTATTTTTTTTTATTATTTTGCTAGTGCTTATGTGTATTTAAATGTCAGAAATCTAAAATGTGCATTATGTGGTTAGGACCACTGTATAGCTGTGATAATATGATAAGTACAGTGCACGTCTCTCTCTGGCTCAGCTCCAGCAAACGCACGAAAGCTCAGTTTGAGTTTGGGAGTTATGCGACGTCACCGAACGTTCTAAATCCCATATGTGGGACTGTACTCCCACGGGCACAGAACAAAAATCCCAAATGTGAGACCGTACAGATCAAAAGGTTAACATTATCAGTTAATGAAATTACTGTATTTAACTGTTAATTTAACTCGAAACTGTAAAACCTACAATGTTGTTACCATATTTTTTATGGTCAAATTCCAGCAACCACAGCTGCCAGTTTTTACCGTAAATTTTATAGTTTTTTTTTTTTTAAATGCAGTGTACCATGTATACACTGCATTTACAACTTTACATTAATACAACACATTTACTTGATTGTTAGTGATACAGTTCGCTGTTTTTCATTTAATTGATTTATTCAGATGTACCAAAGAACATATGCATTTTGTACTTGGTAATGAAATGCATTTACATTTTGGAGTTGTAAAAGTTTTGTGGTATTGTAGAACATGTTAGATTTTTTTTAACTATTTACAGTATGTACTGCATATATACCATCACAAAAATAGTATTTTATCATCACAACCCATGTCGGAAGATTTATTTATTTATTTTTAAGAGTGCAGAGTGAACAGTATGTGTCAAAACAATGAAATCAGAGATAGATCAATTTCCCTGGTTATAACAACAAAATTCTGGCCTATTCAAAAAATGGGTCAAAAAATACCTAGAGACATTAGACTGATCAAATGAAAAACAATCGATTGTTGTTCATATATTTAATATATTCTATAACAGAAGCTCCAGTGCTAGTGTTTATGTGCTTTCTGTGTCTAGAAATGAAACTTGGAGTCCGTCTTACTCTCCTCTTATCCTCTTACATGACGTTTTTGTTTTGACACTCAGCTGTAATGTTAGCCCCTAAATGATTGATGACCTTAAAACTGAGTATGTGAGAGGGTGTGTACAGGGAGATTAAGTTCTTACCACCTGCAAGGCTGCTACTGGGTGTTTCCTCCTGGCAGAGGTGTGAGTCTTCCATCTTTGATTCTCCTACATTTTCGAATCTCCTCTCAGGAGCCCCAGGACACAGACACACCCACTGCTGAAAGCGGATTTGGCTAATAACGCCGGAGTAGCCAGGCTACATTCCTCTGGCTGATTATTTGTGTGACTTGTGTGGAGCAGTTGAGTGTTACAGAGATGTGGCTCTTGGATATCATTCAAAACCTTTACAACAGCATTTGAAATCCCCATTAGGAGTAACAGCAGTTCAGCCAACATGAACAGGGAGTGTGTACTATACCAGACAATCTGACGTTTATATTTACTATGCTTGTGGAAAAAGATCTTGCGAAAAGTAATCATTCATTTTAACAAACCTGGCATGAGAATAACAATTGGTACCATATAATGTAGGTCATTAATCATATTTAATAGCACTGCTTTTTATTTATGCTGAGTTTTCTTGGTTTCTGGTCAAAAAACAATACAGAAATTCTAATGGTATTTTTAAACAGAGGAACAATCAATGAATGAACAAACACATAGGTAATGAATTATTCGTTGACTTCCAGACGATCCACATCCAGACAATAATGTGTAATTATAAATCTATCAAGTGTCAGTTTTATCGTCACTGTTGTTCTAATGCTTTTATTGGCAATTAAGTGTTTGGTCCTGGTGCTTGACTTTTATCTGTAATCACGTGTTTAAGTAATTACCACTTACACAATACTTTGTAAATTGTCTTAGCAGATGTGCCAAGGAAAAAATATGTCAGCTTCTTCAAGGTTGTCACTTGTTTACCACAGGGACCATTTATGCACATGTATATGTATTAAATAAGGTTGTTTTTTACTGTTTTTAGTACTGTTTGTAATATATATATATATATATATATATATATACACAAAACAATTTGTAACGCTTATCAACAATGAAATTTTGTTTGTCTATTTTTACAGGGGCCACATTCTTTTATCCTCTGCCTACAAGGGCCCCTGATGCAAACATGGAGTGAGGGCCCTTGAGTTCTTGCAGTGGTGGTGCTGGGCATTTTGCGTGAACGTCTTGCCCAAGGGCCCACACAAACGTTTTGCGAACTTTGTGCTAAAGGTTTCCTCAAGAGCCCAAATGAACATTGTGCGAAAGCTCTCTGAACGGTTTTCTCAGGGGCCCACGCAGTCTATATTTTGTCCCTGTACATATATATATATATATATATATATATAATAAACCAGGCTGAATAACTACGGACTTCCTACGAAAGACATAATCCTAATGGCAATCTATCTTTTACAATCCCAATATATGTCTCCATGTCAATGGTATCTTCACACATACACCAGTCACCCATGCTGTTTGTGCCACTGCACCTCCATACAATGACAGATGTTTGCTTTTGCTTCTGTCTCTAATGAAAGTCTGGATGGTCCCTTTGGTCTTTGGGACTCAAAAGAGAACTCAAAATCCATTTTTCCTGGAAACAAGTATAAATACGGCCTCATTTGAGTACAGCACAATTTTTTTCTCATCCTTATATCTGAGATGAGCTTTCACCCAGAGAACCAAGCAGCATCAAATCTTTGTTATACATGTATATAGTTGTTGTATATGTATGTGTGTATATATATATATATATATATATATACACATATAAATACATACATATATTTAATGGGGAAATATCTATAACTAATGTTTAGAAATATATATTTAGAGTAGAAATAAATATATAAATATAATTAGACAAATATTTTGGATGGATAGATTGATGCAAAATGTACTTTTTTATATTGTGCCAATTAAGGGTGTAAGGCTACACAGAAATAATGGATCGGTACATCACATCTCATCATTTTCACGTCTCAGCAGGTATACAGCAGGAGGAAAAAATAACATTTTATTTATCTCATAAAATAATTTTTAATCTGTAAAAATCTACCTCTGCTCTAAAATATAGGATGCCCTTTTAGATTAGGCCTAGGTTACAATTAACAACAAAGCCCAAACTTAAATTTAATTATAATTTTTTTTTTAACTATAATGACACTCAAATTAAGAGAATAAATAAATACATACATATATATATATATATATATATATATATATATATACTAAAATAAACAAATAAGATTTTTGCCTATTTTAGGAATATATTTAGATGCATGGAGGATGGGTGGAAGGATGGAAGGATAGGCATATATAATGTTTTATGGGTAGAAGGATGTATGCTCTCAGAGTTGGTAGGTCAGACCTTTTCCCCAAAAGGTGCCCTTCACAGTCTTGTATCTACCCACACGTCCCTCTTTTCTTTCTGTATAGCTGCCCCAGGCTTGGGTAGACCTGCCAGAGCCTGCTCCCAGATGCCAGATCACAGAGAGGCAGACAGCAGAGAGAAATAAAATGAGCACACGGTGTAAGGTAGAGAGAACTTCGGCAATGTTCAAAGGCAAAATTAGTTCACATCAACACCTTTGATGTTGCTGGCAGCCGCCAGACAGAAGGAGACAATCTGTCTCTCTGGTGAACCGCCCAGCTTGAGCAGTGCCTTAAACCACCCAAAACCCTGCAGCTAGTTTTAAAACACACTCACCGCCTGAAACATGCTCATCAAGCACCTTAATTACACTGACAGGTAAAAGCACCTGAGACGCAGTGAGGTGCAGAGTCACCAGGTCAGTTCTGAACGCTGACACCTCTCAAATTCACTTTTACCATTTAGCAGTGACAAAAGGCTGAATATCTGGATGATTGTTCAAACTAATTGCCATTTACAGGGACAATTTAGTCACTCATTCATCCAAGTCTGTTGCATGTACTGAGGTCCGTATTTATTGTGTCAGATGTTGGATTTAACCTTGTGATGTTCAGAAAACTACATTCATTGAACTGATGAAATGCAACCTGTGGACCTATGTCCAAAGAAAAGGTTTGACTTTTAAATGTATTTCTGTTTTGATAACACATCTAAGCAACATTATTTTAAATGCTATTTTTGTACCTTCAATAATGCCAAAATAAAATAATAATAACAAAATAACCCCCCATTAAATGCATATGAATAAATTACTCAAACAAGTAGCTCAAAAAATCTAAAAAAAAAAGGCATCATATTGTAAAACTACTGTATAAATCATATTAAAACACTTTTTAGTTAATATCTAAAATAAATAGTTATTTTATTCAAGTGATCTACTATTTTGGTCTAGGCTATATTTATTTACATGCTGTGTTGACGACAAAAGTTGACAAAATATTAAAACACATGCTCCAAAATTAATATATCATTTCCAATCTGTTTACAAATGGTTCATAAAATAGCATACGTATTCACGTGCTGACAGCACTCATTCAAGGCTATGTGGGTTATTTATTTATCTAGACTATTTAGCCTACTTACTCATCCAAAATAACTTTCTTTTTTTTTTTACTTACGAACATAGGCTAATTGTTATATTTCACATGCTTCAATTTATGCTTTCATTTATATATATTTTTATTATAGAGAACATACTTGTTGAAACAATAATAATAGGCTACGGCTTGGCCAAAAAAGTAATTCACGCCTTTATAATAAATCAGGCTGTATCTAAGTCAAAGGTTGTTCGATTGTTTCATAAAACATTATTCCGAAATGAAAATTAATTCGTCAATGAGAACATTCTGTGTCTTGAAAACAGAAAGTTATGTTATGATCGTTAAACTCCATGTCTCGTTAAAATGGGCAGGACAGTAACACATGAAATATTAATTAACGAGGACGTGTCGTGCATTGTAATTACAGGCTATGTTTATGTTAGACGTGGGTTGCCACGCCTGCATTAAAATTGTGATTACCTTCCCTATGATGGATAAGAGCATAAATCCTCTGGACGCTGAGATGGGGTTACGTCAGTTTGCATAAGCGCACATTAATCGAATGCATTCATTGAGCAGGTTCAGTTTATCATTCGCGATATAACCGTAACAAAAGCGCACGCGAAGCGGCCTTTATGAGTGAATCTTATTCTCAAATGTTTGGAAACCGCTAGCATTGAAGTTAACCGAAATAGTTGTTCGCAGAAGTGGTTTGTGTTCAGGTGCATTTATGGCGCGCGCTCTCCTGACATTGGAAGGTTCCTCGTTTCGTTCCGCTGAGGACATTTTTGCTTTGCTCAGAAATCATTTATTTACATATCAAATCTAAACTTCATACTTATATTATTTATACACTCTTTAAAATATAAAAAATAAACAGGTTTAAGCCTAAGCATGAGTTTACATTGATAATGTCAGGAGATCTGAGAACGGACTTTTAGGTACTTTTGCATTGGATGTCATATTTGTGCATCACTCTTAAAAGACATTATTAACATCTGATGGACACCTTATCCACACCTAAACTAATTCCTTCAAAGCATTTGGATCACCTGTCAATTTAACAAGTGATATAATTTGTCATTATCTGCCATATTTCAAAGTAAACTATGCATGTTCCATACTTGCATTTGTCCTTAACTCTTTTTGTATTGATTACAGGCCTTGTGATGGGCCTACTTCCTCATCCACTGGAGTTAACCCACATCAGGAGAGCATTTGTCAGCACTAGGCTTCAGCTTTAGCCAGTGCAACACGTGCCATAGCATTATCACCTGCCCTCAAATCATAGGTGACATAAACACACCTACACAATACACAGTCTCTGGGCAACAGAGTGCAGAAATATACATGCATGCACACCAGTAGAGAGAGACACACACAGTGACGACGCCAGCTAGTCTGCCCTAAGACGAGAAGTATTGTTATTAACCTCTTTTCCCCCAGTGTGAATGAAAACCAAAGTGAGGGTATATCCTTGTGTTATGACTTCAGGGGCTCGCTTTGTTCTCCTCTATAATGTACACGTAATTACAGACTGAGATGGAGTACGCTTTCTTTCTCTGCGTCTCTCGCGCTATCCTCTCTTTCTCTCTTATTGTGGCCCATGGACTTATCACTCTTATCCCTGTCAGACTTTCTCCATTCTTTGCTCTCTCACTCTCCTTCTCTGCCTTTTTGTGTCACATTTGCTAGCTTAGTCAATCATAGAGGATTATGGGCCTGTACTGTTCAGCTGAAATACCAGCAATTGTCAGGGAAATGGATATATATATA
>JAUYWG010000033.1:6824783-6870075 GCA_034779775.1 Enteromius afrohamiltoni | reverse complement strand
ATTATGGTTTCTTATTAGAATTTACGGTATTTAACTGTAAATTTAAAATAAAACCGTAAAACCATTGACAAAAAAAAGTTTGATACCGTATTTTTCACGGTTTTATGCTGGCAACCACAGCTGCCGTTTTTTTACCGTAAATTTTACGGATTTCTTTTACAGTGTAATGAATCAGTGTTTTAAATGAATCAGTTGATGAAACAAGTTCCTGAATAACGATACGTTAGCAATAATTCATTAATTTTTAAATGCATTATTAAAACAGTAATAGCACTAGAAGATCTCTTTTGAGGTGGCTTCATAGCACAGCAATGGAATAAATATTTAACAACATGAAAACTACTGAGATACTGAGATTTTTTTTTTTTTATTGCAGTAACACAATTTTGCATCTGGCCATACATCTCCAATAGTCATAACAGATCATAGAGCTCTGGACATTGAACACTGGTCACAGAAAACATATGAATGAATGGGCAGGAAAAAAAAAAAAAAAAAAAAAAAATACATAAACAACATAGTCATGAATATTAATTTTAAAAAACAATATCTACCCACATTACACTTACACAGATACATACAGCCACACAAATAAGTTCACTCGAAAGCTGATCTGTAGCCTTTAGTTGACACACTCACTCAGACGCACATACACACACTCATGTAGTGACAACAACAGATTATCAATCCACTGTTTTAGTGATTATGATTGTTCTCAAAGGGCTGGCTCCTGCAACACTAGTTTACATAGATATACTATATATTACCAGCTCTGTAAACCAACTCTACATAAAACTGAAACAAACCAAACAAATCCAACTGTCATATTTTGAGCCTATGTACAATATCAAATAACACTGTGATCTATATGTTGTTTTCTTGTGTTACCACAACACAGTCACAAAGGAAGGGTTCAGCGTATGCACACTACAAACAGCACAGCTCATCTTCACTACAGTATATACACACAACTACAGCTTTCTTATAGAGATTCACATGTTGCGTGTTATAGATTTGCTATATATGTTCTGCACTCAGCATATATATACATATTTTTTTAAATCCGATTTTTTTTACATCTTAATGGCTTCGAGTTGATTGAAACGGATATTCATGTAAACAAACAGCGTACAGAAATATTACACAAAGCACAAGACGATATTGGATATTGGTTTGATATGAGGGACGGCTGTGTGATCTCCGATCTCCGCTATTGTGAGGGTGTTGTTTGGGTGGAGTTTGTTCCCAGTTGCATGCAGTTGGGAGGAACAGCGTGGCCGTCCCTCTCTGCTGTCTTCTGTTACTCGTAGAAACCACGATCTCTGCGGAGAGAAGGATGGAGCGGGAAGAGTTTACTCTGTGGGAGTACTGTATGTGGGCTGGTTTTGGGTTTCACCTCAGCTCAGTTTGGGTCCAGTCCAAATTTACAGACAAGATCTGGCACACAGACTCTGTGACTTTGATGGCTTCCATCTGAAAGTCAATCATTACCAATATTGGCTGTTTTTCAAAAAGAAGCCAGCTTTCTTTCTTGCATGTTTCTACTTTTATTGTGCATGACTGATGCACACTGTCCTAAATAAAAACATTGTTATATTCTTAACATCCCTAATCCTTCTCATCTTTTTCAATGATTCCCTTTAGAGTCGGCATGAAATGAATAGCTTTTTTTGCAAATGCATTTTAATAAATGTGTTTTTCTTTTTTGATTGAACTTTTTCAATGGACAACTTGTTCTGGTCGCAAGTTTAACAGTCCACTGTGTTAACTTCAACTGTCTGCTATCCAGAGTTTGTAGTGATTTGTGATTATTTCTGTTTATAATAAGATATAATTGTATCTTTTTAATGATAGATTCTTTAAGTTTAAGTACATGTTGATTTTCAAATAACAAGTTTTATATAATAATTTAAGCATATACTAACACCTAGTGAAAGCACCAAGTGAAAACTGTCATTGTTGTGAAAACCTGGATGTGATTATTTTTGTCCATTTAGTGTCACGTGTATAAAATAAGTCTGATTCTAGACGTGAAATGGGTTGAAAACAGCATGGTGAGGGTAACTAAACTGAATCACTAGTAGATATAATCGGTGGTGATTCACAGTGGGAAAGTCTGACCTCTGCAGGCCATGAGCAGGTAAATCTATTTTATTTTACTGAATATTTAAATGTGTGGTATAACATATCTAATAAGCACAGCACTAAATCATCTTTTATGTGGTAATATTCAAAGGTTTGTGGTCAATACGTTTTTTTATGTTTTTTTTTTCTCACCAAAGCTGCATCTAAGTACAGTAAAAACAGTAAAATTCAGAAATATTAGTACAATTTAATATGACCTTTTTTTGTAATGATTTTTTTTATTATTGCAAGTCGTAATTTTTTTTCAGGATTCCCCTGTAAATAAAAAACTTACAAGAACGGCATTTATTTTAAATACAAATATCAAAAATGTCTTTACTGTTGCTTTTTGATCAATAGAATGCATCCTTGCTGAAAAAAAAAAAAAAAAAAATCTCATCCAACAATTTTCAAAGCAGCTATTTAACCACATGAAGAGGTCAGGTTGCTAGTTTTTGGGTTCTGTGTTGTTAATAGGGTAAAAACTAAGGATCAAGACATATCAAAGCAACTACTCTGATGGCTTTAAATACAGCACGCGTAGTTACCATGACACCCTTACCATCAGTTTTCACCAGCAGAGTTAAATTCGAATGTGATTGTTTTCATCCAGCCTGCCAATTAACAAAATCAAATACAAAACATGCTTAATTGTGAATTGAACTCCCCATCAGGTTTCTGATCCAGTCAGTCTGTGGCAATAACTCATTGTTGATGAATATAGTGGTATACTCACGCTCCCTCTTCTTTGAGTAGAGAGAGGAACTTGCTGACTCTGTACGCCTGATCCATCTAGAGAGCAGAGTAAACACAACATGCTATAAATAAACTTTGATTTTGGCGTATATGGTTCTCTGCATGTGACTCTGTCACAAGATGAAGTGAGTTCTTTAAATTGCTAGACAGCACTTGAGATGTAGAGTCAGATTCTTCTGTGCATAAAAGCTATAAAAAGCACAGAATATAAACTAAATTATTTAGTCCACATTTCAAAAAGCATGTTAGAAAACCTCTCGAGCTCATTAAAGTTCTAGTTCGCATGAATTAGAGAATGAGATAGAGAATACTTCTAACAGAAATAAATACAAAGATGTAGTGGGTTTGAGAGACTCTTAATGCTTCAAAATAGTACATTTACAGACTAGGCTTACCTGCAGAGACATCTCGATAAGCATGAGAAGCTTTTTAATGCCAATCCACACTCTTTTTCCCTTCACATGCTGGGCGATGGTGGTTCTCTCAGCATCTGTGAAGCTGCCTAGGAGCTTGAAATGAACAGAAAAAAAGGTAAGTATGATAGCAACATTTTGTGAATGTAAATGAATGTGATATCGCCCTCTACTGGATAAACATGAAACAATTAATGAAACAAATTATTTTTCATTTGATCTCACCTCTAGAGCTTCAACCAGATGTTCACCACTGGAGATATTCTGCACATGGATGGTGGTGCTGAACGCATCCAGCATCTCCATCTCCTGCAGCACGTCTTTACGGCTGGTGGTGCCGATGATCAGCAGCTTACGGCCCTTATGGTCAAGAAAAGAGTAACAGACATTTTATGTCCATAATCTAACAAGACAAATACATAATGCAATGAAAAAAGATTAAAACACTGTCACATTTGGACATATGTAGAAGCATCCGAATTTACATGAGGTGGAGTCTTCTTCAGCAAAACCAGCAGGGCCTGAAGAACCAGGTTGGAGAATCGAGGACCAATCGGCACGTAATCTGTTTCACCACACATAATTATTAGAAAACCACTGATAGTGTAATTAGCATTTATATAACATTTAAGTATACTAAACATACATCTACATATTTATGTGCTTAATAAAAATACCCTGAAATTGTACTTTTGGTATACTAAACTGCTACAGTTAAAGTTTGCAACACTGAAACTAATTTTGTACTTAATGGATTTGAATTGTGCTGAAGTCCAACTAAAGATATACTGAAGTATATTTGATAGGACCAAAGTGGAATTCCTGACAGATATTATTCAAAGATCGTACAAATCCCATCAATAGTGATATGAAAACACATTTAAGCTTAAAGTCATACGGCAAATAAAGTTTAACTCTCATTTTTATATTAACAAGTCTCAACCAATATGTCAGTAAATATGTTCATAGATTTAAACTAAATGCATTTTAAATACACTACATGAACAAAAGTATTGGGACACCCCCTTCTAATGATCCTGTTTGACTATTTAAAAATGTTAAAACATATAATGATATTCTTGGTCTTTGGCAATGAGTTTTTGGCTTAAGGTTTGTATTTAAAGCAATCAGGAATCTGGACTCGTTTTCCTGCAGACCAGTCAAGTTCTTTCACTGACTTAATCAATACTTTCTATTTGAGCCTTGCCTTATACTCACAGATATGTTAAAACAGAAAAGAGTCTTGCTGTAAAATCAGATGCACACAGAATATCATTATATGCTTAAACACTGTGATTTGTACATTATAGTAGTCAGAATTAGAATGGGGCATCCCAAGACTTTTGTCCGTGTAGTTTAAATATCTTTTTTTACATTCAAACTATATATTCTTTTTTGTACAAAACTTCTTTCACTGGTTAAAATCAAACATTTATTGTCTGTTGAAGACCCCTTTAAAAAGATTGAAATTATAAAACAGTCTAACCTAACAGACGCTCAATGTCATCCACCACAACACAACTGAGCTGAGACTTGTAAGCATCATCAAAGACCTGAGAAGAAATATGTTTTTTAATAATAGTTGTGCAATACAATAACTTTGGTGTTGGGAATTGAAAAAAATATGAATACGTAATATGTAAAAATTGAAATGATTTATGAGCATACAGTACGTTACCTTCTTGATTGCCTGGCATTTGGAGATCTCTGAGTGGCCAATCATCTTGTCTGGAGAGCAGATCTTAATGAAGGGGAACTGTGAGTCCTCTGAGATTTTGGCAGCCAGGGCTGTCTTTCCACTGTGAGGAGGTCCTGAGGCAAAAAACATGATGTGTCAGGACTGAAAAATAGCCTACATTACATCGGACTGGAGCACAGAGAATATCCTGCCAGGGTAGAGGACTCTCACTAACATTTAGTAAAGGTTACGTTAATGTTAAAACCAAACATTCTCAAAAGCGTCTATGGAACATCCTTGTGATGTTATATGTACTTGATGAACTTTCTAATAATGCTGAGAGAACAACATTCTCAGAAGGTCCTTGCGATTTAATATTTGCTGATTGTTTTCCCAATATTAGCAATATATTCTGTGAGAAGGTCATTCGTGGAGCTGTCATGATGAACAGTCAGCATACTCTGATGTTAAACATGAAGGCTCACCCTCAAGAAGCACAGACACGAGTGGAGTGCGGTCGCTGTTCTTAGTCTGCTGCACCAGCAGCTCTCCGTCCTCCAGCACTCGGGTCACTCGATCACCCCACTTAATGATGCCGTTCATGATGTAACTGGAATAGTCTTCCTGGTTGGTGCCAAAAGCCTAGCACAAGTACAACATTGCATGGTTTTACGAATGACTCTCTGAACTAGTGAAAGCATTAATTATTCAACCAGGCCAGACATACAGGTTTAATGTCATTATTCAAGGACGCCATGAAATCTGTTCGAGTGACTTGCAGCTTCTCCGCTCGCTCCATGTCCACCTCCACAGTAGATGTGGCCTGGAATGCAATTTGATTCAGTTTAGACCTTTCAAATGGGCTATTATGTAAGTATGTGAATGCATAGATCCTTATAGTTTGTACCTTGATGTGGCGGTTCATGGCAGTGGACTGGGCGGCTCTGACCAGGCCCTCCAGTTCAGCTCCACTGTAGTTCTTGGTCTCAGCAGCCAGTTCTTTCACATCCACGTCAGCAGACAGGAGGTTAAACTCACGCATCTTAGATGTGTGAATGTTCAGGATCTGAACACGACCCTTTTCATCCGGTAAACCTAGGCAATGAGACGCAGAGAAATAGGTGAAAATGAATTTTCCTCATCGTTGTTGCTAAACAAAGAGAAAACCATTGAGGTCCTACCGATTTCCATCTTTACTTCAAATCGGCCAGGTCTCATCAAAGCTTCATCTATCAGATCAGGCCTGTTGGTCATGCCTTTCAGATAAAGACAAATGCACAGGTTAGAAAACACAAAACAAAACAATACATTATTTATACTTATTTAGTATTTGAGATTGTCAGTGAATTTTTATATGAATTTGAACATAATAAAAACCTGACAGTATTTTAATATTTAATAATAATGATGATAATTATTAGTATTATTATTTGTTTATTATTAAATCTTATTAATATTATTTTATAATATTCTTGTTAATATTATTACGAAATAGTTTACTATTCATAATAATAATGTATAATATATTTATAATAATTGTTTTGATTAATATTGTTATTAAAAACTTAATACAGTTTTGTACATTATAAATTAAAAAATAATAATATTATTATTATTATTGCTATAATTTATATCATAAAAATATTTAGCTTTCAATAATAATTAAAAAGGTATTATATAATATTTTATTACCTTAAAAAAACTAAAGTTTTCTGTACATTAATCAATAATTTCTTTCAAATGTCACATTAGATTACTTTATTAATTTAAATAACTATAACAATAATACAACAAATACAACATAAATGAATAATAATTATAATAACTATAATTATTAATTTATATTATACATATTTTTAGCTTTTTTTAGTACATTACATTTTGTACATTAATCTTTTCCTTTTTTTCAAAAGTCACATTAGATTTGTGAAAAACTTTCTTTGCAGTCATAAATTTGGAGATCTTCTATGACTGGTAAATATTGCAAAGCAACAGAACATATATTAGCTGCTGTTATTCACCGATGACGAGGATGTTGTTGAGCTGCTCCACTCCGTCGATCTTGGACAGGAGCTGGTTGACCACAGTGTCGTGCACACCTGTGCTGCTGGCACCTGTCCCACGCTGCTTACAGATAGCATCCAGCTCATCAAAGATGATGATATGCAGGCCACTGTTAGCACCCAACTGCAGAGAAAAACACAAAAGATAGCATAGTACACTATAGCATGTATACTATAGTATCATTAGGTTTAGGGGGCAGTCTGTCAGCTCACTCTTTTCTGTTCCTCCTCAGCATCTGCGAACAGTTTCCTGATGTTGGCCTCAGATTCACCGACGTACTTGTTGAGGATCTCCGGTCCATTGACTATCTTTGGCTCTCTGGCGTTCAGCATCTTACCGATCTGCCTGGCCATCAGTGTTTTACCACAGCCAGGAGGACCGAAGAGCAGGATGCCTTTCACATGCTTACAGCCTGCAGAGAGAACAACGTTTACAACAGACGCTCCCAAAAAAAACACTAATTATCCACAGTCAATGCACCTGAGTGACTACAAACATCAACATAAATGGACCGTTCTGGTGAATGGATGCTTTTTACCAGATCACAAAAACAAAATGGTAAGACAGCACAAACCCATCTGCTCCACAATGTCTGGCGGGAAAACTCGAGAGGCAAAGGCCCTGCGGAAGATATCGGAGAATTCCTTGTCTAGACCACCGATGCCCATTTTCTCGAAGTTCCAGTCAGGGTTAATAATCGTCTGACGGGCTTCTTTGGTCTTGGCCTTGCCTGGTGAGCATCAGGTCAAAGAGGAAAATTCAGAGCTGAGCTACAAGGCTGTTCACATGGCAACAGAAACGTATTTTTAAGTCTGATAAAACTCACCAACTAGAGTAAGAGAAGAGCTCTCTGATTTTTCAAAGATCACTTGACTGTTTCCAACCAACAGACCAATCTCGATCTGTGAATTAGATGCCAAAACAAAGAATGATTAACGTTTTACTTTTATATGATGTATATGATGTATTTCTGTTCTCTTGGCAATACCTTTTGCTTTTTGCCAGACGCTGGTTCACCCTTCAGTATGCTGGGGTCCATCGCCTCAATGTCCTTGATAACTAGGCCAAAGAGCTTGTCACAGAAACTGAAGACCAGCTATGGCAGCAAAAGCACAAGACATAATTAGCAGGTATGATTAAACATCCGATAGCATTTATTCAGGTTTTGTGCTGAGATTCTGACCTGCTGCCCCACACTGAAACCCTGATTGTTGAAATGCTGAATAAACTCAGCAGCCATTTTGTCAGAGTCGTAGGGACTGGAGTCGGTGCTCTTCTTCTGAAGGAAGTCAATCTCAATGGTCATAGCGCCAATGCATTGCTTAGATTTGTCAAAGTTGTAGTTGGCCACTGAAATAACAGGGGAGAGGGATTTTTTGAGCATTTGATCTAAAAAAATAATTTATTTTTTGCAAATGTTCACCCAGGAACCATGTACACACCTTCTATTTCTTGACCAATGGACAGGCCAGCCCATTTCCTCTTTAATAAAAAGTAAGAAGAGAATTAATAAAATAGCAAAAAGTCCACAAAAATACAAGCATTGTCTAATTATCTGTATTTTAGAGACAGTTCACCCAAAAATTAAAAGTATGGCATCATTTATTCAAACTTTTCTTCTTCAATCTCTCTTCTGTGAAACAAAATATTTTCAACAATGATTTTATCTGTGAAATGGAATCATTGGTAACCCAAACTGTTTGACTGTCAACCCATCTCTGGGTGAACTAGCCCTTTATATATATCTGGTTAGCTGTTGTTTTGGATAAGATGTTAAGTGTTTGTCTTCTGTTGTGTTTGTGTCACAAGTAAAAGATCTTGGCAGGAGTCCTGCACCTGTGGCAAACTGAAAGCGATGGTTCCAGGAACCACAGAGTGGTGAGACTTCACTGTGAACACAAACTTGTGGGAGCTTGTGGTCCTCACAGTCACATGCCTGGAGAGAGAGAAACAGAATCAACTTTTTATCCGGAAACATCTCTTTAAATAGTTATTTTAGCCGACTACTGTCTACGTTTACAATTGCACCAATCCTACATAATCTGAGATTAGCACATGGGATTATGTGTGTGAATCACTGACAATAGTTCCCGTAGATCACGCAACAGTTCATTCAGTTAACTACAAGTAGTTAACTACAGTCTACATTTGGTAATTTAGTGATTACTAAATACTTAGTGTCTGCATGGAAGCTTTGACAACTATATTTGTTGTTGTTTTCACCAAATACACCAAAATGATTATTAATTTAATTATTATAAATAATAATAATAATTGTTGTTGTAGTTCCCATAAAATTGTCTGCATAAACATAAATGTATAATAATAATAGTATTGATTTTTAATTAATTTATTATTTATCACAACATACCTCAATTTAGATCACATATTTACATGCCATATATCAATATGGCAAAACAAACCCACACAAATCAGCCTCATGCTGTGATTCTCTTGGACACGAGGCATCAGCAGGAGGCACTGCGGCAGACTCTGTCAGCCCGAGTTAATGTCTGGACTGATTCAGCATCCCAAGGACACACACACACACACACTCTTAGGGAAAATCATCAGCTGTGCTGCTGGAGAACTAATTATATGTTTTATACACCCTAATAATACGATTGCAAAAGGATATTGTGTACTACATGTTACGTATAGTGATAACTGAGTATTTAAGACAACCTTAAATACATTACAGGAACATTTTTTAATAAGGGGCAGTATTCGCCCCATAGAAGTGATTTTTAGGGGTAATTTTAGCCTTATAATGTATGTATGTTCAAGTATTTTTTGCACAAGATTATAACTTTTTTTAGAACTAAACCCATGAGAATAGAATGTTGATATAAAATAGAATGACATATGAAATGTTACAGTTTTTGGACTGAAGGATGACAGGGGTCATCAGGGTCGTCAGCTCCAAACACAGCAAAGTGGATGTACTGTGTGTTCTGTCACCGTTCTACCATGGCCAGTTGGTACAGTTTGAGCTAAAATAGTTTTGTGGCTTTATTGGACTAGACAGTTTGTTCCCCACAAGCAACACTGAGCCTTGGGCATCCATGACCCCGACGCCGGTTCATCTGTCGTCTTTCCCTGCAACATTTTAGTAAGTACTGACTACTTCAAACCAGGAACACCCAACAAGACATGCTGTTTTTGAGATGCTCAGACCCAGTCATCCAGCCATCAGTAATTGGCCCTTGTTAAAGAGCCATTTTTGTATCAAATGTATAATATATATATATACTATATCGTTCATATTAATAATTAATATTATTCATATGTAGATGTTATAAATTGTCTTGCTAACGTTTGAATGTTAGTCACGTGGTACTATATCGTTTCACGGAAGGATGAAAATGTTAATTTAAAACAAATATGCCAATAAAATGTTTCAAATTCATATTCATGTCCATTTTTTTTGCTTATGTGGCAAGTAGCCGTGTAATAAGCGGGATAATGGACAGGAAGCCTGTAGTTATCGCAGAAATAAGCCCCTTCAGCATGATACAAGACCTGCCTGTCCTTTATCCCTTACATGTACTGCCCATCGTATCATTTGATTGGCTTTGGTGTGTAAATGTGACGAATGTGTTGAGCCTGTGTGAATACTCACTGTCCAGA
Organism: Enteromius afrohamiltoni; assembly: GCA_034779775.1. Lineage (NCBI taxonomy): Eukaryota > Metazoa > Chordata > Actinopteri > Cypriniformes > Cyprinidae > Enteromius > Enteromius afrohamiltoni. The sequence goes on along the minus strand of JAUYWG010000033.1, from coordinate 6,859,410 downwards.
CTGCAGGTCTTTCTCACTCACTACTGCACAGTTCGTCAGTGACAGCTCGTCTGTCGGGCATCGAGCCGCCTGCATCATCTGCAAAAACACAGATAATAATGAAGAGACAGAGTAAGATGGCGACAGGCAGAAGAAAGGTTTGTCTTATATGAGAACGAGACGTCTGACCATTGATCTTGAAGCTTTAAGCTGATATGTGTAATTTATGTTTTGTTAAATAAGCCATTCAACAGTTAATTTCTCTGTTACAGTGCTCTTAGTTTTGAAATATCATTTATTTGAGCAGCTTGACAGAAAAACAGTGCCTAAACCAATGGTGTGGTTTTGGGGAGGGGCTATTGGATAGACTGGCCAATGGCGGTTAGGGGAGTATTCAGGGAAACCTGTTTGTCAACTTTAACTGTTGCAGTTTCACTTGGTGGCGCTAGTGGCACAGAAATTACACACTTCAGCTTTAATACTTGCATCTTGCTATTTTCGCTCACTGGGTGTCGTTTCTTAAAAAGATCTATCTTTCACCTTATGAAATAGTTATAGTAAACCACACCTTATGAAAAAGTTCCCATGATTCCCTGCAGAATGTTAAAAATAGAAAATCCCATGGTGCAAAATAGCAAGATGAAAAGCTGTTTATACTGTGCAAGCTGAAAACTTGTCCAACATTCAAAGCACTGTGATTGTTGTTTTAAAGACCTCAGCTAATCATCCCTTTTCAGGATCACATGCATCATGTTTTATTGCGATAGAGATCCTACAAACCCCAAACCAATAAAACCAGGGGTTTGATATGAACAGTGTTAAATAACAACAACAGAGGCGATAAACAAAACTGCAAGGGAACAGTAGCAAAAACATAATCATAAATCTGTCTACAAGAGAGCAGCAGTGCGTTTAACATGGGTAAATGAGACACATAAAGTACAAAAAAATATATTTCTTAAGCAAAGACTGAAGGTGAAGGTTATTGGGTGTTCTAGCTTTATTTGTTCCTTCTTTGGGTGATGCAACCAGCCAAAGAACCAGAAATAACACAGACTACAAAAGAAGAAAAAGAAAAAAAGGAGAGCTAATTGAAAAGCAGGGCTGCACACTGTTCCCATCTGGGTTTACAAAAAGAAACAGGAAGAAAGATGATAAACAACTCAACAAGAAAAAAACAAAGCTTCAGTGAAAACAATTAGTGGTTAAGAGAACAAAATCTTTTTTCAGGTATAGTTAAAGCTACAGCTTACATTAATTAAAATCAATTTATTAATCAAAGTTACTGCTACTTTCTATCATTTTTTGTTCAAAACGCTGAACATGCTAACATTGGTTAACACTGAAAAGTACTTAAAATAATAAGCAGTCTCAATCTTTGGCAAAAAAAAACAGGCTGATCTTTACTAAAAACTATTTATTTGTAACCAGATTTAGCATCCTAAAGAAGATCTAGTATTGATTATCTTGAATATTCTAGTAATAAAAAAGAAAGATTACAATGAACAGTGAATGAAAACATGGTATTGTTTTTTTGTTTTTTTTTAATGAACTATTTTTATTTTTTTATCAAAAAATTCTAAATCATTATTCATTTTTGATGAACGTGTCAAAACAAAATTAAACAGTCGGTGTAAAGATATATTTTCATGGTTTTATGCCATCTCTGCTGTGTAAAGAGCAATACTTAGAGGAATACTTTTAGAGGTTTTGTTTTAGAGGAGGGACAAGCTGTTGTATCCCTAAAGGTGCCATTTGTGCACAATGTTTCTTTCTGTCAGTGGTATATAAAATCACAATGAAAGTTGTTATAGACTTTTCTTCCCTAATGTGACATATACTGTATCTATATCATATATCTTCTCAGATTTGGTCCAGCTGAAATTGATTTGCTCATTGAATCTTGTTTATGAATTGCAAACAGTGATTGACAGACGAAGCTGATGTAATTAATTTAAACAATTAATGAATTAAAAGCAAAACAAAACAAAACATAAATGTCAGTTTAGACTTCTTGGCAACTTTAAATGCAAGATGTTGGCTGTATTCCAGCGTGAGGCCAGGAAGCAGAACTAGAGGACAGTAAATGGCACTTTGAGAGTTTATATCTGATTCGAAGCCTGGGTGTGGATGTTAACTCAACAGGCTGGTATAATCCGGTTAACGAAGAGCGGTCCAGCAATTAGACCTACTTTAGTTGAAGGTCAGAAAAGCAATAATCCATGGCTCCCTGCCAGCACGTATAACAAACTCGCCACAGTCCCTCGCACCATTCAGTCATTACAGCTAGCCCTTTAGTGCTCAACCTCAAATCAACCTTTATTTGTCCTGAGAGTGAGAACACAGGCAGATGATCTGGATGGTGTGTGTCTATGGCATTGTGACGCTGTAGTGCTCCCTCGAGTTGTTGATACTGAGAAGAGTCATAGCAACGGGGGTTACAGCCTGTGAGCTCTCAGGACACTAAGGGCGATGCAGAAAGCTAGTGCAAGTGAAGCGTACAGCTCAGTCTGGCAAGCGAGACAAGCAGAGGCATTCGGAAAGCATACATACCTTGAAAAATATTACAACCTTGGGGGCCAATGAATGCACGCAAGCAAGAGGGAGGGCAGAAGGACATAAGACAAACAGTTGAGACAGCCAGCACCACATCGAGCTGAAGACAGCGTGTGGTTGAGAAACAACAGAGTGTGCAGCATGAGGCAGCATGCAGAGCAGAGTTAGGATCAACGGCAAGTGTGCTTGAAAGAGGAGCAAAGGCAAAACGCAGGCAAACCAAACCCTCATGTGTTTGTACTTTCGCCAGTCATTTGATATATGAAAAGGTGCATTAATAGGGTTTAATGCACATGCTGAAAAAAAGCTTGTGAGAACACACTTCACAATGTCGGTGGAGAGATTAAAGCAACAACAACAAAATCTTTAGTGAAAACAGAAATCTAACAATCTCAACTGTCAAAGTCAGTTGTCAATATAATATAGCATATTTCAAATGTTTTGGGTCAGTAAGATTAAATACAGTTTTATTCAGCAAGGGTGCATTAATTTAGTCAAAAATGATAGTAAGGAAAATTATAATGTTACAAAAGCCTAACTTGTGATTAATGAATGGTACTTATAAAAATTGTTTCTGTTAAAGTATGAAGCAGCACAACCTTTTCAACACTGACAATAACAAGAAATGTGTCTTCGGCAGCAAATTTGCATACAGCATATCAGCATGATTTCTGAAGGATCATGTGACACTGAAGACTGGAGTAACGATGCTAACAGTTCAGCTTGACTATCACAGGAATAAATGACATTTTAAAGTACATGAATTGTAATATTTCACAGTATTGCAGTTTTACTGCGCAAAAATGAAGCTCTGAAAGAATTCAGCACCGAATAAACAAAATAAAATGCTGTAAGCTATTTCATCAGTCCGTATACTAAGTAAAAGTCTATTTCAAGCAGCACTACTCTCCAAGTTTAATGAGGCTGGGCCTCTGGAGAGATATTCAATGAGGAATGAGAAGAGGCCTGATCAATACTGCCCAGAAGAACTCCTGACGGCACAGAGGACGTCCTGTCACAGGACTGAACACAACTGATGACTATATCTAATCTAGATATGGTATGACTAAGTTTTATTAACTTACAAGGCCATTTCATAAGTGGCGCATATCACAGAGTTAAGATTGACAGACAAACAAAGGTTCGACCTATGCAGAGATTTCAAATGGCTAGACTACTGGATTACAGCGGGACACAGCAGGGGCTTGTTTTACTTGTGGTTTATTGATTGTACCTCTGATATATCACACTTAATGTAAGATGATCCTTAAATCATATAGCATGCAAAACATGAAGATTAATATGGGACAAGTATCAAAGAGAAAACCCCTCATCAGAACCCTCCAAATCATGGAAATGATGCAACTCTCTGAGGTTCCTGATTGGTCAGTTACTAAAAGCTAAAGGCCGTTTAGATCAAGGATGATGCAGCGAACTATAACAATAAAATCAAAGGGGAGCGGAGCGATAGTGTGTATACCATGTATACACTAGTATAATTATGATTATAGTTATTATTATAGTTTGTGGTGTGAACATGCTTTAACTGAAGATCATTCAGAGAAAAACAACAGTCAGAGCAGGATAAAAAAATACATTGTAGTAAAAAAAAACTTGCAAAGGCGAATAAAAAAGGTACATTAGATGAGCCTGATGTAAATTTTATATCCCTGCCGTGACTTGCAATTCCTGGAACACATTTCAAGTTTTCTAATTTGTCATTTGCTTTTAATTACCCCAAAGGGAGATCTTAGTTGAAATCATTTCCTGGGCAGAGAGAAAACTTTTAATCACTTATGGTCAGGGTTTTTCTTTCTTTTTGAATTGGAATGCATTTAGCCGATTGATTGAAACGACTGCATGATGAAGATTGCTGCATGTGAGTTAATTGAAGTGATGTCTGCAAAGACTGGTTTTAATGGGTAAAAATGTAGACTTAAGAAAGAAATCAATGCCAAAATGCTGCTTTAAATGTACAGATGATTAGAAACCTCATATGATGTTAATTAGCTGTGTGGCATTCACAACAAATAAAAAAATAGCTTTCATGCTGGGCTTTTGATTAGAGCTACAACTGATGGGGAGGATTTCTCAGCAATCTCAATTATTCATTCAGTTTTAATATACTTTAGAGCGTGGCGGTTATTCTAGTGCCCATGCCACACACAGAAGTCAACACATTAACACAAAAAGCTTTATCTAGTAGTCATTTTGATTAAATAAAGAGATGTATATCAGTGCTACAGAAGCAGAGGAAATGGGAATTAAAGAGGAAATACTCTTAAGAGACAACCAGTACTCATGGGAGCCCATCACAAAGGAAAACCTCATATTCCTTTGGTTCATGGCTCACTGGCTCACAGTATCTGACATATATCTATAGAGAGCATTATGACAGACACCACCAGACTGTGTACATACACTCTCGGGGAAGGCAGTCAAAGTATTAAGTCATTTAACACTGGGCTGAACTCTGTGGGTGAAGGATGCCCACACATAGTTAGTCTGGCTTGGTCTAGTTTGCCAAGAGATACCGCACAATAACCAAAAGAGTGAATAAATTATTCTGCTGACAATGGCATCTCAGCAAAAACAACCTGAGTAACATTTTTTCAATCTCTTCTTGAGTAGAATCTCAACAGGGAACATTCTGGCTTTAATAAAACAATTGACACGGAGTGACTCATAATGCTCATCTTTTCATATGGTTGATCATGGGTGTGTGACAGGCATTCATATATTTCTGAACAGCTTTCACCTGCTTCTTTCACTAGCACGTTGTCTCCTACCTGTGAGTAAACTGAGACTGCATAACGTGCAATCTTTTATGCAATCTACATATATCCCTATATACATACACACTAGTATGATACTATGAATGGACTGTATGTATATAGCGATATACATAATCATGGTATATGCAGATTGCATTAAACATATATTTATAATATATGATTTAACTGATAAAATGTACAGCTGTTTTATGTTTTTCAATCATTTCTGACTGTGCCTAATTGTGCCATTACATCCCAAACACCTGTGGTTTATTAATGTCCAGATAATATTTGGCTTGCTGCAACACAATTAAAACCCATCACTATATTGCCGTGTATTTAGAGATAAGGCATGAATTACACGATCTCCCGTTTATTTTAAAGATAATTTAAAAAACAAAACAAAAATGTATACACATAAGGAGTACATTTGCAAAAATAGGTAACTCCTAGCAAATGTTTTTTTCATTGTGCGTTCCAATTAATCTTAATCAAACAGTTGGGTTATTTTGATTAAGTAAAATGAACTGGGATAAAATACAGATACTAACACAATACAGCTTTAAAAAAAAAAAGTATAACATAAATAAAAAAAAAAGAAATGATTATTAAAACAATTTCTACGAAAAAATAAAATAATATATTCTTGACACGGAATGAAAGAATGAATGAACGAGTGAATAATTAGCCTAAATAAAGCACCTAAATGAAATCTGGGTTTAAAGCTAAAGACAATAATGATGCCATTTTGAAAGCGTTTTTCACAATGACGGCCAAAGCTGTCTTTGAGCCGCACAGCGCTCCATCCTGCATCACGGAGAAGGAGTGCTGTAGCTTTGCGCACAAAACACAACTATTCGTATCGGAGGAGCACTGTGCTTCTGTGGACATTTTGAAGCGAAGCGTGATTTTGTACGGGCAATCGCAGGCTCGCTCAAGGTTATACCTCGCAAGCTCTCGACGCAGAAACAGTGTGGTGTGATGAGCTTATGTGAGCATTACACCAGCCACGTCAAGGTTAAATCCGCTGAACGAGCACAGTCCTGCTATTTCACATTTCATGACAGCGTTCAGCATCACCAAATGCGCTGCATGGCTACTGTACACATGCACATTAACACGCATCTTAAAAGATTCATGAAACAACCTCCTCCTGGTTCGTGCTCAACCGAATCGATAGGCTAAAGCAAACGGACCGCAACCTCGGCTTGTGTCTGTTTACCGATAGCCTCAGACTAGAAATACTTATCAACACGATTTCACCATTCACACAAACGCTGGAAAATAAATGAATGTGCAACCATCGAGATTCAAGTATTCATAGGGGCTTATTATTATTAGGCTACTATTCAAAGCTTCCCGCGTATCCTTGCGCGGTAGCCATATATTAGCATGCCACGAATAATAATGTAAACCAAACACCAGCAATATCGATGCAGATCTGCACTGGTGCTCACAGGTGACCGTATCGCAACCTGCTAGTGTCTGGTTAAAATGTGGAAAGATGCCAGTGGCTGGCTGGCAACAAACTGTTAAGGATTTGGTTTTTTTGAAAACGAGACACTAAAGCTCTTCTCCGGAGCGATTGTTGTGAGATAACAGTGAAATAAAGCGCTAATTCTTAATGTCGTATACGCTAAATCGTTGAATAATTTAAATGGAAGTACATCTTACCCGGGTCGCCATTTTTGCGTTAGGTGATGCTGCTCGGAAGAGCTCCACACAGCAGTACTAGAACAGCACCACAGCAGCGGACAGCGACACAGGCGAGAGCTGCGCATGCGCAAGAACGCTCCGCTCTGATGACAGCAGCGACTCTGCGAATCGAATCTTTCGATCAGTTCGTGTCAGAGAACCGTTCCAAACAACGAGTCAGTTGTTCTTCACGCAATCATGATGTCATCAACCGGCGTAGTGCTCTAAAAACGTTATATTTAGAACATACTGCAGTTTGTTAGGCGCTTACAATTTCACGGTCCTAGTTTGGTTTGTTGCAGCCATGATTTAGTTTATAAAACAAATCTAGAATCTATATTAATCTTTGTTGTTACCTACGTACCTATATTATTTACATAAATTAATTTGCTTCCAAAAAACTGAAGACCTTTTACAACCTTTTTTGTTAAATCTAAAATAGTCAGTGTTAAAAAATAGTCAGTTCTACAAAACATATTGGAATTAATCATTTGTTTGGTTCTCTCTGCTCATTGCGAATTGGACATGGATGAAAGAAAATTATCCAGTCCAATCCAAACCAAGAACAAAGCATTTCGTTTTGTGAACTAGTTACCAGTTCACACACACGTAACTCTAGCACTCAATTTTGTTTTATCAATTGCATATTAATTCTAACTGCTAGCACTAGCTTTCTTTTTATATTCTTGCTACTTGTTTCCTTAAACAAAAAAATAGGTTCCTATTTTTTTCTATATTCTGTCTACTTGTTTTCTTTAAAATGAAATAAATAAAAATTGCTACATGTACTTCATTAAGCTAATCGAGACACCAAAGCTCTTGCATGTTGGAGCTCTTTCATTGGTTTTGATTGCTTTTGTTGTCCTCATTTGTAAGTTACTTTGCAATAAAAGCATCTACTAAAGGACGCAAATGTAAATATTATACATATGTGGATATGCATGAATGAATGTGTCTGTCTGTTCCAAAATTGGTTGACCTGGTTGTGAAAGGGTATTAACAGACCTCAAGACCAAAATGCTCTACCAAACAAAGACTCACACTTTTTAGTTAAATCAACAAGCACTCTTACTGAATATTAAACCAAGAAAAAAAGTATCCCTTCATCACTTTTATACAAGCAAAATAATAAAATACAAAACACCCAAAAGATACCAATCAGGTGCTCTGAATCCAAGAATCTCATACAGAAGCACTCAGAGCCTTGTTCTCTTGGTGACTTTATTATATTTTTTTAGCGTTATAAAAAAAGGGCAATAGCATGACAGGCCAGACAGAGGCGCTTGGCAACGGTATGTACAAAGAGGAAGGAGGAGGAAGGGAATGGACCAGGGGATGGCAACAGCTCACGACCCCATTCTGATGACGGCATCTTATCAGAAATTTTCCGCCCCACATAAAAAGTCCAAGAATGCTGTCCACACGAGAGGTAGGCCTGGAGCAAGGTCAGGGGCTTCCTTAGGAGACCAGAGTTGGTGCTTAAACCGTTCGTTTGGTGATGCAGGGAATCTTGTCAACAGCTCAACACAATGGCCCCTGAATTGGCAAGGGAACCGAATCATTCTCATATCAGCTTTGCTCTATGAGAGATCTATGTATATACATTTCAAATAGAGTTATAATGCAAGTGAGTTTTTATTTCTTTGAAGATTCCCTGATGGCCCATTAGGCACAGCCAAGATACAAAGAAATGCATTACCAGCAAAAAAACAAAAAACAAAAAAAAAAAGTGATCCCATAGTAGTAGAAGTAGTTTGTCCATTAAGGAAGGTGGTAAAAAATGTCCAAGTGAAAGCCAGAGAGGACAAAAGCAGGAGTCAGACCATTTTTGGGGTGTTAGACCTTTTTTTTGACATGATGTCTGCATCACATCCCCCTCCCCTTCCCTCAGAGTCCCCCACACTGGCCATGCTCTCAGCTGCAGGGTCCGATGCTCAACCTGCAAGACAAAGCAGAGTAATTTTCCAATGTAATGCCACGTCACTCTGAGACGCATCAATATTATGCACAAAGCACAGCATACACTTACCTATGTCAGTTTCTTGGCTTTGTTGTAGAGCGAGTCCACTACTTTGCTCATGTTCTGAATTGTTTCAAGGGCCACTTCATATGTTTTGTCTACTGGAGGTTCGTCAAATACAATCAGCACACCTTCCCCTTGGTCAAGGATTCCTAAACCCATTGAAAAAGAAACATTAGAACTCCAGTGAAGCCAGATTTCTGAAATTTATTAGGCCTACTCTTTCAAACAAGTTTAAAGAACTTCAGATCATTTGAATGAGTCTGAACACTGCTCTATAAACTGTAAAACAGTGACATTTATTCAATTTATTCAATTCATCCACTTGGATGATGCGACCGCTGCCACAGGACAACGGCGCCAGTGCGCTCTGTAACACCCCTACCAACAGCAACCTAGTTTTTTCCGGGAGGTCTCCCATCCAGGTACTGACCAGGCTCAGCCCTGCTTAGCTTCAGTGGGCAACCAGGTTTGGGCTGCAGGGTGATATGGCTGTGGCTATAAGAATTTATGCTAACATTAAATGTTACTAATAGGATTTTAATTACTATATTGAGGTTTTTAATATAGTAATGTTACATCTATAGAAGGTATTTAAGTTGAGTTTCACTTTAAGTACTCATATATATTAATTCTTGAATAAAAATTGGAATTGATTATATAAATCTGCGTTTGCACACAGTCCTGTGTTTGACAGCACACTTAAAAAATAAGACAAGCATGATGGCATACCATGGAATTTCTGGTCTAAAATCATCTGTGACAGTTTCCTTTCAACATCCCCCTGAAGACACAAGAAAAAAGAAGGGATGAACAAAACTGCACACAAGAAAAAGTGAGTTTGCTTGTCATTTAGTTAAGACTACATACAAGAATACAGATTGTTTATTTGCAAATGAGGAGGGACGAGTCTATACCTTGGAGAGTTTTATTAGCTCAGAAATGTGTTCGATCTGTTGGCATAGAAGAATCATTTTAGTGCACAAGTAGGCGTAAATGTTTTAAGCATGCACCATCTCACACTGACATAAATCATGTCATTACCTGCACTCTGGAGAAGGGCTCGATGACCCTTATGAGGTTTTGTTCCAGCAGATTGTCGTACAGTTTGGCCAGGTGGGTGCTGATGATGGGATCCTCCCGCAGCTCAGCTTTGTACTCTGTTAAAGCCTGAATGCAGATCAGAGAGAAGGCCATTAACTACAAAAAAAACAGAAGGTGGAGAACGAGGTAATGTTTGAAGTCAGAGCATCTGACCCACCTTCTCGAAGTCTGCAAGTGACCTGTTCTTGCTGGCTTGGGCCACACATTTAAGTGCATCTGTCTACAGAAAGAGAGACACAGGACAAGTTAATCCACATAATCCTCTGCCAACAGACACAACAGTCAGGTGCTGTGACTGAGTGCATATTAGAAGGCACTGCAGGGTCATATAAAAGTGAAAATGGATGAATACTATGAAATGTGTGCTGCGGTCTGGGATGGTGTTTTAATGTCAGACTAAGTAGAGAGTTAACAGGCTTTCTCAGAAACATGTTCCACACCAAACTGTCATTTAAGGAAATGGAAAACGCAAAGCTTAAATATCAGTAGGTTCAATTTATCATTTAAAGTAAAGAACACGCATGAACCTAAATTTGCTAGTGGTTAAATAAAACTAGGGATGGGTATCATTAAAGGTGTAACGGTATTACTACTTTTATAACGATGCCGCTTATCGATCCGGTACTTTAACGGTACTTTTTGTTGTGTTTTCAAAGAATGAACAGTGTTTACAGTCGACGGAGGCAGGTAGGCAGCAAGAGGACTAACAGCAGCTTTAACCAAAAAAGTTGCTAAATGCAGCTAAACAATTCATCTCCGGCTTTTATTAGAACACATTCACAGAAATGAGTTTACTGTGCAATTAAAATTGCGCTCGCTTATTTATGGCATAGATTTGCCGCCATTCCGATGGGCCCAGATTGACCCCCGCTCTCTAAAAAAAAGCTCTTCGGTTCTACACGATTCACGTGAATTACCCAATTGACAATGAAAACGGCGATTGATGCTGAAAAGCGACAAGTTCGCAGGTATGTATATAGCGGGTCGTGGCTTGATGACCATGGGACACTGTTGGTCCCAAGACCAAACCAGTCGAAACCAATGCTTTAGATTGTTTGGTTCTTTCCGCCATTGTCGCTCTATTAAGCGCAAGCTTTGGTGCTGTGTCCGTGCGAGCTCTGTGTACGGTGGAACCTATGAGAGGAACAAACAGAGACTGCCAATAACAAGGGCAGGCAAATGTCTTTAATATTATCGCAAATAAGAAAAGGTTAAAATATGCTAGGAAAAGATTATTTAGCAACAAATAGATTATTTTTTTTCTGCAGTACCGAGAACTGTTAACATCAGAGCTTATCGATACTTCTGTCTTTTATAACTTAGCACCGGTACCGATTAAGTACCGAGTTTTGGTACCCAAACTTAAATAAAGCCATTATGGAAATGGTACACCATCACAATTAGATCTTAGCTGCTGACGGTTTTCTGGCAGAGGTCATACAAAAACTACACCACGAGACTGAATGAATCTACCTGTCTGCCAGCATATCTGAGGGCAAGCTTTCCACTGATCAGGGCCTGCACATCCTCTGGCCTGTAAAGACAAAGACAAACAGGTTTAGCCAGCTCAAAGTGTTTGATAAAGAGGGGGAAAAAGTGACACTAGAAACCCCAGGACTCACGAGTTGAGCATGATCTTGCAGAGGAGCATGTACTTGAGTGCAGTGATGGCACGGGGACTGTCAATAGAGTCATAGCCTTCAAAAGCCTCATAAAAGTATGAATACGCTGTCTTCCAGTCCTTCTCCTCAGCAGCATGAATAATGCCTGCAAGGGAAAGGAAAAAAAAGCGGTGAGAGGTGGTGATGCACTCAGTACAAGGACTATATATATATATATATATGCATGCAGGTATATCTGATACAAGCCAGAAAATTTCCATGTTGATAAATCTTTCGCAATGAATTGTGTGATTGACAGTGTCAGAAAGCATTGAGCGCGTCAAAAAAGGTTGAAAAATGCTTGACTTTATGCAAATATCAAGCTAAAATGCTAGTTGGCAGGAATGCGGTGCGAAACAGGTAGTGACATTTGTGTTTAAAACATGCAGTCTGTGCTGGAGTTCGTATGGAAATCGTTGTTTACTCATTGGACATGTTGCATTTGTTATGTTAAATATTGGATGCTTTGCAGTGTTTAAAAAGACACGCCAGACACACACCAAAGTGGACGTGATGTATCTTTCTGAGAAGCGTAGTTCTGCCACTGTACTGGACATTCACTGTTTTTGCAGCAAGCGTGTGCGCTAACATTATTTCTATCAATGCATGTGAATGCATCACTGAATACAAACAAATGTCTTCTGACTCTCTGCGATTGTATTTTGTTGCACAGCAATTGTGCTTTCAGTGCGGAGGGACAAATTAGGTGCCATGCCTGGTTAGGGGCTGGATGCTAAAGGTCTACTGTGGAAACATACCTGACTGCATGTCAAGAGCAGCCTGCAGCTTTGGAGGGCAGTAGATGGCGTTTGCTGTGGTCCTGGCAGAGGTAAGAGCCGCTCTGGCCTTGGGCAAGTTGCTCAGTGCATGATATGTCTTGCTTTCCAGCAGCTGGAGCTCCACCAGCAGAGCTTTATCATCCATCTTCTTCAGCTCTTGTAGGAGCTGAGAGCCTGTTGGACGTGGAAGAAGAGGACAATGGTTAGAGACCACAAATATATCGCTTAAGAACATGAGAAAGGTCTTGTCAGGGACTCACCAAGCTGTAGAGCCTCTTGGTAACGTTTGGTGTCAAAGTATAAAGAGACCAGACGAGCCTAAAGATTTGACGTAACAGTGGGTAAATTAATCAGAGGTGACAGTAAAGAAATGTATAATGTACAAATGTATAATGCTCTTCTAAACTTTCTATTCATCAAAGTATGCTGCTTTGAACATTTATAACATGACATCATGCTATAATAATTCCTAAAGAATCACGTGACACCAAAAAACTAATGAGGCTAAAAATTCATCACAGGAAGAAAAAGATCATCTTTCACATACATCTGAACAGTAGTGTACACAAAATCACATTAAAACACACAACAATCTCTCAATCCTTAACAGTTATGTCAAGATCACATGATCAGTCAAATAATAGTCACTTCACCTTGGTATAAACATCAGTAACACATTGCCCAAGCTCAACATAAAACAAACAGTTACAGAATGTACCCTTCTGAAACAACTACATACAGCAAGAGTAATGGTGGCGTTTTCTGAAGCCTCTGAATTACCAAACTAGGTCTGCTCACCTCCAGGGCCTGTCGTAGAAAGGTCCTCTTCTCTGATTTGGCCCATTCAATGCACTCCAAACACAACTCCACCTCCTGACCAGTAGCTGCCTCCATGTCCAAGAACATATCGAGCAGAGACCGCACCAACCGTGCCGCCTTTGCTTTGCTGATGGAGTTCAGGAATGGTCGGACATACTTCAGCAAACCTCCCAATTCTGCAAAGAACCAATATATGCACAATACAGCTGATAGAGTATTTGCTTTCAAAAACATCAGAACAATTAATATATGCGAATACAGATTGGGCCACGATGACCCACTAGTTAAAGATGTTTACCAGCAGCTTGTCCAGTCTTGGCCAGCAGTCCACCCAGCTCCAAGATGCTCTGCTCTTTGACACGCACAGCCTCTTCATCGTCGTCTTGAATGTCTCGTTTGACTGTGAATGTATACGGAGTAGAGTTTAATTGTGTTAAGCCCAACAGTACTACATTTAAACTATTCGCTTAGAATTTCTGGAAACAATACGGTTAATCTTGGCCATCATGATCCTCAACTAAATTATTGTTAGACTTGTGAGCTTCAAAAGCTGTTGATAACAGAAAGGGAACACGGACACAAACAGGTTCTGAACTGCTCCAAGCTAAAATCTATTCAACTTTTAAAACAATAAAAAAAAGGAATGCCTTGAAAGTTTCTAAATTAGACTACTTGATGTAAGTTTCATTTAATTTAGATTATAATTTGCTTTGCTTATTAAAGTTTTCTATGGCGATATTTATTTTCTGTCTATACTAACAAAGAGTGCCCATTTCTTACACGAAGATGTTTAAAAACGCTTGAAACATGAGATTCTGCAGCAGATAAACAAAAAACGGCTTGGCATAGCATGGGATCAAACTATCCGTGACAAACTAACACACATCAAACTTGACGCCAAACTAAACTTGCTGACACTGACATATAATAGCATAACTATGCGACGAGAGGGGGGGAAAGTAAGTTATTTGACTGTAAATGTAAAGAAACGTAATCTTTATACGACTCGCATCTGCCACGATGTCTTTGAAAATGACATTTCTCGGACTTTCTCGACATCAATAGTGTTTTCACTGTGTTAACCCGAACCTAAATGTTATGAGGAGGCGGCAGAATGTCACCGGCTAGCGAAGCTAATTCAGTTGTCATGCAAAGTTGTGGTAGTCCCTTCATTTAATCGATCACGTATTTAACTTACCTGTAAATAATTAATCACAATTCGGTGGCCGATCACCTAAAAACACGCGTTTATCCCAAATGCATTCAAATGATCACTACAGGTGGATTCGCGTTGATTGAGAACTGAAGTTAGCTGATTAGCTAACTGTTTACACTGCTGGCAGTTCACTGAAAATTGCCTTCCCTTCCACTAACGTTACAGACAACAAGCATTACAAATACTACTGATGACAAAGTCTAAAAGAGCGCAGCAGCTGGTTTATAAAGTTAGCAGTTAAATTTACCACAGTGTATTTGTCCAGCTACAGCCTGTCACAGTGAGTCAGCAGCATGAACCCGGCTAACACATTTAGCCGCTGCTCTACAAATCACACGAGAGGCATGCTCCGTGCGTTAAGAGCACAGTTTCTCCTGCTAAATTAACACAAGTCGTTCCAAAGCCACCGGGACAGAAGACGCTCACCTATGGCATGTAAGATGTCAATAGACGCATTCCGATCCGTGCTGAGCAGCGACTGTGCTCTCTGAAACTCTACCGCCGCAGCCGCCATCTTACCAATTCACCAATTGCCTGATTCACATAACAATCATCACCACACACGCTACCGGAAGCGCCGCCGAGGCACGCTGGGAGATTGAGTTCACAGCGGGCTGCATGACTCACTTCGGGATGCTGTGCTGGGTTTTGGGTTTAGATGACCAGAAATACAGTTTTTACAATCACAAACCATTTTATATATATATATTTTATCTTCATCACACATGGCAATCTATTTCGACAGCTTTTCAAATATTTTCAAAAAGCTGAGTAAATGTTTCAATTTACAGCGGTGGCCAAAATTGTTAGAACACTGCATATTTAAGAGATTTTAATTGCTTTTGTGGAATTGGTCATTGTACAATTCCCATGAAATAAATGATTGCTGGAACTGCGATGGACTGCGAAAGTCCATACCTTAACCCCAAATTTGGGGCAAGTTGGAAAGTAAACTGGACAGATCCACTGTACATTCAAAGGAAAGCTTTGAGTTTCAGAAGTCATGCGACAACATTAAACAGGAAATATATTGGCACTATGCCAGAGAGATGTGCTTCTGTAACTGCTGCAAAAGGTGGACATACCAAAAACTAAAAGTGGATAAAAACAGCATGACTCACCTCATCTTTTATTTGTTGTGCTCAGTGCAGCCACCTGCATGTTTCGTAATATTATAAAATGAAATCATAGGGCATATTTTATTTATTTATTTATTTTTAAGATCTGTCAAGGTTCTAACAATTTTGACCACCACTGTAACCTTTTCTTCAACTCAGACACAGCCACCAAGAGAACCTTCTTTGAACTTACAGTAAATTAAACCTTAAACCATACTAAACTAGTAAATGAATAAAAATAATTGTATTAGATAATTTTGTACTGTAATGTAAACAGGAACTGTTGTTGTAACATTGCTGTGAATAATTACAGTAAACATGTGTGAATGTAACATTCTAGAGAGCTGTTATTTTTGATTTGTGAATACATTTTACAAAAGGAAGAAAATCTACCTGTTGTAAGCATTTTTAAGTAATTGTTTTATGAGTGTCGAAGTGTGCTTTTTTGTGTGACAGCCTTCAGTGTTATGATTTGAGACATATACAGTAGGAAATGCTTTGGTAGTTTTAGGACATTTTGAATGTAAAGTATTGAAAATAGTGATTGTAAAAAATTATTTTTGACTTGTAACGTAAACTGACTTGAATGCTGTGAACAAATTATTTTTTGAGAATTTACGTGCCATAATCTATAGATAGATAGGCAGACAGACAGACAGACAGATAGATAGATAGATAGATAGACAGACAGACAGATGATAGACAGAGATAGATAGATAGATAGATAGATAGATAGATAGATAGATATTTTTATTTATTTCTTCTCAACTTATACCTTTAATCTGAAGTGCTGTTTCATCAATGACTTAAGGATGGGATAAGCTTAGAAAATATTAACATATAAGGGGGTAAAACACTCAGATGTGTCGCCATTTAAGAAAACTATTGCTTACTATTCTAAAGTGGGAGCAGGATGATTGGATAAGCATGAGAGATGGAGAGAGTGTGTGGGTGGGTGGGTGTGAGAGAGAGATCAGAGGGGGATGGGGTTGCCCATTCATATCACTGCGCCACTGAGCTCTACAAAGCCTCGGCGACATTACTGCACATCAGGAGTTAAACTAATCTGCCTCGAACGCTGTGTGTGAGACTTTCCTCACTCTCTGGGTCTTGATTAAAGACTGTAATCTGTCAACAGCTGGCCCGTCATGCCAAAACAGGGCGTCTAAAGTTAAACATTCTACCTTTCATGTTGACGCTCAGGACGCGCTATAACAGCTGCTGGTGCTGTGGACAGCGCACACATGCAGCATGGACAGATAACCAGAGGGAGATCAGCCACCCATCTGAGATTCAGCATCTCCACGAGAGCGCACCAATGACCCCCGCTCTCGAAAAATAGCGGTCAGTGAAAGCAAATCATCGACATCACTGAAGGATTAGTCTGACACAGACCTTTATTTTTACGCATTTCCAGGTATATTCAAGCCTAGCGTGTAATTCCTCCGCCTGCGCAGTTTAACAGCGAGATCACAGACGGGCAGATGTGAAAGAGACCCGAGATTGACTGTGATAAACGAGAAACAACAAAATTGGCGTTTGTCGAAGGTTTATGTGGGAAGACGTGGCGTGCATTTGGGAAGTAACCTTAGCAACCGGAGAATCCCGAACCCTGTAGTTGCTTTACGTAAAAGCGTTATTTCATCACTGACGTCCCATTTTCAGAACCTTGGACAACGACGAGCACGTTCTACAGTGCGACACGCTGAGGAAAAGAGGGCATAATCGACGAATGTTTCTATATTTACCTGTTCTTCTTTTTCTATAACTACATTTATCACCTCGAGGAAGACGTATCGATTAGTAAGTAACCATCATTTTATCTATATAACCTATTTATGCTGTTTTTTTTTAATCAAATGGTGTTCATTTCAAAAAACGCTTTTAGCTCTAAAATAGTTGGCAAAATGTGAAAAACTCAGTAGTACCCTGCACACGAGCCCGTCGTTATAAAGATGCTATCTTGATTTACGACTGCTCGTTTTGTCTGAAGCGTGATGTTCTCATTAGCTCGTGTTGACCCACTAAACATTGCAAAGAGTTCGATAAATTATCATTTCCAAAACGCGCTAAAGCTTAAATGTAATAATTTGTAAGTCAGCTAACAATTTCCAGGCTGCGCCGAAAGGGATTTTTCTTACAAATGGATATGAATTGGGAATGAACGTGTTTACATTCTCGACTTCCATTTTGAAGCTAAGATGGATGCTTTCGCATATTCTGCTGAATCTCCCGGTGAATGGTATACCAGCGGTACAGTTCAGTAAAAAAAACGAAATCTACCTGTATGTGTATAAAAAAAATAATTCTAAGATTTTTAAATTTGGTTTTCTATCCATACCATACAATATATATAGATATTCATACATGTTTTGCACTTGTCTGTATGTACTGTTTATGTGGTTATGGTTTCATCAAAACTACATTTTAATGTAAAACAGTATTGTGTTTCTAAACATTCATATTTGTTTCTTTCATGGGCAGATTCTGCATCTAAAGACCCCGCAATAATCAAGGCAACATGGGAACTGTACTCTCAGTCTCCCCAAGCTACCGAAAGGCAGGCCTGTTTGATGAAATACCACCCCCTCTGGCACATTATACAGCTGTGCAGAACAGTAAAAATGCCAAGGACAAGGGCTTGAAGCGCCAGTCGCTCATCAATGTCCTGCCATGGAAGCGCATCGTGGCAGCTTCGGCCAAGAGAAAAGGTTCTAAGAAGCTGGCCTCTGGGGACAGTCAAGATGAAGGGAGCGTGGGCAATCTCAACAGCCAAAACATGAAGAAGTCCCAATCCTGTGCCAACCTCTCCGGCTTCACCCAGGAGCCAGCCGTGAGCTCCATTCCCACCTCCAAAACCACCGCCAATGTGGCCTCCACTGCGAAGAGGACCTCCATCACCGGATCGGTGGGCCAAGCAACCAACACGGGCACACCCAAACGGGTGATCGTGCAGGCCTCCACCAGCGAGCTCCTGAGGAGCCTGGGCGAGTTCCTGTGCCGCCGCTGTTACCGGCTGAAGCGCCTCTCCCCTGCCGACCCTGTCCTGTGGCTGCGCAGTGTGGACCGCTCTCTTCTGCTGCAGGGCTGGCAGGACCAGGGCTTCATCACCCCGGCGAACGTGGTCTTCCTCTACATGCTCTGCCGTGAAGTCATTTCAGCCGAGGTGTCCAGTGAACGCGAGCTACAGGCTGAGCTGCTCACTTGTCTCTACCTGTCCTACTCCTACATGGGAAACGAGATTTCATACCCGCTCAAGCCCTTCCTGGTGGAGACGGATAAGGATGCCTTCTGGAATCGCAGTCTGGCGATCATCAGCCGCATGAGTAGCAAAATGCTCCAGCTTAACTCTGACCCGCACTACTTCACGCAGGTTTTCGCTGACCTGAAAAACGAAAGTCAAAAGGAGGAGGAGAGCCGGCTGCTTATAGGCCTGGATCGATAAGTATGGTGCTGGTGCATAAACAGAAAAAGAACGTGCATAAAAATTTGTGCACAGAAAAAAAACATTGTTTTCTTTGTTTTTTTTTTTTACAAAAACACTTTAATGTCATTAGTATTAAGCCACAGAGCATAGTTTTTAAGCTTATTTGTAGCAATTAATGCGACTAGATTCTAAGGAATAGTTCACCTACAAATAAAAATGTGTCCATTTTAATCCCCAGGCCACCCAAGATGAGTTGAGTTTGTCTCACTTGCTCGCTAATGGTCCATCTGCAGTGAATGGGTGCCGTCATAACTTTTTTATTTTATTAATCCTTTACTTATCCAGGAAGGTCCCATTGAGATTAAAAGAAATCTCTTCTTTCAGGGATTCCTGGTCAAGAAGACCATACAAATAACTGCATAGTTTTAAAAGCAACATATAGAAAAAAACCTAATTATAAACAAACAAAGCAAGACAATAATCCTAAATCAGCTTCAACTTCATTAAAAAAAGGAAAGAGGCTTATTCATTAGAATATTTTTTAAAAATACTTCTAGTGAAGCATTAATCAAAAAAATAATTCCTCAACCAAGGAGCATAGTAAGAAAAATCAGATTTTCCAAGTTCATAATACACCCCAGGTACTTCTAAATGAATCCCAATTGAAGATCTGGTTAGGTACTTATTTCTACACAAACTAGAAGTAATATCCCAAGACGTCACAGTAACTCACAAGACTATGTTTAGGATGGTCTGAGCGTGGGTAAATGTTCAAGAAATTCTTATTTTTGAGTGAACTATTCCTTTAAGATCTTACCAAGACGCAGGACGACTGACACCTTGCCAGCCAACAAGGTGTTCATTGCCAGGTTGTGTGGTGTTCCTGAGGTCAACGAATCAACCGCAGGACACACCAACCATACAGCATGTTGACCTTTCCAAGTGATTCCATCCATACACAAACATGAGCAGCAGTCTTTATGACTCCCAATAAAAAAGCGTTTCTTGACTCACGAAAAAGACTGAACGGCATATATTGAAAAGCTCAGCCTGTGCTGTATCCTTACAGCTTGCCGTGCACACAGCAGACTGAGCAGTTCGTAGATGAGAGCCAAGTTAGCAACACTTTCAAAATTATACAAACCAAAGACTCTAGTTTGACCTTCTGCGATTTCTACATTCACATAAATCCCACACATTGGTGAAGTGATATATAAGAGGACCATGAACTGCTGCTCTTGCATGGCATCACGTTTTCAACATGTTACGTTTGTTTAGCATATCTTAGTGGCCTTTAAAGAAGGTCTGGGTCTTAAACTGCTGCAGGTTTCGAGGTGGTCTGTCCAAACATACATCAGTTGTTGTTGTTAATGACATTCTATATTAAGGAAATTTGTTATGCTTTACGAGCTAAGATGATTCATAATTTGTGATGAAGAAAACTTTCACCTTGAGAGGGAGACTTGTTTTCCAAGTGGCGCTACCTATTGTCATTGTGAAATGAACTGACATGTCTAATAGGGAACAAACAAACGGAGAGGTAGATATTTTATGTATTTTCAACAGCAAGTACTGTATGTTCTTATACGGGTGTTAATGCATGCTTCTTTGACCGACCACACACTTTTTAAAGGATCTTTGTTTATGATTTGATGGTCACAATTTTTGTATGATATTCTTTTGGACGGTGTTCCCAAAAAATAATGTGCCATAAAGACATAAAAGTCAGCTAGAAGTACACTAAGTTTTTGTAGCCTTCTCATTAGGAAAGGGATATTTTTGAAGGAGCGAAGGAGAAGGGGCATTATAGAAAGACTTGAGTAGGAGACATACAATGTAAAAAATATTTTATTAAAGAAGCAAGGGAAAAAATTGCTTGTATTGTTGAAAATCGCAATTGTTTTCAGTCCATTATAGGTCCAGAATACTATTTTCATAACTGTGCATAAATAAAAACAAAACCCTACGGTTATTTTAAATACACTAAAGCCCTATATCAGATACATGGAATTCAAAAAAAACATAAAAGTGCAAGGGTCACATACTAAATAAATAACCATTGTTATTTAAGTTAGAAAAGGGTTATTTTAAAGTTTTAAGTCAGCCTGTTAAAAGAAAGCACTTACTAAAATTATAAATGGTCATTTTACCCAAAACACTCCTTTTTAGTCATCTTCCTTTTTCTGTAGTTTTATGCACAAATCTGAGAGAGAGTATTAACAAATTTGAGAGCACAGTTGATTTGATTTTACTTCCTTAATTTGACAGACATTGCAAACCAGTGTTAATAGTGGATTGGTTGCTGATGAAATGTAATCAGTGATGTAATCAGTAATCATCCTGAGAACGAGGTGCAGTCGTTCCTGTGAATGAGAAATTTTTATCAGCATTTTCTCGATACATTGTTCACTCACTTTTCAAGCTTATGTGACTCGAGGATAAGCGCAGTTTTTGTTAAAGGTGATAAAGGAGCGCTTTAAAGAAGTTCACAGGTATAATATTAACATTTGCAAAGGTGTTTGAGTCTTAAGAGGCTTCTATAGAAGTACAGCAGCGTTTCAATATGCAAATGATAAGATACTGATGAAATGTAAGATGCTAAGATGAATTGCTTGTAGCACACAAAAACTGATCAAATCAACTTAGATGGCAGGTCATCTGTGACCTGATTGCACTAGATTTAGCAATATGCATATTTGAAGTTTATAGATCAATGACAAACGAAAGCTAACAGACCATAGTCTTTAAACCCATTTTTGTATTTTGTAAGTTTTTTTTTTTCAGTTGATTTATGGGATCATTTAAACACAGGGGTGTTTACATATTTCTGATCATGTGCTGATGATGCATTTACATTTATCCCCAATATTTTGTGTCGGGCCTCATTCTGATGAAATATTCTGATGGTGCTATTAATGCAGATATCACATTTTACCCATGGCAAGACCTTTCTCATTAGTTAGCTGAATGTAGTTAAGTTTTGTACATAGGGCAAAAAGACTGTACGTGCATTGATTCTACAACAACAATGGCTCCAGTGTTAGAACGGCTTACAAGATGTGATGATAACGGACCATAACCGATTTGGGTGGAGAAGGACCATTAATTACAGCAACTTTGTTCTTGTCATAGATAATGAAAGAGGCGAAATTGTGTTATGTTTTATACAATTTTTGTGGTTGATGTTACATTCTTCAACAGAAAAAAAAACTGTATAGCAACAAAAGACTGAAATATGATTTTATCTTTTCTTTATGTTTCACGTTGCGTGAACTTTGTTGATCAAAATGAAACAACAATGAGATGTAACTAACATATTTAAAGAAGCAATCTGTTACAGTATATGGGTGTGTATGAATGTGAGTTTGTGCAATGACTTTGGTCGACTCTTCTATCTACTTTATATAAAAATATGCATTTGCAAGCAAAAAACATTGATTATGTGTCTTGTTTTTTATTCTATTTTGGATACATATTGCATATTTACATATTTATATTAATATATATATATGTAATATTGCATATTACTTATTTATTCTATGTTGGATACATATTTAATATATAGTTTTGAATATATATATATTTCTTCTCAATCTTTGTGCACTCCTCATTGAGTGACCATACATTAAAGGTATAAGACATAAGCACGGGCACCTCATTGACTAATAATGAGGGGCAACTGCAGTATTACATAACTCACTAGAATACACATCAAAATGAGGCACATTGCCATCTGCTGGAGAATATTTCCCAGATTGAATGAAGAAGCTTGGATTTTCATTTCAGCAGGCTGTGTATTTTTGTGTATGTGTATGGCAAGCTGTTTTAACATTTAATCTACAAACCCCACTAGTATCTATTTTCATGTTACTAGTACTTATTTTTGGGATACTAGTATCTTTCCATTAAGTCTGAGTGCTTATTCTTTAAGCACTAGTGTCTTTTGTTAAGTTACTGGTACTTAGTCATTAGATACTACCACTTAATTTTTAGATATTAGTACTTATATATTAGGCACTAGTACTTATTCATTAGATACTAGTACTTATTGATCAAATACTAGTACTTATGTATTAGATACTAGTACTTATTTATTAGATGCTACCATTTATTCATTGGATACTAGTACTTATTAATTAGATACTAGTTTTTATTTCAATAGTGACTAGTAGCTACAAATTCTTACTAGTAACAAAGGAAAAAAATTGCCATTGACTTCTATGGAGATCTGTCATTGAGATATCAGCTATTCATTTTTGACTAGTACATATTCCATATCTGACTAGTACTTCAATTTATGTACAAGTAGTTGTTTATAAGGTAGGAGTAAATAGTTTTTAGATACTACTTATTCATTAGGTACTAGAACTTATATATTAGAAACTAGTGCTTATTCAGTAGATACTAGTACTTAGGGCTGGGCGATTTAATCGTCGATTTATTCATGCGCATTTCGTCAGTAAAGCCGGATCTTTGATTAGCGGTAAATCTCAATCAGCTGTTTTTAAAATGTGATTCATTTCCAGGATATTGCGTAGCTCGCCAGTGATCTACGGCTGTGTACCAACTGCAGCGCTTTTTAAAAACAGCTAAAAAAAATTGTTGCCAACATAGATAATTCTAATAATAGATAGGCCTAATGGATAGGGAGTTGGACTTGTAACCCAAAGGTTGTGGGTTCAAGTCCCAGGTCCAGCAGGGATTGTGGGTGGGGTTAGTGAATAACCAGTTCTCTGTCCAACATCAATACCACGACTGAGGTGAGACCTTCTCTAGATACCTCTAAATTTTCAAGTTGAATTCACTGCATGCTGGTTTTGTCATTCCTACTTTCCCTCTAATGTAATTGTTGCTTGATACATAAAAATTGCTTACATTTCTTACTGTTGTGTTATTGTGTGGTGGTCTAGAATAGGACATCAGTGTGTGGATGTCAAATTGACATCATGTTTTTGACGTCAATTTAACTTTCATTTTTGACCTGTTTTTTTACATCAAGGACTGATTTGGGATTTGACGTAAACTTGATTTGCCTTTATTATTTTTTTTTCCTGTTTTTGACATCAATGTTTGATGTCAATTTGACGTCTATTTGACATGAAATGCCCACTGGGATCCTATCTCAGTCGTTTTTATATTAGAGGAAAGATGAGGTGGAGCTGCTTGAGAACAGAGGGCGTGAAACAAGCAGACAAGCAGTAGCTAGTCCCTTAGTGTGTTTGTGGTTGTTTATGCATTTTCAGGTACAGTAGTTAGTTTGAAATAAAAATTTACTTAACCGTGGAAATTAAGTCCAATTTTATATAATTTTTAAAAAAAATAATTCTCTGAAATCTTGGTGATCGTAGTAGTAGCCTATTATTTTTTTGTCAGAATTTATCATTATAATTAACTTTTCCATCACTAAAGTCCCTAAACATAAAAAAATATATTCCATGTAAATGCAGGAAATGGGATTCCCCCCCCACCCCCCCCATTAGTAGTTAATGAATCAGCACTAGTATTTAAACACTACTACGTAATGGAAAAGCTACTAGTACCTAAAAAAAAGTACTAGTAACATGGAAAAAGATACTAGTACGGTATATAGATTAAATGTTAAAAAGGCTTGCCATAGTATGGGTGGGGTGAAGCTTTCAGCGCCACCTCCGTTATTCTAGGCCTACCTGTCATCTGACTGCAGATGAATTTTCGCAGATTTAACACAACCTTACATGTATTCCAGTCACTTAAATACTGTCTAATTTGCAAGGTTCATACAGTGCCCAGTGGCTTTATGGCCCAGTTAATGGTACCAGTGCAAAATGATTAGGCCTACTGTTTACAACCAGGTTTCCAGAGGGAAGAAAGTTCCCCTGCCTGTAATTGGTCTGGAAACAGAGAGCCAAGCCAAACATTGTTGCAGTGTTGTTAGAGTTAACTAAAATTTAAATATACAGCTAAATGAAAATATA
The DNA here is from genome assembly GCA_034779775.1 of Enteromius afrohamiltoni. Lineage (NCBI taxonomy): Eukaryota > Metazoa > Chordata > Actinopteri > Cypriniformes > Cyprinidae > Enteromius > Enteromius afrohamiltoni. The sequence continues at coordinate 6,834,308 of JAUYWG010000033.1, read as the reverse complement.
AATCATATATATGAAAACTTAAAACCTAAATAAAAATTTGAAATGAAATGAAATAAGGTAATGACAAAGTACTTAAATTAGCTATATAGAAATATAAAAAAAAGCAAAATATAAAAATCAACACCTAATATAAAATGATATAATGATAGTAATGAAAAAACTGTAATCCAAAGCAGTTTTTCAAATTAAACAAGTAACTCTTTTATAAAAATTACACTGGCTAGATGTTAGATGTTAGTTATCTTTTCAAATTCATTAATATTCTAAATGTATCTCTAGGTTGTGTTATCTGTTCTGTCAGATTGGTCACTTTTTACAGCCAAACTGAAATATTCATTTCAGTTCATATTAATTTATTGAAATCATTGTTCTTATACCATATGTCAGCTATCACTGTCAAGCTACATTAAGAAAAACTTCTTAGTGTAGCTTGCATGCTTATACACATGCTTTATGACAGGTTGACCAAGTCTCTAAGCAGAATGGCCATTTAATATCTAAAAGCATGGACACTGTAAGACAGCTGTTAAAACAACCAGCTGTTCCTGAATATTCCTACCATGTGCACTCTTCAGAACACAGATGGAACTGCAGCCACATCAAAGAGACGCACAACTGACTGTCATAGAGCAATAACTGTCACAGCACAGCCACTGCACCGGGCGTATGGCAGACTCACTCACTTGAAAGAAGACATAAAGCATGCGTTTGCATGAGGTAACTGCGTTTTATGAGGTAATAAAAATCATGTATAATTACAAAATATGGATGCATTATATTGTATTATATTTATTTTAATAAAGAAATTATAAAAATAATGCATTGAGCGGCCAGCAGGTGGCACTCAAACTGCACCTGTTTAGCAGAGGTGGCCTCAAATGGATGACTTCATATAAACCTGCAGTGTTTTCCCCAGGCTTACAGACACGGTACGCCCAAAATAATCGGAAATGACTTAACATATCTATGCTAGGATATAATATTGCAGTATAATAACATATAATGAACCTTCATTGTCAAATATGACTCGGTCTAACATTTGATGGCACTGCATTTACATTTAAACGGTGTTTGTCAGTGAGACAAATACAATCTCTGAAAAGATTAAAGTCTGTTCATGTGTTGCATGTAGGGGTGCTTATGGAGAGATTGATGGAAAAGCAGAGCCCTGATAATGAAAGAATATTACTAGTATTACAGTGCTGTAGTCACTTTTGAATTATTGAACTGATAAATTACTGGCATAAAATGTGTGTTGCAGAAGACTTTAGGGCTCAGTAATATTGTCTGCAATTAACATTTTCTCATTAGTCTGTCATGATTATTCTGTTAATATATCAAAAGCAACTAAGTTTATTAAAATAAACACGCTAGCGCTTGTCCATGACTTTTAAACACACCCCAAACAAAATGAAGGAATTCACCAGCCTGTCAACACAATTACCCAACAGCACTAGATTAGAATCTGAATAGAAGCTGAAAATTGAGTTTTTTTGAGTTAATGAATTCTTTAAATGTTAGAACATTTGCAGTTTTTCAACTTACAACTACAAACCATAAAAATGAGAGAAATAGTTTTGAATGCTGTTCATAAATTGAATTTTATTAAATATATTACAGATATTGATTAAAAAATAAAGCTAATACAATGTTGACCCTTTTTTCATCATGTGACATATTCCATTTTAAAATATTATTTTAAAGGGCATAAAAATAAATTATCTGAAAATATAACCCATTTATTAAAATAAAATGAACCCATAATTTTAATAACAAAATAACACGTTTTGGGTAGAAAACAACATTTGGTGAGGTAAAATTAATAACCAAACTTCTTGGGTTAATTTAACCCCATATGATTTCTGTCCTATATTTACCCAGCCCTTGGGTTAAAAACTACTCAATTTGGAGAGGAAAAGGATGAGATGTAAAATAAATGAAAATGAGGAAGTCATTTCACAGTACAATCCGATTCAGGCCGTGATCTGTCTCTGAGTTCCCACGGTTGTTTATTCAACTTTGCCTGGCAGTAATTTAGTGATAGATCGATATTAGAAAACCTTAGATGTGACACACTCTGTCTGCGCTTTTACCTCAGACAAACAGCATCCTTTATCACTCTACTCAAGTTGTAACTTTTATTTTCTTCTCTTTCTGCCAGAGTGATGAAATGTTAAAACATCACCGAAAGTATAGGCTACATTAAGCCATAGCAAAAGTGTAATTGTATTGTTATTTAAGAAACGACAAACTCAATTCATCAAACATTTATGAGAATGTCAAATAAATCTTTAGCTTCTTTCTGATGCCATTGCTTGGCACGCTCTGCATGTGTCCTGTCTAAATCTTTATTAATATATGATGTGTTTTCATACTACAGTATGGTTCACATTTTTATGGCCTACTGTTGCTGTCAGTTGTTTCTCCTTAAATGAACACTTACAAGACAGGCTTATCAAAACAATCAAACACTGTAATAAACAAAGGCTAGATACTTGGGCAGCTAAAGTGCATTCTTTTAGTCTTCAAACTATTTCTCTCATAAAATAAAATAAGCAGTAGGCTAGTACAGTGGCGATTCTCTTACAAACTCAAATACTTTATTAGCATATATTCACACTAAATGAAGGATTCCTTGAGCTAAAGGCATTTTGAAGAAAGTGTTTCTTATGTTTTAGCTCAGCATTTATCTCTAACGACTAAACAGCTAAAGCAATTTGGAAAAGCACGTACAGTATCTGTGATTTACACTCAAGACCAGACCAGAACATATCTGGCATGTACAAAAACATGTTGGCAGCTGCAGTCTTGCATGTTGGGACAAGTGAGTAAATCATGCAGCCTTCACATACCATGATCTGATTGCGTATCCTGAGGACAGCTAACAAGAATGAAATGACATGGTTTTCACGAGCACTTCATGTCAAGTGTTTAGAATTCTTTTTAGCATTTTTTCTTAGTGTTTGCATTATACAGCTCTCTCTGCGATCATTGATTCTGACCGGTCAATTGTGACATTAAGCAATCTGACATTTCCCCAAACTCACCATCATCTATCGTCTGCTGTGTATCCATCCTCTGATTTAAGTAGCTGACTCTGCTTTCATGTCTCTCGTATCACACACTGTGTTCCTGTCTGAAGTGCTCACTCATCCTGATGCCCTAATCACTTCGAAGGGTTTGCCCTCCTGGATGAGAGCTTTGAAGAGATGAAGGGTGCAGGGGACCAAGAAATGTTCCTCGGAATGCACTCCTGCTTCATCTTTCCAAGCCAGCAAAGCAAGATGATAGTCCACCCAAAAATGAAAATTCTGTCAGTAATTACTCATCCTCATGTTGCTCCTACTTCTTTATCTTCAGAATACACATTAAAATGTTTGATGCAATCCGATGACATAGACGTATGCGCCTTTAAACTGCCCTGTCAATCATGACCAAACATATCAATGTGAAAGTTCACAGTGTGGATATAAATGAAGTATAATACAGATACATTAAATGTTTTTTATTATTGAACACTCAGAGACCCCCTGATCTAAACTGTACTCTACTATGAATTCATGCAATGAAATGTTTACAATGATTTCTAATTTCAAATATTAGTCACGACAAACAGTATTCTGAGTTAAATGATTATGGCTGAATTAAAAATCATACTATGTTATTCCTACTATTTGTGCTACTTATTCAAAATAAATGATTAGTTAGTGGGCCATGTATTTTGTCTATATACCTCTATGGCAACCAGTGGCGATTTCTTTAAGACTGCAAGGGAAGCTCAGCTTCCCCTGTAATGTCACAAAATTAATGGTCAAATTATGTACTATTGTATTAACGTTTTATTAACTAAAAATGCGTTAGAAAACGTTCATCTCAAAGACGAGTTCGTTCAGAATCAGTTAGATATAGCAGGTGGGTTGACGTGATTTTCTCAGCGTCTCTGGGGGTGAATGAGGAGCCGATGAGGAGTGGGCTGGCCTGGACTCCGAGCTTCTGCGTGATGATTGGAGGGTCTGTCGAAAGATTGCGTCTCCTTTTGACTGACAGCGATTTTGTACTATAAGGAAGCACTCGGATTTCTCAAGTTCAGTCGTAATAAAAACTGCTGCAACCTATTTGTTTATATTTGCTTGGCGAAATTGCTTGATTTCCATCATACATTTCACACAATTATACACCACATTCCTTGTTTCACTTTTTTATGTCGTTCATTCAGTCACTGGAAAAGACGCCTAGTTGGTACGACAGGGTCACAGACCATGTTCTTGAAAAGGAACGTAGGGCAGAATTTACGTTTAAATAAATAGACAATTTTATGATGGAGGCCGAAAATGAGCTTCCCCTATTTGACAGAGCAACATATGTTGCTTGGCGTGAAGGAATACAAATAAAGGGCATGTGAGAAGCCACAAGCTATAACTGATTCTTTAAAATGTGCAAATGTCATAGATTCCCAGGACACTGGGTGCATTGGTCTTGTTAGGTCAGTAGCCTGGGGCATGCTAAAAAGAGTCAGCAAATGTGGGGGGCTGATAACTCAGAACGGCTTCATTAACAATGAGTGAAACCCACAAACCCACGGCTTCTTTCTGCCCCTTTTTGGACATCTGGGGACTCTCAGTGGACAAAGAGATCTCTAAGTAGCTGTATATTTGCAGCATTAAAGGTTGTTTTACTGATTTATTGCCGTTTTATGTAACAATTACGATCTCCCACTAACTATTGTACAGGCTGTTGTCATATCAGCTCTAATATTTAAAACAGATATAATTAATCATTTACTTCACAGAAGACCAGTCCAAAAACCACCCTGACAGCCTTAAGCTGGTGGCTAGTTTGTTGCTGGTCCAAAATGGCTTACTTTTACATTTATTCATGTAGCATACGAATTTATCCAAAGCGACTTACAGGTTAGAACCTAACCGTATTCTGTAACTATGTGGTGCAGATTTAAATGTGTACAACAACATACACTGTTTAGAGGTCTGACCTCTAAGCTGTCAGTGGGGTGCAAGTAGGACTGTCAACTTTTAGCAGATGAATAAGTTTTGTTTTAAGTATAATAAAAATATCAAAACAAAAAAATGAGTATATTTTTCTTTTCTTTTCTTTTCCTTTTTTTTTTTTTTTTATACAATAGGCCAATATAAAGTTTTTCACACAGTACAAACATGCGTTTTATAGTGCTCCAAGAAGCCTCCCTCATGCCTCCACATAAGTTTGAAAATCCCTTTCCTAGACATAATAAGAGATTGCAAGTGTGTGTGGGCTAGCATGTGTACGTCCGTCCTCTATCAAGGTGCCCTCGCTCGCTCTCACTCTCACTCTCTGTATTTCAGTGCCCTCCAGGCAGGTTTTCACCGATGACTGGCGCGAATCCCGGAAGAAAGAAAGACGAATATGAACAATCAGTTCACAGAGTCTGACAAATCCGCTCCTGTTCAGACCCCGGCGCACTCAGCTTCCTGCGCTCTCTGTTTCTGTCTCGACTAACAAAAACAGCGAGGTGACTTTTAGAAAAATGAATGCATTTCACCGGCAAACACTTTGTGTATTAGTGCTCGTGTTGAGCGCCGCTCGCTGCTGTCAAGCGTTCAACTTGGATGTGAGGTCTCCAGTCGTCAAGGAGGGAAAAACCGCTGGCAGTTTCTTTGGACTTTCTGTTGCACTCCACGAGCAGGTCGTAGGAGAGAAACGACACCTGTAAGTATATTTTGTTTGCATTATTATTACCTGATCCCAGGTGAAATGTCATGAGAAGGACACGTTTGAACACCTGTTGAGCGTTTTACCTCTTCCTTAACGATGGTGTATAACACACGTGTTAGTGACTGCATCTCAAACGCTAGTTCATATATGAATGCATGATTTTCTATGAGGAGCACTTTTTCATCTTTCTGAGCTGAAAGACATTTTGTACGATTTTTAATTCAAGTTTAAAGTGTAAAAATGGGGGGAGAATAAGGTGTTATAATTGTTCAGATATTCAAGAATGTAGGTTTAGTTGTTTGTTAATGATTATTATTATTAGTAGTAGAAGTATAAATAAAGCAGTAAATAATAAAACAATAAACAAAAACAATATTGTTCACTAAATCCAAGTCAGTAGTAACCATCATGCAGGATGCCATTTTGTTGTCATGTGACCAGAAAAGCTTCTAAAATCTTTAAACCATCATGACTTGTGTCAAGATTTTCTTTAAAATATGATATATTAAAAAAAAAAAAAAAATTGTATTCAATTACACAGTAGGTGTCCTAAAATGGACATTATGGTAGCATCTAAAACAACTACAATATTACATAGTAGCGATGAATTAATCTGACTATATAAGGCCATACAGTAATGACATATTATTACTACTACATTGTAAGCTGCACGCCTCGTTTTTTCTAATATGAATTTGTGATTTGGACTTATCACTGTCAAAGTTTTGGTTGAAATGTTTGAAACACTTTCATAATTGTTCTTGTTTCTGTTTTTGAGACAATGATTGAACCTGAGTACAGCAGGTAAATGATTAACACGAAAGCTATATTTCACAAGAGGATATGAGACAGCTATAAGACTGCCCATTACTGTGACTAAGGGCTGGGCAGGTCATGCACCCGCATGTCTAATGTTTTATTAACATTATTGTTGCTACAACAAATGTCGCTGCCTTTGTTCTCAAATACTGTTGTCCGAATTTGGATTTTCAAACTAATATTGTGAGATCCAACACTAAAAGGGATGAAAATGCTGGCCAAAGAGTCAAGAATAACAGCTGTGAAATGGGCTAGAAAACTGAATAAACAAAGCACAATAACTAGTGTTTCTTATGCCCTTATGAGCCTTACACACTGACCACAAACCCCCTGCTGCAGTGAAATATCTCTATAAACCAACTGGTCATTTACAATAGTCAGGAAGTTCCTCTGAGACCCATTTGCTCATGACTGAAACAGTAGATTTTGCTTTTGGTTCACTTATTTATGATTCTCACTAAATGAATTGGCGCTTATGAGTGCCGTGAGACTTGTATGGCCAGCCTCATAAGACAATAACTACTACAGAGTTGAGTTAGTAGTATGCAAGAAGACTGAGCTCATCAACAATATCATATTATCTGCACTCTAACACCTATAAATTAATTTTACGGTGGGACATAAAATCTTTTTCACAGATCCGGCGAGAGTAGAAAAAATACCAGCTTTGCAGAAAAGCTTGAGTTTGCACGATAGCGCAGGTAGATACTGGTTGGCTCACAAAGCTTTTCTCATCTTCTCAGGAAATCAGAATTCCACAGACGTCGCCATGAAAGCCAGCTGCGTGACTGCATTGACTCACGCAGGCTGTTTTCTTTGATTTTGGATAGATATAATGCCCTTCGCAACATAAAGCCAAACTTGAATTGAGAAATAGCATTTGAACAAATAACCAATAAACATGACCCTAACAGCACAATTTGCTGTTATATTTTCTAAAGCAAGGCATGATGTCATACCTTTTATCCATTGACACATACTAAGACTTCTTCTTTTTACCAAGAACATGCAATTACACATTTAGCTTCCAACACGCATAGAATAAACAACAATCTTTCATTTTTCGGTCTTGGCACTGTTATTTACTTGGCTTTTATTTCAAACTAAGGTATTGCTGACAGCTATACAGTGCCATAATAGAGCACCCTGACTTTCAATGTATTTGTCAGCATATGACAGAGACATATGTGACATGTGACATGTTTCATGTGCCGTTTCTTCAAGCACAATGGAGATAATGAAATTGCATTTGATTTGATAACACTTTGATTTGACAGTTTCAGACACACTGCAGACTTAGCATAGAGGTATACATAAGGCAGACTGAATGAATCATGTGACATGTCTCTTCATTGCTAGCAGATGCAGGAAACTATACCACAAGAGAGCAATGCTGTCTGGTCTGGCTCATTTCTCTTTGTGGTCTGTGAATGCTAGGCTCTCAAAAACAGTGCGGTGTAAATGTTTACTGTTTGTCATATTAAATGCATTAAAGCTCAAACAAAGGAAAGACAGATTCAGTGTTTCTGTCTGCCCTTGTCAATGTCTTAGAGGAGTCGTCCCAAGCTAAGTGTATTGCTAAATGTATTTACTGGTGATTTCCTGATTGAACCTCAGAGGAAGGGCACTGGAGAAGTCTGCTTCTTTGTAACTTTGTGGTTGGTGGTGAATTAAAAAAAAAAAACTAAAGTATTTTATTTATTTTTTTAAAGAAATGCATTATAGGTTCTTCACAGTGATGGCATAGAAGCCATCTTGGTTTCATTTTGGTTTCACAAAGAACCATTCAGTCAAAGATTCTTTAATGAAGAACCAATCCTTTTCTTACATTTCATAATCTGAAGAACCATCTTTCACCACAAAGAACCTTTTGGGAAAAGGTTCTTTATGCAACCCTTTGGACAAAAAAGTTTCTTCTATGAAGCACTTTTATTTTTAAGAGTGTATGTTTTTGCACCGAGAGTTTAATTTATTTTTGTTTTTTTGTTTTTTTCATGTTAAAAAACAAACGTCTCTGCTCCCGATTTATGTTTTATGTACGCAAAAACCGTTCCGAGGTCCTCCTGATCTTATCTGTGCCCCCACAATCTGAGAAGCAAGATCAGTCACAATGATATTAATTGTACTGGCTAGACATTCATTGTCATGTCGAAAGACATAAAGGACTGGCTCAGTAGCACACAAGGACGTCCTGTGTTGCTGTGACTCGAGTTTTGGTCATTTGTCTCACACACTGTCATAGACTAATAACCTGTTTCCTTTCTGTGATGGCGTTTAGTGCTGCTGACATGCTGAATATTCTCAGATCTTCTTGACCACAGACAACCTCTCATCAAGTTCTCTGCGGAGCCGCAAGCTAAAATTCTCACAGCACTGTTTAAAGCCTATGTGGTGGCGATGTGAGAAAAAACATAGTCAGTGTTCATGGTGCAAAGTGCTTTTTTTCCCCCTGGGACTTTTATGTTGCTCAGTTTTTGTTTTGTTTTGTAACAATATCTGCAAAGTTACAATTCTGAAAGTTCAGTGTAAACGGGGATATCGTTTTTTGAAATTATGGCAGGTTAAAAAAAATATATATATATTAGGGGGTTTAACGGTGTTCATTATTTTCAGTCGTTAATTACGTCAGGAAAGTGGGGCACATTGCATCAGTGACACGTGGGAGCTGAAGTCTTTTACGCTGACTGTATTAAAAACTGAGGAGCATCATTTTGTGGAGGCTTGTAAAGAACAGTTCCTGTATGTTGCACGTACGTGGGGGAAAAACGACAACCATTGGAACTGATTTGGTTGCCGCAATTCATCTTACATGCTATGAGTCTTGCTGACAGCAGCTTTGTGAATGCTTTGGTCAAGGCAGCGCGTAGCAGGAGTAGAGCAGAAGCGCCAGTGCCACGAGCGATAGTTTCGGTGCAGAGTCTAGTTGCAAATAGTGATTAATCCTGATTACGCCACTGAAAATCCTGAGTAATTTTATAAAAAATTTTAATAATTTGA
>JAUYWG010000033.1:6760707-6814911 GCA_034779775.1 Enteromius afrohamiltoni | reverse complement strand
ATATATATATATATATATATATACAGTAATACAAATTATATAACATATTAATGAATAAATATTATGTAATAGTAGTATGACTAGTGATATAACTATCACCAATAAAAATACCATTCATACCAGACTTACAGACTTCCTTTTTTTTTTTTACTTTTGTCTGTTGTTGTCCCACATGTCTGCAACGTACTACAGAATGAACAGATCTAAATAATTGCTTTGTTTTATGCAGATCCTGAAGACATACCAGACCCTAAAAATGATATGATGGATGGGATGTGGCTAGGTGTGTCACTAGCCAGTCAGAGTCAACCAGGGGGCCGTGTACTGGTGAGTTTGTAACATTAATGATATTAACTCCCTTAAGTTGGTCTATTGAAAAAATCAATCCTCAATAAGCATTGCTCTTACCATCATAACAACGTTTCATTCATCACTCTATTTACTAGGCCTGTGGCCATCGCTACATCCGAAACTTTTCATCCAACTTTCGGATGATTGGGAGGTGCTATGTTCGTGGAAATGATTTGCGGTACGACTCCACAGACTCTCAGTGGCAGTCATACAGTGAGGTGTGTAACCCCAGAGATGATCAGACGAGTGAAGGCATGTGTCTTGCAGGAATGTCTGCTGCCATCACTCAAACTGAGATCTTCCTGGGTGCGCCTGGATGCTTCAACTGGCAAGGTGAGGTGAATTTATTTCCCTGTAAACATTTTGCTTTTGCATGCAATCATGATGTTAAACTTCCCTCTAATAATTTTCCATCATACACAGGAAACACATTTTCACTGTGGTATAACCCTGAAGATAGGATCGATGATATAAAGAGCAAGCTCCCAAAATTTGACAAAAGAGGGAATATTTACATCGGTAAGGCAGTGCTACAACCTTGCTTTCTGGATTTTCTTGCATTCACTCAGTTTTCTAAACAAAAGCAACAACAAAAACGTCAAAATATGAACCTGTTAAAAAAAAAACTGACCCCATGACTGGTTTTGTGGTCCATATGTGTGTACTCTATATATTTATATGTATATATAAAAGGGCACACATATTTGTGTATATTTAAGAAATATTTATAATACATATTTTAGGGCCAAAAATGCAAGTCAATTAAAATCGTACTCAATAGAAATTACATACTCAATAGAAATTACATACTCAATATACATAATTATATTATAATATTTATTACATAATAATAATAATCAAATTTGGCTAAGAAATGCCCCTCAAAATAGAATTTAGAAGAGCATGAAATAGAAATTTTCATTTTCTTTACATTTTTTGGTGAAGTATCTCTATTTTTTATTAATATGCATTTCTTTATACATATGTATTATTTTTTTAATGAAAGAAGGGTTCTGAAGCATGATGCAACTGCTTACAGCAAACACCAGTTATATGTTTGAATAATTTATATTTGTGTAAATAAATACATGTATTTGTTTTAGTGTATATAATACTATTCATGCTGCATTCCTATTTATAAGCATTTGTTGTCAACTCTCGACCGACCTTTATCATTTTTTACAAAATGAATCCCTGTGTTTTACCTCCTTTCTGAAGCATAGAATCTACCGATGTATGTAAAATCGATGTGAAATACATGTGCTGTTTTATATTAAGTTTCCTATGTCAATATGTAGACCTTGCTGAGTGTTGACTGATTGCTCTTTAGGTTACTCTGTAGCTGTGGCTCAAGATGTATTGAACAAAAGCAAAGATACAATAGTAACAGGAGCTCCAAGAGATGAAGCCAGAGGCTCTGTGACATTGGGGGAAGTTCTTAAGACTGGTGTTGATGGGAAAGTCATAATAAAATCCACTATCATGGGGGATCAAGTTGGATCCTATTTTGGCAGCAGCGTTGCTGTTGTTGACCTTGACAATGATGGGTAAAGGCCTTTCTTGGCTTTTTGTTTCCCCTAAATATTGAAACCGAAGATCTTGACATTTAACTTGTGTTTTATTTTTGAGATTTACCTTGTCTTCATTTATTATCTATATAGTTGGAAGGATCTGCTTGTTGGAGCCCCCTTCTATTTCGACCGGAGGAAAGATGAAGGCGGGGCAGTGTATGTCTATATGAACCAGAACGGGTCTTTTCGTGATAAAGCTGATGTTCTGCTCACTGGGCCTAAGGGCTCAGCTTTTGGCATGGCTGTTGTTGCTATTGGTGATGTTAATCAAGATGGCTTTCAAGGTAGGTTTGTGGGCTTTCTTTGCTTGTTTGCGCTCTGTACAATGTAACATGCATGTAGATTTTAGTCATTTGTGGCTGTTTGCAAGAATTCAGTTTTGTGTGCAGCACTTTGTCGGAGCAGTGCATTATACAGTCAAGGACATTTTACTCTGCTGCCTTCTTGTGGCTTTGCTCAGAATATTACAGTTTCTCACTCTGTTCCTTCACAGATTTTGCTGTTGGTGCTCCATATCATAGTGCAGGCAGAGTATTGATATGGATGGGAGGCAAAACGGGCATTTCTCAAACACCAAGTCAGGTCAGATGGAAATGTTAAGAAGTGTTTAGAGATGTACAATTACTAAAAATAATTTGGTGCAGCTCTTTCTTACAAATGTTCTTAAGAACATCTTTTTTTTTCTTAAGAAGAAAATTACAGTCTTTATGGGAATTAATAAATCAATAAAAAAATGTTTAATAATAAATGAATGAATAAATGGGGCTCTTGCTGAAAATTCACTCATAGACTCAAAAAAAAAATGCTTCTAGGGTTGTCTTCGCTGCCTGCAGATTACCATAATAATCTTAATAAACATTCAATAAGCATTTAGTCCCAACCAGTTGCACATTTTAATGTGCAAAGTCGATTGCTCTAACGTTAATTCCTCAGGTCATTGATGGAAAAGACATCCCAGGAGGGGGACTCCAGACGTTTGGCTATTCCATCAGTGGTGGCATGGATGTGGACAAGAACAGTTACCCAGACATAGCAGTTGGATCATTAGATGATCGTGTGGTTTTGCTAAGGTGATTAGATCGTGTCAAAATATTTGTCTATTTTACATATTTCAGTTGCGTAGCATCAAGGTAGCAGTTAAAGACCAAAGTTAATATATCACAAAAAAATTGAAAATTTTTGTACTTTGATTATTAATTTCGTTTTTAAAACTCGCTGTGTTTTCTTTCATTTCCCCCTCATAAGAGCGCGTCCTGTGATTCACCTAAAGAACAGTTTCAATGTGACACCAGACGTTATCAGTCTAGAAGACTGCGATGCCTGGTAATGAATCCCTAAACGTCTAAACTAGCTGTGATTAAAAACCTTTGGCATAATTACAATGTATGTAAATGTTATGCTATAATAATAATCTATATTTTTCATAATATGTTCTCAACAGTTTTAATCTTAATACCGATCATGCGTTTTCAAATGCATTGTAATGTAATCTTCTGTTGTGTTTTCCTCATACAGTATTGTAGCAAAATTCTGCTTGTCCTACACATTCAGCACTGGCAGTGTCAGTTCCCAGAAGAGCCTTAGTAAGTCTCACATAACAGGTTATTACCCTAAATATAAACTACAACAAACTCTCTAGATATCATTGCCGTGAAAAATATGATTCAGTGTGCTCTTTGACATTCTGACTGTCAGACTTCAGGTCCGAAACAAAGTAGCTGTAAGAAAGATCTGTTGTTTTCTCAGCTTTTCAGTATACGGTGGAAGCCGATCAGCAATCATCTCGGAGCCCTCGTGTTCGTTTCCTTGACAACAAAGAAGGCAAACACACTGGAAAAATGTCTGTAAATCCGTCTGAAGAGTGCCGTTCTCTGACACTCGAGCTTGTGGTATGACACAAGACCATTCTTTTAATTGCCATTTTCAAAACGGCTCCTAATCATAGAGTGGGTGTGATCAGATTGGGCTAATTGTATACAGGGATTTGTGTAAGTCTGATATAATGCCTCTGCATTTGATTCTCACAGTCCAAGACGATCCAAGATAAAGTCGCTCCGATAGTTTTCTTGCTGAGGGTGTCTTTGGTGGAGACTCCTCCCTCAGGCGGACAGACGCTGGAAGACCTCAGTGCTTTTCCTGTGATCAGCCAAAAAGACGCTCTGACTAAAAAAGCTGAGGTACTTTTAACAGCATATTTTGCTTCACTCAAACACAAATGATGTTTCCATTGGAAACACGATTTCCATTGCCTGCTCTTCAGCACCTACTCACTCACATTCCTACTTATATTCCACCAATGTCATCTCATTCTTTAGATTCACATTCAGAAAGCCTGCGGATCAGATAACAAATGCGAGAGCAACCTTCAGATGACGGCTATATTCACAGATGAGCAGAACATGCCATTCCCCACGTAAGCTCGCTATCGTTCTTCACGTGAAAGGGAAAGTAGATGACTGAATAGAAATTGCACTTCTGACTGAACATCTTCAAGCTGTAAAGGAAGAACCTATCCAATATGGTTCTTTGGTCCCTTTAAGTATGACCCATTTTTGCCCATGATCCAGTCACCTGGACTGGACTTGAATGGAAATTGTCATTACTTCATAGATGTGATGTGAACTGCTGATATGTGTGTTTCTACAGGTGGAAAGGCCAGCAGGTTTTCCACTACACTACTGACGTAAAGAAGCTGAAGTTGATGGTGAATGTGTCCAATGTTCCATCACAGGACAAGAAAGCAGAGGATGCTTACAGGGCTTCTCTAAATGTCACCATTCCCACCTCGCTCAGCTTCTCCAGCCTAAACCCTAAGGTAAGGTCAATAGAAATGATACCTTAGTTCCTTCACCGGTTCTCAATACTTCAGAGCATTGTCACGTTTAATAATAGTCTAAATCAAAGATGATCAATTAGCAAACCACCGCCCAGATAAAGTCCCTGAATCTGGTAATGTTTCTCATAAATATACAAAGTTTTCAAACCAATTTCGGGAGGAATGGCTGACAGCTGGCACCATTTACTAATCAATCCTGCTTCCATCGTAAGCCAATCCAATCCTTACGTCGCCACTATAAATAGTCTAGTTTCCATCCCTTCTGTATCTTGTTTTGTTTTTAACATTGATGGCTATAAAACTTTGAGCAGCAAATCATCATATTAGAGTGATTTCTGAAGGATCATGTGGCACTGAAGACTGGAGTAATAATGCTAAAAAATTCAGTTTTAGTCATCACAGGAATAAAATACAGTTTATAATATAATAAATGAAAATAAAAACCAATTATGTTAAATTTAAAATATTTCACTTGTACTGTATAAAAATGGTCTTGGTGAGCATAAGAAACTTTCAGAAACTGAGCAAACCCTACTTTTTTGAACATATGTATGTTCATTTAGACTGCAAACAGAATTTTACTTGTTCCTTTTTTCCTTCTTGTAGAACTTGAGTGTTGAATTGTCTCCCGGGGTGCCTTATCTTGTGTGTACACTGGGGGACCCCTTCAGAAGCAATCAGAGGGTAAGTCTTCATTGGTATCGGTGACTTGACATTCATAGGTTTTTAAGCACTCTTACCCTGGGATTTAACAGCAGACATATTGCAACAACCATATTAAATTGTATTGGATGAGACTTTAGGATTATTTATTGGACACAGGATGTAATAATAGAAGGTGAATTTAATTAACAGTGTTGCAAGGAAGAGCATTTATAGAGGTAGATGTAATGAATCTGAAGATGAATGTCTTTATTTTTTTTGTCTTTCACAGGTGGAGATTGAGATCACCTTTGAAACGACAGGAATCACAATAGACATGCAGGAGATTCAGACTGAACTGCAGCTCTCAACGTATGAGAAATCTCCATTATTTTCTTCAGATACTTAAATAGGCTGAACGTTTGGGGAGAGATGCTTTGCAGGAAATGAGCTTGCAGAAAATCAATATCTCTTCTAAGGACCCAGAATCCTGAAGAGAAACAGTTGTGCGCATAAGTTTACATAACCTGTGCAGGATCTCTAAGATATTTAGCATTTTTTTAAATTAGAGAGTTGAAATCTAATGAAATGTGACCTCATTCACTCATTAAATCATTCCCAGAAGAAGCTGCATAAAAATATATTTACATATTATAAAGAATACAAATATATATATATATATATATATATATATATATATTTGAATTGTGCCGCTCAAAAGTTTACATTTCTCTTTTTCTCAATATTATATGTAGCTTGTATTTATAGTAGTTTATGTAATTTCAGACATTTGATATATATATATATAGCTTCAAAGATATATCTTATTTTTATTTATTTTTTTATCATAAACAACAGGCAAATACTGTAAGGAGAATGCAAAGTTGAGCAAAATTGTATGTAGAAAAAATATCATTAGCCCACCCACAGGAAGGAATCCAGTGCATTAAAACAGGGTCAAAAGCACTGAGTGATTCACTGTTCAGTTCTGCAGCTTTAACCACTAACATACGGCTTGTTTGCATATGAAAGAACAATTGTCTGTAAAAGTGGTTTCTTCGAAGAGTATGATTCAGATTTTGCTGATGATTTCATCTACACTTCTCAGGTGGAGCGATCAGAATGATCTATGGCCCCTGTCAAGAGTGCTGATGGTGGAGAACGTCCTACAGCCCTTCTTTAATATGTGAGTTATGTGCCATTTCTATCCTTGGAGCATTTCAGCGGATCTTTTCTTCTGCTTTTCAAAGCTATGTCAGAATGACTCATGTTGCACTTCAGTATTATACAGACATTTCACTTTTTTCTGACATTAAACTTTAGTAAGAGCTATATAAAATCAAATCATTTTGCAAATAAATTAATTAGAAAATTTCTTTTTCATGTAGCCCTTCATCCCAGTTTAGGACAGAATTCAGTGGAAAAGCAGTAGGAGAATCATCTATGAAAAGTACCAGTGACATTGGAAGCCCGGTGGAATTCAACTTGACGGCAAGATGTTCTTTACAGTCTACATTTATAACTAGCTGTTATGTGCCGAGTCTCCAGTGTTGGACAATTTATCTGTCCACACCATAAGAAAACAATACTATGTGACACAGCACAGCCTTTGAGAACATATTTAATGTTAACACACAGCGTTGTGGAGAGGGATTTGGATTAATGAAATTTCATGGCAGGCAGAATTGTGGAGAAACCAAAAGACTGACAAAATCTCTTGTTGTTTGTTGCAGACAATACTGATTAGGACAAAATCTCCTACTTATTACATGCCTATTTAGCAAATGGTGTACAGATTGCTGCGCATCAGACTTAAGATAGTCCCAGACTAAATTGCATGTTTGAGCTGTCTCAGATGAAAATATCTTGCTCTGACATATCTTAAAACATGTCAGTGTCATTGTTCTGTGTTAAGATGCACAGCTGTAATATTTTCTTATAAGGCATTTTTTGTAAAAGTTGCTTAAATATCATAATTTAACTAATGCCTAGTCCTGATTTAAGCTAAGCCCCGTTTGTGAAACCAGGCCATGGTGTCTTAAACTTTGAACATCGGGTTTAATGCACAAAACAACCTGCAAAAACATCCTAAAGATAACATGCAAACAAACATTTTGTGTCTGCAATTTTTCTGTCAGTTCTTGTGTCACACACTGCCACACTGTATCTTCGAATCTGATTGGCCGAGCTGGATTGAAGTAAAGTATAGGTCCACTTAAAGGGATAGGTCACCCAAAAAAGGTAATTTTGTTATTAATCATTCATCCGCAGGTCGTTCCTATAAGACCTTCGTTCACCCTCGGAACACCAATTAAATTAATATTTTGGATGAAGAGCCTCCCTGGGGCCCATCTTTAAAATAGGCCAATGTGAAAGTCTGATTCTCTATCCATTAGGCCACTACTGCCCCTTTTGTATCATGGTATTGTCGGGAAAACATGTTGAAGCCCTTTCTGGGCCTTGAATGTATTAATTTCATCTGTCTACGGAGGGTCAGTTAACTCTCAGGTTTCATCAAAAATATATTAATTTGTGTTCCAAAAATGAATGAAGGACTTGCCGGGAACTAATTAATGACAGAATTTGTTCAGTTTTGGGTGAATTGTCCCTAAGTAGATAAGATATATGAGAATATGAATTTGTACAAACCAGGCACCGTTTTGCCAAAATGTCAAATAAATGTCAGTCAATTGCGATGTGCTTTACATGTGATGCCCGTTCTTGTCCTAGCTGTAGTGAGATCAAGAAGTTAGCAATTACTCAAAGTAATTTTTTTTATTTATTCTTTCATTCACAGGTGTCTCTTCCTGGAAAACCTCTGGGAAATCTGGGGTATCTGGAAGTGATCTTTCAGTGGCCTTATGCTGTGCCTAATCAGAAGTGGCTGCTTTATCTGTCAGAGATTCAGATGACTGGAACCTCCAAGCCATACTGTGTCCCTGATAATAACGTCATAAACCCCCTTCATCTCACTGTAAGTGATTATATGTCTGACTGTCACTGATTGTTTTTCTGCAGTACGGTGTTCATGACAGAGCAGTTTAGCACAATCCAGGCTTTGAATCGTTGAGAGAAGCAGCAGAAGAAATCATGCTGGGACTGGGACCTCCTCCTTTCCCAGAACTATATTACCCACAGCTTGCAGTGCAATCTCGCTCATTGTATAAAGCCGAGTGGGAATTATTTCAGAAAAAGTCCATCTTCTAATAAGAAGCAGAGGGCGGATCGGAGACTATCTCTCTCTGCCTATAAATCAGTGTGACATGTGCTTCGGAGGTCTAGATGCTTTACAAATAAGAAATAACTGAGACAGAAACATCATACCAAGCAAGTCAATCAAAAATATTCTAATTCAAGGGGATTTATGCTTATTAATATGGCATAGAAACACGTAATTTGGTGGAAAGTAATCTAGTAGAGTGCTGCAGGATTCACATATTTCTGTAGGCCAACTTGGAAGTTAGTATCTCCCTGGATCCCTCGACGAAATAGTTTTTGGATTAGAAAATAAGCTCTGTGACCAACAAACAGTTTGTTCATGGTAATAATGAACAAAAATTGTATGATTTCTGAAGCCAAACTTCATCTGCCAGAAGTCTACGATAGAAGTCTAAAGTTAGATTAGCACAATTATAAACAAGCCAAAATAATGAGTTTTCCTATTCAGTGTGATGATGTTTAATGTGCCCTACAACCTCTGTAATTTAGTTTAGCTATTTGTTAGTACCCAAATATGTCAACATTAATAAAAGAGGGTACAAAGAGGGTATTACTGATGTATTTTATGTTGTAGAATAAAACATAATATCTTGACCTTAGTTCAGGCTTTTAACAAAAATTACTTTTGAAAAAAACATTGACTTCAGAAACCAAGGAACTCTAGGTGCTAATACGCTAACTCGTTTTCAGCTTCTTAAAAAACAACATCCCTGCAGCATTTTTTTGGCAAGTACTTAATATAATGTGCTGGTTAATGTGATGGATGTGTTACCTCCTGTGGATTAGGTGTCAGAGCGCAAGACTAGAAGGAGGAAAAGAGACGAGGCCTCCTTGGAGTCTAAACAGATTGAACCGCAGGCCCTCCCGAACCCGCGGGCCGTCCAGAAGAAACCTCGTGCCAACCTGGTGAGTATATCCATCTCCTTCAACCATTGTTTTGTTGCTAGGCAACTGGATGATACTGGCATGTCATGTCTCCTCTGATACTTTGCATGATGTAGTATGCAGCAGAGACTAGACAAAGACAAAATAAAGAGTGTTTTGGTTGCCACTGCTCACTCTCTCTCAATGTCAGGACTGTGACACAGGTAGTGCCCTCTGTCAGATATTCACCTGCCCCTTGCTTGGCATGGACACCTCGGCCAATCTCACTGTCAGAGCACGCTTATGGAACAGCACGATGCTTGAGGTCAGAGCTCCACTTTCATTTGAAACTTCACATCCTCGTCTCATTACCGCAGGCTTGTTGCGTGGCAGCCTCTCAAGGATAAATCCCACACTTGCTTTGTGACATTTTTGAAGTTTGAGGGTTTAAGTGTTTCATTTTGTTACATCAGGTGCAGCACTTCAAAATACAATATACTTTGGCTTAAAGTTGAGACAGTAGCCCCAAAACGTATTTGCACACTTAAAACTTGCATTAGAAGCAATGGGACATCTGGAAACAAATAATGCTATACTTTTTCTCAGAACCACCTTAACTTTTAAACCATTACTTTTATTTAACTGGTCCCAATGTGGTTTTAGTGGGTGTTTGAAGTCACATTGCCTCAAGTACTTCACATTAACTATGAAAATGTTCTTCTAACACAGTACACACACACACATAATCTTAAACTTTATTTTGAATTGTTTTGTATGATGTAGAATATAAATCATTTGATTTGATAATTTTAGACATTTCTTACTGTGGAATATTCCAGATATTTCTTAGGGGGCTTTACATTTAAAATGTATTTGTGATGTAATTTGTGAAACATATTAAAAATGTTCAAATACATTATTTACATTTTTCTAGCAGCACTTTAATATCTGTCAGCATCGACCTTTGTTTCTTCAGAGGAAACCAAAAGCCACAAAACCACAGAAACTGTAGGTGCTTTCACACCAGAGAAACCTTTTCATTGTTTCTAATTGTTGTTGGAAGGTGCCACTTTTTGTTTGTTCACACCACAGGAACAGCACACAGTTTAGTTCTAGGGACTCTATATGGGGGACTAAATTAGCTTCCTCGGAGTAGAATCTAAAATAAGTTCTAAAGTTCTAAGTTCTAATATAACAAGCACTGACAACGACATTTATCAGCTGTGTTCTTTTCTCTGCCTCCATGATATGTAACACTGCACGTTCTCAAAGGAGATTTAGTCAGATTTTCATGCTCTTTCAGTCGTGTAAATAGTTCATCTGTGTTATCGCGAAACCCACGACACACAGCAAAAACTGCTACTATCCCGTCAGCCTCCATTCACCAATGGTTGACGTTTGTAAACGCTGCGAATAAAGACATCCCCTGCTGCTGGTGCGAATGCAACAACGAAAGGGTCCAAGGAAGAAATTGGTTCTTAAGGAACAAACCTGCTGGCTAGTTCCTAGAACTACATTGTGTGAAAGCCACTTATTAGTAACCCTGGCCTCTATGGGCTGTTTAGGTGCAGTATTTATGAGAAGCATAGCCCTGTAGGAGTTTTCAGTCTGTTCCGGTAGCCTCACCAGCACAGCACATTTCAGATGTCTCCCTCATTTAACCCAGCTGAATTAATTCATCAGCTGATTAGTAGAGTACTCCATGTCCTGAGCTGAGCGTGTTCAATATAACGGATCATTTTACTGACGCTCTTGTTCAGCCAGATGAACTAATCTGTATTCAGGCTCTTTTGTTCATTTGAACGGAGCTTAAATTCCCCGTACACATTCGCATACACAGTCTTTTGTCATATTGTGAACTAGCAAATCATTATAATGAAGTATAATTACGAGAAGCATGACCTCCCAAGTCTTTCGTTCCTTTGCCACACGACCGATGCAGTGAATAAATGGTTCCCGAATGACCCATCGCTAGTCCAAATATAAGAAACGCCCTAAATGTGCAGTGCTGTACATGATACTCATTTTGAAGTTTAGTAAATAACATATTTGCAGCTCTCTTTTTACAGGACTACAATGCTGCAAGAGTGCTTGTGTATGGTAGAGCCACACTGAGTCTAAAAACAGACAAACCAAGCATCAAGATGAGCAATTACACCCGTGAGGTACAAACTCAACATCAACATCTCCGAGTTTCCTCTTCTATCTGGAACTCTCGCTTGCATACATTTAGCATAAGTGAGGGAAAATCAAATAATTATTAAAATGAGGCAATTTCCTGTATATGTTTTCTGGTGCATTAGAGATTAATGACGGTAAACATCCTTTCTGTGTTTAGTTTACAGTAGATATAGACCCCGCAGAGGCAGAAGAGCTTCAGTATGAAGTGCCTCTGTGGATAATCATCGTGTCCGCATTGGCAGGAGTGATTCTGCTGGGTCTGATTGTCATTTTACTCTGGAAGGTGAGGATCCTTTTGTGTTTCAATGCTCCACGGTTTCCTTTTGTTCACACATCTGCGTGTTATTCTAGATGAAAGGACACAAACAACAACTTTATTTTATCCCATTATGCTTTGACACCATAAACAAAGTGTGAAGTTTGTCTTTTTTTTAACCTCCACCTTGAGAGAAACAACAACACATACTGCCACACATTTTAATCATCTTTTTCACTGATGCAACATTTCACACGTTCATAATGGCACTTTGGTGCCTGTAAACTTCAGATCAGAACCATATATTAACTGAGCAAATGTTGACACCAACAAACATTATTTAAAAAAGTAATTGTTTAAGGTTTTACAATAGCAAATATAAAAAAAACACCGTCCAGGTAACACACATTACAATACAATTATGTCGTAAGCATAAATTAAAGAAAAAAACTCATAACATAATCAAATGTGCTGCATCATGCACGGATTTCATAAATAAAAAAACTAAATAAAAATCACCAAAAAATATATATATTTTTTTTTCGTTATATTTTGTTGAACAGAAAGAATATAGTTTTAAGCATAAATAAGTCATTTCTACTTTTTTTTTTACCTCCAAAATCATAGTTTTACTGTGATTTCGTAGAGTTTAATATTTTATGGTGTCAATAGATGCAGCACATGAATATATCACCAACCCAGTCTCATTCTAAATGAGTTCATGACTAAATCACGAAATTTAATTTTATCTATTTATTTGTGGCAGGGACACATTTATTTAGTTATTTTCGTAAGTCCAGCATGTTTTTTTAAACTAAGATCTTCCGAAAATACCTAAATAATGTGCTCTGCCACGAATAAATACCGTGAGACTGGGTAGCATATCACACATATATCAAAACAATTCTACCAGAAGAGCTGATTCCAGCCTAGATCAATTCTTCCAGCCATGTCTTGTGTTTTGTTTGCTCGCTCATATCTGAATCCTGTTCCCAGTGCGGTTTCTTCAAGAGGGCCAACACCAGAGAGCTTTATGAGGCCAAGGCCCAGAAAGCAGAAATGAAAACACAGCCATCTGAAAATGACCGCCTTACAGAGGAAGACTGAGATTCGCTGGCCATTGTGGGCCTCTGACACAAATAGCGAATTCGTAGGTGCCACAGCCAACAGCTCTCCAGCTAAAACGCTCGGCTTAATTAACAATAATGTATTCCATGCAAGCACCGCTAATACTGCCTTTTCTCTTCCCTTTTGAGACACAATGCTTGCCTCGTCTGTTTTCGACTCTCATCATTGCTCTCAAAAACACTAGAGGTTTTTTTTTTTTTCCTGAAACAAATTGATATGTGAGGCTCTTTGTTATGTCCTCAGGCTTGTGATGCTGTTATCTTAAAGATAGAATGATGTTTTCAAAACATCAACTGTATATTGCTTTAATCCAACTTCTGAAAGCCTTTTCTTGCTTTGACAAGACTAATAACTTCCTTCTGCGTTACCACGTTCTTTTCTTTTTTTGGAGTTAGGGGCTTGCTTTTAACTGAGGCAACAAACTCCTTCTGATCACATCAGTTACAGAGATAACAAGCTTTCTTTTCCCCCTCACAATCTGCAGCTGAATTTTTAATACATTTTTATGCTTGCTCTATCTTAATAATTTGCTCTCCTCATAATTTGACTTGAGTTTAAAGAATGTTTTCTCTCAATCGCTTTTTAATGTTAATCTTGTAATCTCAAAAAATACTTCATTTGAAGCTCTTGGGTTTCTCAAAGCTTCTTTGAACACAGGCTATTTACCTCGTCACTGTAGTAATCCTGGTAAAATAATGTGTTAGGATGCTTGCTCACTATGCTGTTTTTCATGTTTTCTCACAGAGTGGCTTTTTTAAGCGGGCTGCCTACTCTCGAGCTATGCCAAAATACCAAGGCGTGAAGATTGGTAAGAAGGAACAGTATCAGGTAAACCAGGGCTTTTTAATTGTGGACACCACAAAAAATAAGAAACACTGGATCACAAGCTGGACTGAAAAGACACAGTACTACTGATGAAATTGTCTCTTTTAGACAGAGGAATGGACTTTACCTGAACTCTACCTGATTCGATTCTTTTGGATATCAGAAATAATTCAAATTGAAACTGTCAAGCATAAACTGACTATACAGATGAGTCTGTGTGAGATTACATACTGTATGGATGTTTATTTTGGTTACAGTTTTACAACAGAATACATCTATTATGTGTGCTGACGGGCTCAACAATAAGGATTTTTCCTGCTGGCTCAGTACTTCGGATTTGTGCTTGGCCTGCCAACATTTTTTTTACTGTCACCCACCACAAAGGAATGATGCATTTTTACATTTACACTCTTAAAAATGAAGGTTCTTCATTGGCATCGGTGGTTCCACGAAGAACCTTTAATATCCATGGAACCTTTTCAATGCACAAATGATTCTTTTATAGTGGAAGAATGTTATTTAGATTTTTAAAATGTTCTTTACTCTAAGAAAAAAAGTTCTGCTGAAAGGTTCTCTGGGGAGCCCAAAAACGTATTTTATGGAATCACAGCAACAACTATAGTACTATAGCTATAGTAACCTTTATTTTTAAGAGAATAACAATGCGTTTTACTGTATATTTGCAAAAGATAATTTTAAATAAATGTTACATATTATTTTTTATTAAATTATTTTATTATAATCACAAGAATACAACCAATTATGTATCTTTTTTTTCTGCAGAAAAACTATGGCTTGGATTGACAAAACAATCAAACATGGTTTTTAAACAATTTTCACAATTTTACAATTGAGTACAAAGAAATTAAACATGAAATAAATAGCAAGGTGTACTCCAGTAATCTTTTTTTTTTTTTTTTTTTTACAACTTATATTTTATATAGTGTGCAGTGCAAAACATGTAGTTTTCAATACGTTTTGAATCTGTCAAAGTAATTTTGTTTTCAAATTTATCAAAACCTTGTATGTGTTAATCATTCGGCTGTTTTTATCTTGTTGGTTAAGTGTGAAAAGAATAAACATGGATGTACGAAATCAATGATTCGAAAGTAAATTGTAAAATTGTCATCCACTTTTCTAGTGGGTCGTCTTTGTTGTTGAGCTCTGTGTTTTGTTTGATTTTCATTCTTTCGCATTTGTCTGTGTGAGGACTTGTATGTTATGTGCGCTGTAACTGAAAATAGCACTGTATTTTCTCTTCGACTTTCCAATTGTGCTAAAATCTGATGCCCAGTCATGACTCACAATCCCTCTCATTGGCTTCTTGCTTTATATATTTTTATCTTGCATCAGGTCACGTTCATCTGGAGCACTGATGGATTTTAAAGAAAAAAAGACTCAACATATGAATCGATTTAGAACAGGACAGCAAACAGATATAAACACAAATACTCCTCGCCTATGCAATTGGGACAGTATCTGATTTCAAATTCAGCCTTTTTTTAGCACCACTCTGAGGTGCCGTGACGTGAACATATGTGTGTGTGTTACATGCCCTGATTGTTGTTCATATTACAATCAAGTTTTAGACATATCAGTTGTAAATGTGACTGTTAAAGTGTCTGTCGTGATTTTGTGGATATGTTTCTATTCCAGTGATTTATATTGAAATGTTTTATAAATTAAGTGGATGTTGTTTACATGGTTAAAAAAATAAGTCCTCTTCTCACGTGTCAGCAGACCTGCGTGCATTAATTAGCTTCCAAAGCTGCCTTAGTAAATAAATAAATAAAGTCATGGCTTAATGAAAGACAACGATTACGTGTTTTTTTTTCCTAAATGCGCGCTCGTGTTACTAATTCTGTAAGTAATGAACAGGAACGTGATGATTTCTAATCCTGTTAAGCCTCACACCAGCAGGAAAGTAATTGCATTAGAGTTTGAATAGATGTCAAAACTAACCGCATTCTCAAGCGAGCGTCACGGGAGCGCGAGCCCCGCCTGCAGGGGGATTAGCAAGCGCTGAACCTCACATCCGCGCACTCTGTCAGGTAACGCCGCAAACACCGTCCACGACTAACCTGAGCACAAACAAGGATAAATAAAGCCGTCGTTTTGGTCTAATTTGCTGTTCGCGAAACCAGCCGACAGGTCGCCGTCTGGACTCGCAAGTTGCTACGCGGTAAACTGTCAAGTGGTTTTAGGTTTGGTACATTTCAGAGTAAATCTGCGCGGTGGGTCGCATCTTTTGGAGAGGACGATGCTCTTCATGTTCGAGAGTGACGGGAGCGCGCGAGTCGGCGTCGCTCGCGGGGAATGACGCTTCAGACTTTGACCAAGTGTTATCAAGTTAATTACCTGATGGACTAAATGAAGAATGCCGCGGGTTTGGGAGTTCATTCTGATTCTCAACATTAATGTCATCTTTGTAGAAGGTAAACTGTGTTCACATATGAAAACTCTCTCTCAGGACGCTAAGATGTTTAACTGCTGACAGTTCTGTTCGTATAGCGGCATTTTCATTATGCTGCCAAAAGCTAAACAGCTATTAAATTGAAGGTGTCATTTGAAAGCCTAATTCATGTTGTGCTCATAAAACAATGCTGGATGTTTACTGTCTGAAGTGATTGTTTACTGACTGGCTAGTTTTATCTGGTTTACGCAGGCTTTTGCTGTTAACATGGTTTCTCAGCCTAACCAAGATGGTCTTCTGTTGGTTTAGCTGGTCTGATTCAAAACCAGTTCTTAAAAAAGTACTCAAAACCAGTCCATTTGACCAGGCTGTGAGACTAGATAGGACCAGGCAGATAGTTTAGGGTGGGTTTAGCTCATGGTCTCCCCCCCCCCCCCCCTGCTGCAGAGTGGTCATCTCAAAAATGAAAAGATTTTAAATGTAACAGCAGGGATTTGGAGAGAAAAAAAAAAAGATTCCTATAAATTTCATTTCCTGCATAGCTGTGTTTTTTCTTGTATTTCTTGTAAAAGAAAAAAAACCCACCAGTTTTGAGATAAGAATAACCAGGGATTAGAAGAATATTGTCTTAAACCAGAGTAAGATATTTTGAAGGCCTTTAGCATGATTTGAGATGATTTTCCAGCCTGGTCAAGTTTAAAGGAATAGTTCACCCAAAAATAAAAACGCTGTCATCATGTACTCACCCTCAAGTATAGTTCCAAACCTGTATGAGTTTATTTGTTCTGCTGAACACAAAGGAAGATATTTTGAAGAAAGTTTATAACCAGGCTGTTTTGGGTCACCATTGACTTCCATAGTAGGAAAAAAAAATAAAATGGGACTCAATGGTGACCAAAAACATTCTTGTTGCGAACTTTCTTCAAAATGTCTTATTTTGTGTTCAGCAGAACAAAGAAATGGATACAAATTTGGAACTACTCGAGGGTGAGTAGATGACGACAGAATTATCATTTTTGCGTGAACTATTTCCTTAAAATCAGCCAACAAGTCTGAAACAGGGAGACCAGCAGCATCTTAGGCTGCTTTCAGTTCTTCTCTCAGTTCTTTCCATTTTTGTCTGTTCTCTTCTCAGGTAATTGTTTTGCATTGAATTAGTATAGTGGTATCAAACATCACAAGAAAAAGCATCTTATTGCTAAGAAAGGTAAAGGCAAAGAAAAACATACTTGATGAGAGTATTAAAAAAAAATCAATGTAAAGAGGTTGTCAGTGAGTCATAAGGCTCTGAGTAAAGAGTCTGTGAGGTTCTTCTGTTTTCTGCACTATTGAAGTACCCAGTTTGTTTTGGCAGTCCAGCGTTTGACGTCATCCTTTCTCCGGGGGACGGGCATCTATAAAACACAAACACGAGTTAGATCTTCAAAGAGCTGGATATGTGCGTGAAGGGTTTCTACACAAAAGCTCGTAATATGTTTGAAAGGAAGTTGATGTGTGATCTGAGGTCAGGCTAGTATCAAAGGGGATGATGGCTGTGAGGAGAGGGAGTGAGAGAGAAAAGTAAAAAAGCTATACCTGGTTAAAAGCGTGAGGTTTATTTTCCTCATTCCAGCCAATAATATCAAAGTGATTCACGCGTGTCAAAAACGTGTGGTGTAAAATAATATACAAGCCCTTTTATGTTCAGCTCAGGAGGAGCGCACCGGGAGCCACACACAACAGACAGGATATATTGGTATAGCAGGGCTCCATTCAAGTGTCAGCATTTCGCCAATCTCCCGGTGTATGAATCTCAGCACCTGCACTTACAGCAAATCCGCGCCTCTCGATGCTTCTAGATACTGCAGACTTGTAGCCTCAGAAATAGCGGCTTCCTACGATTCGCATAAGTGCAAGTGCACAAGCTTCTCATATCTCAGATACAGATGTCGATAAATTGGGGTGGAAGCAAATTGGGCTCCGATCCTCCGCCCCGTTCATGACGGGCACATCAAAGCGACCTGGCTTGAGAGTAGAGCCGTGGTGTGGTGTATTAAAGAGCAGCCCTGAGTGCTTGACTTGGCAGTGGATATGATGCAAGCCGCAGCCTGAAGCCGGAGGGAGAGAGGTGAGGGGAATAGTGATGTGAGATAACAGAGTGAATTCAGAATGCTGGAGTCTGCTGCCTCTGTGACCTACTTTCCTGCCGACAAGGCCCAGAGCAGAGCATCCAGGATGCATCTGTCGTCGTCATCACACAAATGTGCTTTTTTTGCTTGCAATTAAGCAGTGCTAGGCAAATATTGACTTTATAAATTTGCTTGCTGTTTTTTTTGTCAGATTCTGCCTCAGAAAGACTTTTTTTAAATGTGCCTCGAAGCAGACAACTTCATCCTCTCATTTGACAGCAGAAACTTCTCTCCACGGGGAGCTGGGGTCTATTACAGGTGTGACTGTATTTTCAAAGAGCAGTGGGTGAGTGATGTGTGAATCTCTTCTTTTCTCACAGCACAGCCAGTGTCATCAAAGCTGCACGATGGTTGGTGGGCATACAAAGACGTTGTCCAGGGGAGCTTTATACCAGGTAAGCCTTTCAAAAAAGAAAAGAAAACAGTGTGAGAGTATGCAGAATGTGTCTTGTCAAGAGTCGTGCTGCTAAGACGCGCAATATATGCGCCGTTGGATGCTTTATTCGCAGAGGCTTTGTGTGTTGACATACAGCACATGAAGCTCCAGGGTCGCGCTGAATATTTTATTCTGTTTGATTCACACGTTTAATGTATGTATGCGGTGCGAGGAAAATGATTTAACACAAATCGGGGCGAGAAGTTATTTAACGCTACTTGACGCATACTGCATCATAATTTAGAGCTTAAATGGGGAGTTTATAGTGCTAATATTTCAACACTTGATTAGTTAACCTGATACGTTTAAGGTCGCTAAATGATGCAAGCAAGATTGAGGTTATTTTAAAGGTGAACTGTAAAGCTTTTGAAGTCGTTTTTTTTGTGCCGATAGATAGCTTCACCAAACAGAAATGTGTACAGAAATATTGATTTAAAAAAACAAACAAACAAACAAAACTAGTTCCCCAGACAGACTGTTAGCAACAGACAGTGAAACATTTATAATGTTACATCTATTTATTTTGAGTTTTTTATTCACCAAATAAATATATGTGTATATATTTATATATATATATATATATATATATCAGTGCCTAAAACATATTAAGCAGCACATCAGCATATTAGAATGATTTTTAAAGGATCATGTGACTCTAAAGCTTGGAGTGGTGATGCTAAAAAATCAGCTTTGCCATCACCGGAAAATATATTATTTTTAAATATATTAAAATTTAAAAAACTTATTTTAAATTACTGTAGTATTTCACAATATTACTGTTTTTACTACATTTTTAATTAAATAAATACATATTTTGTGGGCATAGGAGACTTAGGTTGCACTTTATTTTACAGTATGTGTACTTACTGTACTTACCCATGTACTTCCCTGGTAATATAAGGGAAGTACATGGGGGACAGGGAAGGTTCAGGGTTAGTATCTAGTTATTATCTTGTTATTGTATTTACTACAATAAGTACATAGTGTGTACATGAGGAACGGGACTGTGAAATAAGCTGCTATCGAGACTTAGTTGGAAAACATTTAAAAATCTTTCTGACCCTAACCCTTTAAATGATAATATGTCATGAGTGACATTTTTATAGGATTTGCTGGTGTCCAACTTCTAAAACTAAGCAGAATAGCTTTAAAAACTCTAATCATAATCAAATTAGTCGAAATATTTAATAACTGAACATGCAAGAGCAGAACACTGAATGGTGGATGAAGGAATTCTTCCCATATCTTGTTCTGCGGGTACTGATCCCGTGTGGGCCTGGTTATAGCTTAATCTATTTTTACAGCTTGTGGTCTCAACTGATTAATGCTTACTATTGCAGTAGAGGTCTGAGACACTTTATGAGTTTTATTCGAAGTACTTCATTATGTAGTCAGTCAGTGTAATGTATGTAGCCTGGAAAGAAGCCCTTTGAACACTGACAAGGACTGTAATGGTAATTTCCTTTAGTATGCTTAAAAGCTTTTAATAAAGAAGATATCTATAGGGGACAGAACCATACAATTCCTTCTTATTCATGAGGAAGGGACTTTATTTCCAAAAAAAAGTGATGCTTGATCTACTTACTTTACAAGGACATCAATCTGAGTTGTAGGGGATATCAAGTAAGCCCTATAGCAACTCATAAATATATGTATTGCACATAAATTTACCTCTTTATTAAGTGTTCTGCAAGGGAGAAAAACTCTCTAGATTTATATTGCATAAATGTCCTTGAGACTTAAAAAGGACTGTGAAAGAAAGAAGATGAGAAAGCATTCAAATAGCAAACGTCATCCCTTTTGCAGAGTGTGTCTGGGTTCATTTCAAGACAGCCTTCACATGAAAAACACTCTTTTGCTTGTCCAAATGGGTTGAGAACACTAAAGGCTATGGTTTAGTTGTAATCCTTTAAACAGAAGTGTTTCCCTAAAGCGCTTGTGATGTATTTCCTTGTGGTAAAGAATATATATCGGTTACAGTTAACGCTAAACTTATTGTAAAATATGAAGTGTGGAATTTCCACTGCACCAAATGGAACAAAAAATAGATTTTTTTCTTTTGTTTTCTGACCAGTCACCCTGTCTGCTATTGGTCAAATAAAAAGATGGCCCCGCCCTCGAACAGATATCATTGGTTTAGTTTCTGTTGCTGTTGGGTTCTTGTGGTTGGATGCTTAAACAAATCAATGTTTTGAAAGCACACAGAGACACAGTGTTTACACTTTTCAATTTAGAGAATTGGCTTGACAAATTGGCTTCCTTATAGCTGTCTTTGCATATTAAGCTGCAATAAGAGGAAGTATTTAACATTTGGAAAAAAATCTTATGCACAGCTTTAACTGTAAAGTGCTTTTAAGATTGATTCATCATACTTACAACAGGAAAAAATGTAACCCTTAGTCACTTTGATCATACCAGTCACACAAATTAGCTTTCATATCTTACAATAAAAAACACTTAAGAGAAGTTTAGGAGGAAGAACCCGTTTTCATTTTTATAATTTTGACTTATCAGTTGAATGTGATGCTCCAAAAAGTCTCATGATTGACATGCATTGGCTATTTTCAGTCATGGACTTCAGTTCACTCCAGTGAGAGAGAAAAACTTTTCTTTAATGTCTGCATATTCATGAATGAATATTTCAGTCCTGTTTTTGGCATGCGCTCATTATATACTTACATAGCTGTGGCAGGAAGTTTCTACATTGTTAATTGCAAGAGAACATCTCTTCTGTTCTCCTGAGGGTTTCGCCGAAGCTGCTACATGGCATGTTTTACTTTTGAAATTCGTGTTGATAACTTGTCTCGCTTGCACTAAAAACAACACGTTATATTTCGCAAACAAAAATCAGAGGGTGTTTTGGGGTCAGCAAGTTTGATTCTGCATGGATGGATTGAATTAATCAAAAGTTGTTAGAAATTCTATTCATCAAAGAATCTTGCTAAAAAAAGATAAATGGACAGCCTGAAGTGTCTTCGTTCTAAACCACAACTATGTGAAGTGTGGAGATTTCTTCTTGCTTTTAAAATAAAAAAAATAAGCCATAATTAAGTGCTGGTCTGACGTTTCAGGTGATTGCATTTATGTGCTACTATCAGCAAAACTGAAGAAGCAATTCACCATTATACTGTGATTAAATGTATATGTTCAGCTATCTCCCATCAGTGCTTCAGGGGATGAACAAACATTGCGTAAGCAAAGCCGTACAAACAAAACCACTCCTAATTCCTCTCTTCATCTGGAAAACTGCACTGTTGAATAAATTCTCAGATGCAGAAATGTGTAAAGCCAAGAGAATGTGTAAAATGTAAATATTTGTGGCATTAAAATAAATGTGCCGCCTATCAAAATGAGACTTTATGCAACTTTCAGTATGATGTAACAGCAGTGTTGTACTGTACGCTGTTCAGTTGATGTCTTTGTCCCCTGTCATACCTAAAAAGCACTTTGAGAGAGTTCTCATTATTGTATTGAACCCAAAGCCAAATCTGGCACAGATCCCTGAGGATGAGGGTGCCATCTGTCTACCACTCATCAATTGCTGCAGCAAAATCACTATATCACTCTGGATAGGACAGACTGGTAACATCAGAGCTCAAAATACTCTGCGGACATAGACAATGGATTCAGAATGAGTTTAGCTAAAAATACAAACAGACTCAGTGGGACCTCAAACATGAACTCATGCTGCTTTCGCATTTTTATTTTTGGATGCATGGCTTGTTATTTTGTTGTGTTTTTTGTCTGTCTTGTTTGCATTCTGATGGGACAGTCAATGGCTTTTATTTCTTTCCTACGCATTCTCCAGATGTCCTGTCTGGGAGTATGTAAATTAGGTGAGATGAGCAAGTTAAACATTTTGATAAAGTGCATTTTGCTTTATGGCGGCAACAAATGCATGTGTACAGCTATCCACTGAAATTGCCTCAGCGACATATATGGTCAGGCAGGCGGGGTCGAGAAAACAGCAAACAGGATAAACAAAGGCAATACACAAAAAGAGTCCAAAGTGGGTCGGTCGATGAATGAACAGTATCCAACAAGTGCAAAACAAGCAGGAGAATCAAACATACAAGGCCAAGAACCAAGAAAACACAGAATAACAGAACCAGTTTACACGCTTGACACAAGGAAACCTCAATGCTCGGCAGAGACTGGAACAAAAACAACTATTTAAATACACATGATAACGAGATGGTAAGCTAATCAAAAACCATAGTGACAAACAAGGGGGTGGAGACACAAGGGAACAGACAAATAAACATAAAAGTCCACAACTGACTAGACAGGGGAACAACAGGCAGTCTGGGGTGGAGTGCCCTGTGATGGGGCTCAAGGGCACTCCAGCTGGCCAATGTAAAACACTTAATTGTAGGGCGCTTTGAAGTTGAAATATTCACAAAACAACATACAGCATGATAGTACTGTATTGTTATTGACCAGTATCAGATGTTTTTAAATAGGTTTTAGTTCATACTAGATATATAACAACCAATATTGGCTTGAATTGAAATGTTTTTGTTTAAATGAGCTTCAATGCTATCTGACACTTGAATAACACTATTAAATGTGCACACACATTTTTCAAAATGTACATTGCAATGGTGTGATCTTGTTAAATCTTAATCTTAAAAATGTAATAATCGTTTCATGTTTTAATAATAACTATAATTTTTATTTATCAGATTATAAAAATATGTACAAAAAATATGCTTCTATATTTAGCATGTGTATGGATAGTGTATGGAAGTTATAAAATCAAATCTTGAGAAAGTGAAAATGATATAAATTACTATATTGTAATTCTAATTAGTTGTTATATAGAATTAGTTAACAGAAATACAACAAAAGAAGTTTGCTATAGCACAGTTTGTATGGGAGAATACTATACTGGAAGCACACTGAGATTTGAGCAGAAATACATAGGCAGTTGGCGTCCATTATCTGCTTATCAAATCACCCAGGATTTTAATATCAGTGCAGAGGGTGGAATGATTTGAATTTTTGGGGGGTACAACAAAACACCCTGAAATATATTCATATTTACAATTTTTTTATTTCTCCAAGTGTCTCACAACTTTGTGACTTTTTTGATATCTTGCGTTTTGAATTATAGTCTGAGCTGAGCCTGCTTCTAAATAAGCACAGATGTCTCACTCAGTCCTCGCTCAGTTTTATAAGCACTTGCATATTCTGTCTGTCCTTGACATTTAAGAAAACACAGAGAGAGACTTTTGAAAAAGTGCAAAAATAAAAACCGACTCGGCCTAATGAGCTCAGTAGCTGTTAGGGTGCCAGACAAAAGCAGGATTACACCTTTAGTTAGATCATGGGTTTGGAAACAATCATTTATTTAGGTCACTGTACAAAGAGATGCTGAAAAATAAATACAAATGCAGCGTAAATAGCTTTCG
Source organism: Enteromius afrohamiltoni (assembly GCA_034779775.1). Lineage (NCBI taxonomy): Eukaryota > Metazoa > Chordata > Actinopteri > Cypriniformes > Cyprinidae > Enteromius > Enteromius afrohamiltoni. The sequence goes on along the minus strand of JAUYWG010000033.1, from coordinate 6,790,607 downwards.
TGCATTCGAAGGAAAAGAGCTTGTGTTATTCCACAGCTGCCTCGTATAGCATAATCTTTGTATCTAATGTGTTTTCGCTCTTTCTAATTTAATACGGTAACACATCATGTAGCCCAGTCCGGTTTCACTCCCACAGAGCATGATGAGAGGAGAATCAGGCCAGGGGATCACTCGTACATGCTGGATAAATCTGTTTATAATCTCAGCCTATGGGGACAAAAGGTGATAGTCTTTACATTGAAGCGCCCAAGCTCTGGGTGATCTTATGAGGATGATGTGGCCGTTGTGGAGGTGAGGGTCACAATATCATCTGCTTTAGTGCTCCTATCACTCACGCTAGATGTTCCTGTTTCATTTTTCACCCAAAAATCTGTTTTTACTCACCCTTGTGTTGCTCCAAACCCGCATGACTGATTCTTCTGTGGAAGATATTTTGAGAAATGTTTTTTGTTTGCTTGTTTTTGTCTAAATGTGGTCCTCCAGGACGGGTTTGGGAAGCACTGATCTAAACAATTGAATTCAGTGGTTTCCAATGTTGTTTGTCTTCCAACATTTTGCACAACCTTTAGTGTCTCACAAAATGAAGAACGTTAGACTGGTTTGGAATGACATGAGGGCGAGTAAATGATGACAAAGATCTCATTTTATCCACAGGTGTTGAGCTCTTCCCTTAGTTTGTAGAGTTGGTTTTTAAAATGATAAATGACGTTTGAGGTTCAATGCACACTAATATAAGTCATTCTAATCAGCAGTAAAGTTGTTTACTGTTTTAGAACTGTGAAAAATCTCCGAGAATAAATTAATCATATAAGGTCAAGTGTGTCCTTCGGCTGTGTGGCTAATGTGACTAATTCCATCTGTGTTTCTTGGGGTTTTTTTTCTCGTGAGTTTGTTTTTGCGAAGCAAATCGCATTAACATGCAGTTCTTTCATTTGGATGCACGATAATGACCTCGTTTTCAAAAGAGAAGCGGTGCCGCGCCTCGTAATTAAGTGTTAAAATTGATTGCTAGTCAAAAGGTTGTCTCAAAGGATATCAAACACCAGACTCAAACTCAAAAATAACATCACACCATGGTTGGGGCTTGCGGAGGAAATTTGGGATGAGCAATTTGAGATAATCCCAAACATACCCCTCTCCAATCAGATCATGACCCATTATAAAACGGCAAACGCTGCAACCTACAGCTGAAAATTAAAGCTAATGCTCTGAACTTTACTTTTTGCTAGTGCCATCTTTCTGGGGACTAGTGAACACTGCCTGGAACCTGTGCGCGATTGGGAAGAGACAGTCGCCAGTCAACATCGAAACAAGTCGCATGATTTTTGACCCCTTCCTCAATCCGCTACGGCTCAATGCAGGGCAGCGCAAGGTAAGTACTGAAAAGGATAAAGCTCTTTCTTATAATATCACAGCATATGATCGACTGTTGCATCATAATCCTTTCTATAATATCTGTTTTAGCTCACAAAATAGCTATTTGTCATATTATTGGAACTGGTAGAAGATGGACAGTCGCACATAATTCACTTTAGCCCATTGTCCCATAATTCACTAGGATTTTGACAAGATCAGGTTACACGGCATAACCCCAGCTTAACGGGCCATTTGTCAAATCTAATCACATTCCGTATTTACTTCTGTGGCTGTTGTTTGGTTTGTTGCTGAGTCTTAATTCGTTGAATTACTTTCTTATACACCTCTGTTGGCCAGTGAAGCAGCTCCTCAATTATTTTTGCCAAACACAACATTGAGTGTTCCAAATTAAGCCTTTGAAGATGGCTAATGCTCCACGACTGTTAGTTTGTCACAACGCTGCTGTAATGAGATCGCTAATTCTCTCTGGCGTGCAAAATCGCTTGCCATTTGCTTTCAATAAGGTGCACCTGCAGTCAGTCTGCAGATTAGTGTGACCGAACTCATTTGCCAAACATCCAGTGTTTGGTTATCGGTGGTTGGGGTGCATCAGATATCGCTCGGACCTCTGAGGGGATTCGGGTGGTTGTTGTCATACAGATCTCGAGTGCTGAGGGCGATTTATTCCACAGAGCGGGAGGGAAAGGAAGGAGTTAATTCCTCATTTAACATCCTGTTTTATGATTAATGCTGCTGTGCATCTGCTGGGGGAGATTAGGCAGGCTTACCATCTGTGCTGACAGGGCCTGTCAGTGAAGAATTCTCCAGTGAAGCTCCAAGAGGTTGTGGTTATGGATGATATAGCGTAGTTCATCTTCGCTCAATAATACATTAGTACTACCCTAGACTTAGTCAGGAGCCTGAAATAAAAGTGTACTGCTGTTTTCCTCTGGAGGTTTTTCTGCTCTTATTTTCGGAAGACCCAATTGCATTTATGTATGCATTGCTCCTTTGAGCTTGTTATGACTGTGCTCTCGGTGTGGGGAGTTGCATGTTATTCTTAGAGAAAATTCCATTGGAGACCTAAATGTTCTCCGTGAATTCAAGTCTGATTGTTTGGTTGGTGGCATTGCTTACCGGAGGGCTGTTAAATAATGGAATTTATGCACGCAAACTTGAGGCTGTAATGGAAAAGTTTATGGTCTCTTTTAGATGGACTAGCTATATATGTGACGTGCAAGCGTTCATTTATGCATTGAACGTGACATTGTGAGTTGCAGCCGTGAGTCATGGCGGTGAAATGCTGTGTTTTTATTGTAATAAAGGATTAAAGGTAGTTTTTGTACACTGAAGTAAAGCTGAACTAAAAAAACATTAAAATGGCAAAAATGATACAAATCTAATAAAATAAATGTTTATAAAGTTTCATTTGATTTGAAGTAATACAGAAATGACACTGTTGAGATATAAAGTTGTTGTTAGTGATATGTGAAAAATATAAGTCATAGGGCCTTTAAAGGGTATAACAGCTTGTCGCTGGGGCCTCAAAGGGACATCTTTCCACTTTCTTTACCCCTCAAGTTTACACAATACAGTAAGAGTACTTATTACTACTTCAAGACACCAAAATGCACCTTTTAAAGGTAAAGATGTTACAAAGGCATCCCTTTGAGGGAACTTAAATTAGTAAGGGTACTAATTCTTCAAAATTTTTGCACTTTTTTATTCTTCTGACAGTACATGTGAAATAATATCACAGTCTTTCTCTTTTCTGGGTTGAAAATAAGCTTCCGTAGTATTTTGAATTGTGCTGGACAGTTGTGATTAATGCTGTGAGTAATGAGTGTCACCCCTTGTACTGTAGTTCAGCTTAAGCTGCCATTTTATTCTGAATTATTTCAGGGCTACAGTTTAAAGAGATCTTAATTACCTCTTGCTAAGAATTTATCCAGATGAGACGTCAGGCTAAATGTATTGCTCATTCTCATGTTCCTGTGGGATCGGCAGTTCTTAAACTGTCTCCAGATCACAAATGAGCCAACTACATTCAACTCATTTTAAATCTCCCATTGGAATACATTCTTGAGCGCTCTCACAGCTGTGTACAAAGATGTTCTGATCGCTGGGGTGCCTTAACAAGGTTTTGGTCTCAGTTTGAAATCCTAAGGAGGTGAGTTATCATAAAGTAAAGACAAAGCATTCCAGGTGTTGTTATCCATTTATAGGTTGCATTTATAGCTTTTCATAATTCCTACCTCAGCAGTTGCACCTGATAAAAGGGTTTACCTTGAAAAACCTCAGTCCATCAGAATCAAACAAACAGTCTATTATATTCGTGCTTGTTTTTCCAGGAATTTCCTGTGCAAGAGGTACAACGTCCAACAGCGCGTATAATGCCTTTTAGCCTATCCATGTGAAAACTGCTTCACCTTTGTCCTCCCAAATGTACTCACTGTAAATTTGATCAAGAAAGGTCAGAAATAGGAATATCAGAAAATATCTGCAAATATCAGAAACTTCTTTCTTTTCTTGTAAAACATACTCCAATAATCGGTGTTATTTCCAGCTTGTTTACAGAGAAGGTTTGTTTTTCAGGTCAGTGGAACGATGTATAACACGGGCCGACATGTGTCCCTGCGCCCAGACAAGTCACACCTGGTGAACATCTCTGGCGGGCCGCTGAGCTACAGCTACCGGCTGGAAGAGATCCGGCTTCACTTTGGCGCCGAGGACAGTCGGGGCTCCGAGCACCTGCTCAACGGCCAGGCCTTCCCTGGAGAGGTGAGGCAACATAGAGCCTGGGAATGCATCCCTTCTGTGGAATTCAATTAAATCTGTCTTCCTTCAAAGGCCTGGATAGGCCGACAAACCCTTGAAGTGCTGGCACTGAAGTTAATGAAATAGGCACAATTCAGGAGTAAGTGCCTTTTATCACATCAGTTTTGCACCAGAAATAAAAACAAATCTACTTCCCTAAAACCATTTTCGACAACATGAAACAGAGTTATTTGAGGAGATCAGAGAGAAATATTCTAAAGGCAAATCAACTGTTGCGATTTCCCAAAAAATGTGTGCATTGTAGAGTGTCACTGAGTTTGCATTAATAAAGTCTTTTTATTCAGGATTAAAGGCCAAAGTCAGGATTATGGAAATTCCTATCTTAAGACGTGATTGTGATTTAAGAAGGGACTAAATAAAACCGTAAAGCAATGGGTCATCTTCCAGATTGCACAGTAGGATATAAATTGGTCTTGTGCTGGAAATGTGCATTTTTAAAACCCCCATCTATAACACAGGTGCTTCTTAAAGCTTTTGTGGAGCCTAGTTTTTGACTCTCTTTGATTATCTGAATCTATTCCTCTATTAAAAACGATATAAAGTGACGTGAATAACAGCTTATATGATGTGCATGTCATTTCCTTTTAAGATTTTTTTTTTTTTGCAGTGGCAGTCACAGATGCAAGGGTATTTCAACTATCCATGTTATATATTTTATACACACGTTTGAGGTACGATTTTAGAAAGATGAAAGTTGATCAAAACTACCAAAAAATAAATCTTCAGAAAAAGTGACAGCAAAGACAATTATAATATTAAAAGCTTCAAATTTTCCGCAAAACTGTTAAGCAGCCAACAGCCTCTGAGAGCATAAGAGACTTAAAAGTGTAAAAGAATGTGTTTGTGTGAGTGTTTATACCAAGTGTGTGTCTTAAAAAGAACTAAACAATTGAATCTACTGATTCATGTTTAAGACATCCCTTTTGTTGAGACTCTTGTTATTGACCTTCATACTGAAACAGAGCAAACGATTCCTAATGTACAAGAAGAGCCAGCCTGTCAAGACCACCCCACCAGTCTGTGCCAGAAATATTAAATAATTTTAATGAATTTACACTTTGGCGAAAAGATGTGCAGCCCTCTCTGATCCTCGATCGCCTCACCTCTGATTTCACTGAAGTCAGCAGCTTCGCTTCATTTTCCTAATCCAAATGAGGTTATATGGGTAGCAGCTTTCCAACAACTTCATTTTGAAGCTGACAAGCAAGCTCATTATAACTGATGACTGAAGCATATTTTCTAATGAGTTCCAATGCAATTTTGAGCCACTGAAAATTAAGCAGAAGCTTTCCTGGCTTCCATCTCTCTACTTTCATTGAGCTGCGCTGAAAGAACGATAAAGCAGGATGGAGGAGCATAAAGGAGCTTCGTAATGTTCCCATTAACAATTCATTAACAATTTATACACAACACACAGCAAAATATTTATACGGATTAATGTACTGACCCTCATTACTGTGTCGCATGAGATTACAAGCTGACACAATGGACGTTAATGCAGTTATATACATATAATGCATGGGTATGTTTTATGCATTGTGCCAGATATACAGTCACAATGTTTTGGCCCATAGTCACACTTAGCAGGTGTTTGTTATCCAAGGTGGTTTTCTTTTACTGGAAGTCACACTATTTTTTTTTTTTGTTTTCACAGGTGCAGCTCATCCATTATAATCAGGACTTGTATTTAAATTACAGCGATGCCGTCCGGAGTCCTAATGGAATAGCAGTTGTTTCTATCTTCATGAAGGTTAGTAGTCTCAGCTGCTGCAATACAGTGGAGAGATGATAATTCAGTAATTAGCCTTAAATCGCACTAATCCTTAGCAAACATTATATAAACTAAAGAGATCAGAAGTTCGTGTTCAGTCAGATATGAGTGTGCATTAATTAAAAGTGTTTAAATCCTGAATCATGAATATATTAATGAGTCATTTTAATTTTGCACACAAGACATCTAAAGTGTTCTTACACACTGTAATTAAATACTCAAAACTAATATGTAACAATCTAATAGAATTGACTTCTATATTAGCTTTTATTCCATTTTTGCTCCATTCAAAAAAAAACAAATCTAGATACTTTAAAGACGAGTAATACAAGAAATAAAAAGACTGCAGTATTCTGCATCAGTTGTTTCATATCATCTGCATTCATTATGCATCAATGCTGCTCATGTTTCTTGAAGGAAACAAACAATTCCTTTTTAAGCAATTCCACATAACATTTCATTTATTTATACCAATCTAAATGATTTAAAACAAAGTTTACTCAATGACAAACGAGAGTCATTTTTTTGATGGGTACAAAATGAATAAAATGCATTTCTGAGAAGACTCTCTTGGGAAATGTGAATTCCAGGCTGTCAGGATCCAATATAACCACAAAAAGATGTTTATTGTTTTATTCAAAGTCATATCTTCATTGTTGACCATCGATATTGCAATATCTCATTGTGTGCTTGCAAGGTGCAGTGTAACAATTCTTACTTGTAGATGTGGGGGATAAAAGTTACTATTCCTATGTTAATTCTTTAAAAAAAGAAGAAGAAATATTTATTAATTTGTACCTTTAAAAAAAACTTGCATCAATTGATCAATACTAGTTTTTTTGTGAGACATTTAGAGGTGTCTTGAACTGTTTGGCTTCACCCACACATGATTGCAAATGACAGTGTAAATAAAACTGGCAAATGGTCAATCCATATTAATTATTCATTCCCCAGTGCATGCTGGGAAAGGCATGAATAAACCACTAATCCATTTTTTCAGAGCAGGCCTATTTGAGCTAAAAATAAAATGCAATGCTAAGAGCTGCTCTTGAATTGCATGCATTCCCGAGAGTTCAGGACATTTAGTATACTTCATTAGGTATATAAATTATTTTCAATTTCAGCATGTCTTAAAAATTTTGGTGACACTTTATTTTAAGGTGTCCTTGTTACAGTGTATAATATTAATCAACTACATGTACTTACTATATGGTAAGGATTAGAGTTTGGCATAGGGTTCTTTGCATGCACTTGTGTATAATTCATTGGTATTATACTAGTAAGTGCGTGTAACGTGCAACAAGGACACCTTAAAAAAAGTGTTATTGAAAATTGAGTAAATGGATTCATTTTTACCTTTTTATTAATGGTGGAGATTCCTTGGCATTAAACCTCATCACACCGTATGACACGATCAGAGTGGCCTCCTTGACTCTGTGAATCGTGACTACTGTGTAAATTGGGGCAGAACTGCCACAGTTCAGATGAAGGTGTTGCCGTATTGCAGCCCTCTGTTCACTTTCATGCTGGATCGCAGTGATCGGGTTGACGGGGAATCTCCAGCATTCTGCTGCTAATGAAGGCACATGGATGAAAGCCATTCATCTTCAGTACATAGAAAAAAAGACGTCCAGATGCCCCTAGAATAAATTCTACTAGACTATTATTGATTATACTTGTGATATGGTGAAGCCGTAATGAAATATCTCAGCAGTAAGTTAACGGTCATGTCATTTGTGATTAATGCTTCAAACAAAACCATGTTTTATGAAACTCTGCTTTTCATCAGAAAAGCTGCAGATGTCAGGCTTTAAGTAATGTTTTCTTTGAAATTTGACTCTTCAGATTTCAGAGCCTACAAATGTATTTCTAAACCGCATGCTGAACAGAGAGACCATTACGAGGATTACATATAAACGTAAGTGTTTGCAAAATACCCATGTCTTTAACTTGAAAAAATTGTGGCATTAAATGAAATCCTTCATGGTTTTTAGTAACATTACATTGAATTGATACTAATATTGTTAAGATGAAATTACACTTGATTAAAAACACGCTCACACCTGTATTATTATGTCAAGTGGTTTCCACAGTCTGAGAGTGAAATATTGCTTCTGCAAAGGCCTTCATAACTCTTAATGAAAACAAACTTGGCTTTGTATTACCACCTGGTGGTCTTGGATTAGAAGTGATATTTTATTTCTCTCAGCTTTGCCATCAGAACAAAAAAAATAACAATTTTAGAATTGTACTCTAGGAATATTGACAGCTTCTACAGTTGTTAAAGCCGTTAAATATCTTATTGTAAGGGTTCTTCTCGTGCCATTGACTCTTTCATATCTTTTCAGACGATGCATACTTACTGATGGGGCTCGATATTGAGGAACTGTATCCCGAAACCTCCCGTTTTATCACATATGAAGGGTCAATAACTATTCCACCGTGCCTTGAGACAGCAACCTGGATTTTAATGAATAAGCCAATTTACATCTCACAGATAGAGGTGAAATGCTGCAGACTCTTGAAATCTTACAAAATTATCACACTTTAAAAGAAGAGTTTTCATGTATTGTTATATTTCTGTGATGGCAAAGCTGAATTTTCAGCAGTCATTACTCCAGGCTTCAGTGTCACATGATACGTTTAATGCATAATTTTCAAAAAAAAAAATAATAATTCTGCAGAATCTGACTCTGGTACAGACACGCTATATCCATGTTTAAAGAGGCTTTGACATAATTAGCATTTTAAGCAGTGCTTTATATATAAATAACTGTGACGACTTGATTTCAGATGCAGTCCCTTCGTCTCCTCAGCCAAAACCAGCCCTCTCAGATCTTCCTCAGTATGGGTGACAACATGCGGCCGACGCAGCCTCTTCACCAGCGCTGCATCCGCACCAACATCAACTTCAGTCAGAGACGGGACTGTCCTAACAACCGTGTACTGAGGCCCCAGTACAGAGGTCTGTGTCGCATGTCCTATTAAAACTTTTCTGCAAGCTTTGTGTCACAAACACACTGCTGGATGCATGCTGTGCTCAGTAAAGCGGAGCGCTCTTCTTAGACACTTACCATTTATTATTTTTTTATACACATTTGTCAAGTCTTGTACTTCACAAAGAAAGTTATCTGACTGCCCATTCTCCGCTTCTATTTTCAGTGAATGAATGGCTTCTGAAATAACTGCTTGACGTAGTTACTACAACAATCTGGGAGCAACTGAAGAATATGGCCAACAGATATATACAATGAGATGAATGGACTCAACTGAGGACTCCTCAATAAAAAAAATATATAATTACTTTTATACTTGTTTATATGTTTATAACAATATATAAATATATATATATATATATATATATATATCAAAGACATTGAAAGCAGTTGCTTAGACTATTTAAGTCTGCTCTCGTTCTTTGCATCTGAACAGCGGGTGCAATCAAGCCTTGTTGCAGCGAATGGAAAACTACCTTTGCTCTATGCACAGGGATTTAAACTTTACTTTGACACCAGGCAAACAAAAGGATTTCAAGCCTTGATCTTGGACTATTCGGAGCATGTTGCCTTCTCTATGTGTTTACAGTGCTAAATGAATTGAGTGATATCTTCCCAATAAATCTTTGAAGTGGTCATGGTGAATGAAATTCATGAATAATTCTGTCAGTCTGTTGAATAATTAAAAAACAAAAAAACAGTGCTCAAGCTTTCTGCTGGATTATATAAAGGATTTATGATATGAATATTTATAGGGCAGTGAATGTGTAATACAGTGTTACAGAAAATTAGATTTAGTATCAAAAACTGCTGTGATTTGTTGGATCTAACAAAATAATAAGCATTAAAATATATTCTTACGCAGCATGCTAGACTATTTTTTGCATAAAGATGTTGTTATATATAAAGAAAAATTTAAACAAGCTATTTTCAATAGTGACTAAAATGTTTTATCACAAAAAAGAGTCTCTTAAGAGTTACTGTAAAACAGTACTGTGAAGCATTTTAACAGTTTACGATACATTATTCCTATTTTTAATGCATCACTACGTTTTAAAATGTATAAGCAAAAAAATCACTTTGTTTTTAATTGTGATTCAGTGATGGCAAAGCTTAATATTTAGGATGTATTAACATATTCTTGCTAAATAACGGTATGTATATCTGAACAGTAGCCTATCTAAGTTTTCTTTCTAAACCTACCTAAACTGGGCAGATTTTGTTGCTAAATTAGTCAGAATGGGGAGGTTTCCTTTACAAAAATGTCCTGTGGTAATCCTGTGGTATTTTAGCAGTGCAACATTAATTTATCACACAACAATAAGCAGTGCTAAATATGACAGGACTACCACAGCACTTTCTGTTGTACAGTATCGCTAGAATTTACCGTGTAGATATTGAGTGTGGTTTGTCTGTTGTTTTTGTGTGTGGTTATGCCAACACAAGCTAATATGACAGGATTACAACAGCACCTTCAGGTGTACGGTATCACAACAGTATACCATTAGATGTGTGTTTTTCTGTTGTTTTTTTGTGTGGTACCAATGCAGCAATGTGACAAGGTTACAAAATTAATATAAGATCTGAATTCATATCTGAAGAAAAAATACCAATCTGTTTTTTGAGTTTTATATATATATATATATATATATATATATATATAAACAATTGTCTTATCATAATTGAAAATGTTATTAACTTACAAACTATTTAAACTACAAATTTCTAGCAGCATTCTCACAAAACATTTTGTTTTATAATCTGTTTTTTAACTATAACAGTTATAATGTAATGACAACATCAGTATTTCTAAGATATAAAATACAGTCCTATACAGTACATATATATTTATTAGTGCACAATAGTAATAAATCATTTTAGAACACAATACTAATAAATTATTATAATTATACTCATTAACATAATAAAAAAAATAAACAAACAACAACAAATGCCATCATTTACCATAACAATACAGCAACTGTCCAGGGTCTCAATCTTTAAGTCCTTTAGTTCAAATGAAGTGCAAAGTCCTTCAATGATATTTAGCAAACAGGAAAATAAATAAATACAATTTTATATATAAATATGTAAATGTAAATATTATTAACATAATAACATTGATCATTCTGCTTGTCAAGTCTGACGTCACGTGTCAGCGGTTCCGGGTCCAACTGGGTCATACGGTGGTACATGCACTTTAACAAGCTGTTTGGACTGAAATGTGTGTTGGGAGAGTGTGTACACAATCACTCTACAATGATAAAGATCCACAGGTTTTTTTATTTTTATTTAATTTAATAAAAATAAGTTGCCCCTTCTGAAATCAAGCCATTCTCAGATGCATGTCGGTGTGCCATCACACGACAGAAGCCACTCCCACAATAGTTGATTGACAGCAGCATGTCACACAGACTGAACTGGTGTCTTACCTCAGACCCGCCCTGAGTGAGACGCAGAGACAAGCAAGACTCCTGAGAGATTGAGGTGTTTTGTTGTTGAATGTATCGATGAACATGAAGTCATGCTGAAAGAGAGAGACAGTATAACTGGGAAGATAAAGCCTGTTTCTGAGAAACATAGACTAGACAACATTTAATGCTGCAACTAATTAAACATAAATCCACAATAAATCAGGAGAAAAGTAGCAGACTAAATACTATAAAAACACTGTCACTATTAATTCCAGTTTTTCAAATCCCAGTACCACAAAAGACAACGGATGTTTATGCTGCTTATGTTTTCTTCCAAGGTTTAGAAAATGCAAAGAACAGAAGGGCTACAGGAAGAAAACAACGGCCCAGAGAGGAACTTGACGACTGTAATAGACTGAGATCTTGATTCACAGGAATTTATATTTTATCTAAACAAATAAATTATAAAGAAAAAAAAATTATAAAGCATATTATAAAGTAGTAAAAAGTAGTTGTTTTAAAAGAGCAATATCAACATCACAGTCATGTGTTCCTATTGACACATGATTCAGAACTACAGCAAGACAGTACAACATGGTTTACAGGCAAACTTTCCTGCTATTTCTTTTAGCCTTGCACATGCTACTGGATCGGATGAGGCAAGGATTTACCCTTGAGGAGACAGGGAAGAAAACAAATGCCAATGGACCCTAATTTATATTGAATCTTTATATTAATATTTCTCAGCAGTTTTCCTTAATATATGAATGATTATCCAAGATGAACTATAATGATGTAAAATGTTAAATGCCTGTTAAGAGATGTTGGTTGTTTTCTATGTTTGTCATTTATTTATTAACGTTTGTGTACATTTTTTTTATTTTGAAGAAAAGGTGACCCACGTGGAAACGCTTGAGGAGTTTCGAAGTTTTCATCTGATTGGCTGAAATTTAATCTGCAGGATTTCTGAGGGAGGTGTGCTTGTTGCATTCATTAACGTTTCGCCTGTGATGTCGTGCTCTTCTCAGGAACAACTGATGCTGAATTTTTAAAAATATGCGAAATATTTAAAGTTTGCAGAATAGAATCTTTAAAAATACATTTGAGAGTCTGTTCCTGTGGTGACATTTCCATGCCCCGATACATGACGCTGAACTGTGATCGGTTGTCTAACATGTCGGTTAAACAGCCTCATAAGCGGACATTGGCCACTAAAGCTGCCATGGATTCCAGACCTTCAGTTCAGTTGAAGTGTAATATGGCAGATGTGGCATGGTGTGTGGCATTTTTGTATTTGTAACATTTTTAAGATTATGGCAAGTATGCTAGCAATTCCACAGGTTTATGACAGAAAAACCTATGGTTTTCTTGCAGGAGTATTATAGCATATTAAGTGTTACCATAATAAATCCTGCAAAATTATTACAAGAATACCACAAAAAAAATATAAATATAAAAACAAAAAGTACAAAGGAAAGCCAGGTATTACTACAGAAACAGGGCAGTAGTACCACATGAATGTCACAGATGCATTACATACAGTGCAACAAAAATGCATAATTTCTGTGTTGTTTTTCTGATGTTTTTCAACATGTAATAATACAACGGGTAATTTTGTGAGAGTTTTAGGCGACCACAATCTCTCTCTCTGGCGTCTGGTGAGTACAGTACTAGTATATGGTCACTAGGGGGCAGAAATGTGCTAGAAAATCAGGACAGATGCAGCTGAAAATGTGTCACATCCTGGCGGAGCACCATTGAGGGAACAAAGGAGCTGGGGGTGAGTGCTCGCTAACATTGTGTATTCTATTCCGCATTACTGGTTTCTACCACCAACACTTTTATCGATATTTTAATAAATGATTTAATATAGCAAGCGTAAACAGTTCTTTGGCAGGCATGTTCATGTTTTAAACGGTCGTCCGGCTTCGTTAGGACGTTAACTTAGCCCGCTAGCTAATGCTGTTTCGATGACAAAGAGTTGTGCTTGTAAAAAATAGTAAAAGCTTTTGAAAACAAATGTTTTTTGTTTTATTTGAAATCCAAATAATTTAAAACCCATCTTCTGCCTGCTAAATTGTAAAGTGTATGATATCTCTGAAGTTATTCTGCTAACGTTAGCGTTAGCCACTTTCATTCATTGATGTTTTGCACGTTAGCATCTTCGCTGACTCGCGCTTGTGTGCTCGGGATGCTAACAGCTCGCCAAATGCAACACATTTACATTGTATTTCGTGTTAATAACCACTGTTTGGTGTTTGCTCGACGCGTCTGTCGATTTAATTCATCCCTCACTTAATAAAGCTCTTGGCGAGCTGTAAGCTCTCGCCTCATTGTGTGCGCCATTATCCGCATTCAGTACAGGCCTTAGATCCATGAGCACAATATCTCATGTAGTTCTGTTTTTATCTTAATTGTTGTATAAACTATAGCCAGTTCATCCAAACATTGTCTTGAATTTCATATTTAATGCTAAACAGGTAAGTGTATTGTCAAGCTTGATCATAAAACAGGTTGAAATAATGGTGATTTGAAAAAGGTTTTTTTTTTTTGTTGCACATATTGAAGCATGCCTGTTCGTCTGATAAATGTTTGCTCTATTGCAGAACCAAATGATGGGCATAGCCTGATATCCTCAATCCTACAAACAAGATGTCAAGTAAGAGCACATTTCAACTGATTAATTAGACCGCTTAGTTGGTTTAGACTTTCTTGAAACGCACCCACCAGATCTTCAGTAATGACTATATTAAAGATCCTTTACCGTTGAGTTTATTTGATATGACAACTAATCTGTGAATGTGTAAATATGGGTGTGCTTATCTGGATGTAACTGACAATAACATTTCTGGTGTGACTTTCATTACCTATACATTGAACCGATGCAGATTTGACGAATAAGTAGGCTTTACCACTGATTATTAATTTCTGAGTTTTGTATAATGCATTAATCCCCCCCCCCCCATCTCTCTCACGCAGAGCGGCCACCCTATGCCCCAGCCCCCGCCCCCGCCCCCACAACAGTAAGTAAACTGAATATGCCAATCATCCATTTGGTCCCTCCCCTCCATCACCCAAACATGTATCATAGGTTTCTTAGAGATGAGAGGAGAGGGTAGTGGGAAGGACACAGTGTCACATGGGGTGTTTTTTTTTTAAATTCAGATTTAATCAGAAAAGGCTATTATGAGGCTCTGCCAATCCGTAAGGTTCTGAGGATGCCACTTAACTTGGGCTCTGAAAGTGTTTAAATGAATAACCATTGGGCTGTATGATGCAGGGGGGGGATTCAATATTTAGGTTTTCTGTGATTATTTGAAAAACAAATTCTAGATTGAGTTTAATATGACAGGGTTAATCTGGAATGGTTGCGGTGATGTTGTAAAGTGTATATGTATTTAACAAAAATAATGTTTAAAAAGTTGGCAAATTACTTTTGTTCTGCCTTTCTCGTGTGTGTGTGTGTGTGTGTGTGTGTGTGTGTGTGAACCTTCCTTTTGGAGCTGACTGATTTGGGGAAAACCTCAAAAAATGTGGGTGTTCAAAGTTGTATTCTTTGTCTTTCCTCATAGGCCTCATTCCCACTTGTTTTGATTCATTCAGTGTGACTAATAATCGTTTGTGACTAAATTATTAGTGTTAAAAACAAAAAAATATTTTAAGATTATTATTAAGTTAAAGAAACAAATTCAGTATTTAATACAGATTTTTTTTAAAATTAGAATACCACTATTTATGTCTTTTTTTTTATTATTATTATTTTGAAATGTGAACCATCAAGCTGTTATTTTGGTGGTTTGCTTGCAAATAAACACATGCACCACTTCCATATGCTCAGAGTGAAGCGTGGGACAGGGTCTGTTTAAACGCATGCGATTCATGGAATAGTGTTTCAGCATCCAAGACTGTCTTTATTCATCATGAGTGTAAATGAACTGTGCCGTGCTTCACTCTGAGACCCATAACATGTGATTTAATTCTGCTTTATTTCTTCTGGGTCATACCACAGATATTTAGGTTTAGGTTCTGCTGCCTTAACTTACAGACTCATGAGATGTTAAACCCTCTTGGTTATTCATTAAACACCATTTGGAGCATTAAGTGTGTGAGCCTCTTTTTTTATGCTTGGGCTTTTACACATAATTTAAATTGATCATTAAAATAGATCCAGAGCTCTGTTCGCAGTAATTTGGCGTTGTTAGAAATCCTTAGAAATCTTGAGTCCTTTACGGTTGAAATATTTGATCCAAATCCCAATTAATTACTTTTAGTGTCCCAGAACTGTTATTTTTGTCAGTTTTGAGACTGATTATTGAGGTCACATGCCACCGAGAGATTTTGCTCAAATTTTCTCGATCTCAATCCCTAAAGTTAACGAAGCCTTCTAGCACCTCATTACGTCCCACCACCACCACCCATAGTGCCTGTGGCTTTGCTACAAATGGATGTAGAATAATGCCAGGGTTGTGCTGCTGTCAAAGATTGCTGCTTTTTGCATGTTTTATGCAAATCACGACAGAAAACGAAAGCAGGTTCTCCTTTTCATTTTTTTTGTCCCTTCCTTCCTTGTTTGTGTCATTTCTCATTCGTGTTTTGTCTCATTTGTCTCCATCAGCAAATGCCCACCACCCCTGGGTTTGTGGGGTACAACCCATACAGCCATCTGGCCTACAACAACTACAGGCTGGGAGGGAACCCCGGCGGGAACAACAGGGTAATGGTAGGACCGGTGCCAACTAGGGCCCTAGCGACAGCCGAGGGACTATAAGCCCAGACGAGAGGACGCTAAAGCTAACTGAATATGAAATGGAGTGAAATGCTTTGCTCTTACACTGTACAGACTCATTTCATAGAGTTGAAGGTGTCTATTGGGTAGTCGAGTCTTGGGTAGTTTGTAGCTCTTAACTAGTAGCTTCCATGATCTTCATGCTTCTGGTAAGCATTCACTCTCTGTAGCGTCTGGATGGGTGTGATCGACACAGTATGCATCGTAGCTTCAGAGTGATTGCTTCTCAGAACCGTTCCCACTTTCCCTCGTTGGCCATCTTATCACCTCATCATGCACAAGAGCTAACAGCTGTCCGCTCGCATGGCTTTAGATGCCGGCTTGAGGCATTTTAGCTGTCTTCATCCAAACCTTGCAGAATAATTTTCAGGCGTAAAAGATGGTGGCTTTGCGTCCACAAGAGCTTAATGCATGGCCTTGTCGGGTAATGTTAATGTGCTGTATTTGGTTTGTCATTTAGGTACGTCTCCCGCCCCCTTTGCCAAGCGCTT
The DNA here is from genome assembly GCA_034779775.1 of Enteromius afrohamiltoni. Classification (NCBI taxonomy): domain Eukaryota; kingdom Metazoa; phylum Chordata; class Actinopteri; order Cypriniformes; family Cyprinidae; genus Enteromius; species Enteromius afrohamiltoni. Next base: position 6,773,955 of record JAUYWG010000033.1, on the reverse strand, counting down.
TACACCGTCATTGTTTCTTTCAGTCGTGCTTTTTGCCTCCTGTCTCTTTCTCTCCATAGTGCTCCATTATGACAGTTCACTGTGTCTTGTGATGACCAAGTGTGCCCTTCATGATCTCTAACGCTCCGCGTGGGCTTCTTTCCTTCTCCCACAGAACTCCTCAGGGATCACCGTTCCTAAGCCGCCCAAACCGCCTGACAAGCCGCTGATGCCCTACATGCGGTATAGCCGGAAGGTAAGCAGGAAGGTAAGACACCCACGGTGTCTGCTTTTACTGCTTGTAAATTGAGGAGAGCGCTTCTGCGATCAGCTTGAAGGCTGAGGGGAAAGTCAGTGGTCTGATTGCACCCCTTCAAACGGTAGACCCCAACATGGCTTCATTGCTTTCTTCTCTTCAACAAAGCTTGGAAAACGACATCTATCGTTTCTGATTTACTCGTTTGAGAATATAAACTATAAATGCTCCTTTTCCTTTCTGTCATGAGCAAAAAGTGTTTTAAAAGATCAGTGTAAACCAATTAGGTTAGTTCATAGGTTAATTCATAATAACTGACTTGCTTCGATATGTTATATTTAAACACACTGTTTAGATTCTAAACCTGTTCAGATCGATTTTTTTTTTTTTTCTCTCTCTCTCCTGTCCTGCTTTCATGCTTAAGTTTTGCGTAGGTAGAAATTGGTGCTCTATCCTTTTTGGGGAAAATGCAACCCTCTCCGTCCAGGAATCCAGACTGCTCTGTAGACTCTGAACTGACACTTGTATCTTCTTAGGTTTGGGACCAAGTTAAAGCCTCTAATCCTGACCTGAAGCTATGGGAGATTGGCAAGATCATCGGTGGCATGTGGAGGGACCTTACTGATGAGGAAAAACAGGACTATTTAAACGAATACGAAGCTGAAAAGGTTTGTCGTCTTCCCTTTTTTTTTTCTCTCAGTAAGATTCCTGAAAAGTGAAGCACTAAGCACTACTTTTTCTCCCCTCAGATCGAGTATAATGACTCTCTCAAGGCCTACCACAACTCTCCAGCTTATCTAGCGTACGTCAACGCTAAGAACCGTGCAGAGGCTGCTCTAGAGGAGGAGAGCCGGCAGAGACAGTCACGCTTGGACAAGGGCGAGCCCTACATGAGCATCCAACCTGCTGAGGACCCTGATGGTGAGATTGACGCCTTTAGATGTCAAATAACTTTAATATGAGCACTCAACATGGTCTAAAAATATTGAATTTAAAAGTATTTAATATTTCAGGGCTATTGTGGCTAAAAAAAGCCCATTGTTTTTTTTCAAATGGTGGTATTTATGCGAAATCCTTTTCATGCATATTGGTGCAACCACACATGTCTGTTGTACACCGTGAGTTTTCTCCTGATTCTGTGCTGAAAATTGAGCCAAATAATTAAGTGTACGACAAATATTCTATAAATATATTAACTAATATGAATGAACAATACTTCACAGTGTTTACTGATCTTTCTTAATGTTAGTTAATGAGAATACAGTTGTTCACTGTTAGTTCGTGTTAAGTGCGTTAACTGTTAACAAACACAACTGTTGATTGTATTAGTAAATAAGATAAATAAATGCTGTAGTAGTATTGTTCACTCTTAGTTTGTGTTAAAGTAATTAACTAACCTTTTTTAGAAAGTGTTATCAATATTAATATAATATTTTGTTACTCTCAGTAAAAGTGTTTTTATTTGCTTGTGTTTTTTCTGTATCATTCAAATTTAGTTATATTAAAATGACTTAATGTTGCTTTGGATAAATGCATAAATGTAAGTGTAAATGTTTTTAATTTAGAAAAAGCCAAGTGCATCATTTTGCAGAAATAGTTTTTTGGTTCCGGTCCAGAATTTTAATTTGCGTGCAGTATATGAAGCATAGCTCACACAGAATTGACTTTCAAACCAAGCAGCTTTCTGTTGGTCACTGCAGCAAATCTCTCTGACCCACTTAAACCTGTTGTGAAGCTTTCTTCCTCATCCTAACTTCCAGATTGCATACAATTCTGCTAAATGACTGGATTCCACCCATGAACAATGACTGATTAATGGTAAATATATGTGCACCTAACTTTTTAGTTTTCTCCAAAAATGACTACATTTGAACCCATTTCTAAATGATTGGTAAACGACTCGTATGAAGCAGTTAGAAGACTCGGTCTGTCTAAACCCCGCCCTCTGTGAGCCCTCACTGCTGTGATTGGTCAGATGGCGCAGTCCTTTATGATTGGGCTACAGCGGTCCACAGAGCTTGTACCCAAACTTTACTTCCTGACATTACTAGAGGTGCTTTCTGAGAGAATACATCAACTACTGTACTTAGCAAGGACTACCGTGGAAAGTGCTCACAATTTGCTTTTGCAAGTGAATCGGGCACACGTACACATTGTGAACTTCAGCATTGTATAATACATAACACTGTGTTAAACATGGTTTATCATTACTGAAACTGATGAGACAGACAGACAGTCAAGCTGCATCAATCACAATGTTTACGCCTGTTTCACACATACTCCGTATGCAGTGCAGAAGCAGGAAACGGTCATTGTGCTTTCACACAGGACACGTTTGCAGTGCGCTACGCTGACGCCGGTTCAATCCTCCATTTTATGCAAAACCAATACGACAATAGTTTCCCATTCTCTGTTTTGTAAATGTTAATGCTTAGATGTCTTGAGACAGCTTTATTAGCATTATATAACTCTTTATTTTGCATGTAGTGCGTGTTGTTGACAAGAGAAAGGTGGTCGCGTTTTTTATTTCTTTATTGGATTTATTTTTCTAATGTACAGTGTACAAAGTATCACACAATAATTGTGCGTAAATTATAAATTTATTACAATTTAATGCCAATCCATGTTAATTTTGCCCACAAACAATCTGCTGCTCCGGATTGCAGCACAGCATAAATAGACTCTGTACCGAAACGATCGCTGCAATGCTGCAAACGGGACAGCAACCGCGTTCAGTGTGAACGCTCGGATCCGGAAAAAAATACGCAACGCAAACGCACTGCATACGGAGTCTGTGTGAAACGGGCGTTAAACTACATTAGTCCCTCAGCTGAACAACAGAACTACATAAACGCAAGTTAGCCGGTCACCAAGACATGTGCAGGGTTGTTACACAACATAACGTACACACATACCATCGCTAGAAAATACAATCATCAATTATTAATCATACTTGCATTTTCACGACGTAGAACGTGGGCGGACATAATGCAAATTTGTTACCTAGTGATGTGGATCTGTAACAGATAAAGATTTGAATGGCTGGCGACTCCTTTAGGCGAATGTGCAATTTTCTAATTTATTTTTGTTTTTTTTCATAGACAATAACTTTATTTATTGTGCACTGTCTGCGTCACACTTTTGCAGATAGTTTGTTCACATACAGCTACATGACACACTGCATGAAAGATATTTGAAAAGGCATAATAGGGGCACTTTAAAGACATTACTCAAATACCTGCAGAGAGTTTTTCTCCAGCATTTTTACATTCCAAATTTCCTAGCTTTTTTGTACTTTTAGTTAAAATTACAAGTTATTTCTTTTATTTTTTTTTTTGCTCTTAGCAAATGCCAGGGGTTTAAATATAACAAATATTTTCAGATATAAAAATCTATTGTATGTAGTAAGACCATGTTTGAATTAAACTACAAAGATTGTTCTCAGAGAAATAATTGGCATATAAATTCTTGATTTTAAAATGGTAAAGCCATTAAGATTTTCTTTTACAAACCTCCTACTGAAAAGTAATTATCTGAATAATTATTCCAGATATTCATCTGAATGGCAGTACATTTTAAAAGGAAGTGTGTATTTGAGAGACACTCTGGTTGTGTTCTCTCTTGGTTTTTTTTTTTCTAATATGAACCGTCTCTGTAGACTATGATGATGGGTTCTCCATGAAGCATATAGCGGCAGCTCGTTTCCAGAGGAACCACCGGCTCATCAGTGACATCCTGAGCGAGGTTGTGGTGCCTGATGTTCGCTCCGTGGTGACCACTGCTCGCATGCAGGTCCTTAAACGCCAAGTCCAGTCCCTCATGGTGCACCAGGTATATGTTGACCATGTCAGACACACAAGACATAAAACACAAGACGTGTATGTAACTCATCGTAACTTGTTTTCCAAACAGAGGAAGCTTGAAGCAGAGCTGCTTCAAATCGAGGACAGGCACCAGGAGAAGAAGAGGAGGTTCCTAGAGAGCACAGACTCCTTCAATAACGAGCTCAAACGGGTGTGAAATTCAGTTTGATCGCTGAACTAATAGCCTTTGCTGTTTAGCCTGTGCTCAAATGCCAAACGCGCTGCCAGTGATTGATGTTCGGTTTGTGTTTTGTGTAGCTCTGCGGTCTGAAAGTGGAGGTGGACATGGAGAAGCTGGCAGCTGAAATGGCTGCTGCAGAGGAGGCAGCTCGCCGGAGGGCGGAGGAGAGGGAGCGCGAAGCAGCAGAGCAGGTGGAAAGAGCTGCTCAAGAAGAGCAGCAGCCTGCCGCAGGCGCCCAGGCCAATGCCAACCCTGAACAAACCTCTGCCAGCGAGGCCAAGGATGGAGAAGACAAGCCCACCCCTATGGAGACGGGTCAGGCCTGCAACGTTATGTATTCTAACTTTGAATATTCAACAAAAATGTCTGACTGTGGTGTCTGTTCTGCAGAGTCTCTGGCTGAAGCTTCTGAAGGATCTCAGGAGGCTGAGCAAGGCGCTCCGGCTGCAGCAGGAGATAAACCGGCCCAACCTGAGCCTGCAGAGGGCGCTACAGATGAGGGCACCAGCGACAGCACTGCTCCGTCTGAGAGCAGCTCTGGACCCCCAGCAGAACCCCAGGCCTCAGACACCCCTGAAGAGCGGCTGCCCACCCAGCCACAATAACCCCAGCCCCTAATCTTCATCTTCATTTATCAAGTCTCACTCTCTCTGTGTAAAGTCATGTGTCCTCTAGGATTTGTAATCCAAAGACCTGCCAGTCAGTGAGTGAGAAGAGTTTTGTTTTTCCCTCCCTGGATGTTCTTCAGTGAAATGTTTTGGAAGGACGGCAGAATCTTAATTGGTGTTCCACACACATTCAGTCAGGCACGTTTACTTGATCTAACCCTGATGTTACAAGCCCACTTGGATACTCTTCAGCTTTACGGCCATTAAAAACTTTATCACTGTAAAGAGGGCAAATGTTGATTAAAATGTAACTCTTCCATCCTGCAGTCCCCAGTTTTTATTTTATTTTTTTTGTGAAAAAAAGCCGAAGTGCAAGGTTATTTACTGTCACCTATCAGGTTTTATCTACCTGTGGCATGATTATATTAAAGTATAGCTTTGTTTTATCCTTTCACAGTTTAGTTGAATAGTCTGTGGGCTGTAGTTTTTGTTTTTCTACTTTCTCATCCTAGTGTTTTTTTTTTTTTTTTGTACGTAAAATAAAGCCATTCTAGCACTCATGCTTTTCCATTGCAACAGATTGACCACACAGAGCAGATATCTACACGGAATGGTATTACATTAAGCCTCTGGATTGTGTTTTTGTATTGTTGGAAGGTATTCCCTCAATAAAGTGATTTCTATGTCTGTTTTAAACACCTTTTTGTCTTTTGTCTAGTGGTTTATAGTTTTACAATTTTGGTTAAATTAAAAGTCTTTTTTAAATTTGCTTTTTTAAAATTTTTATTATTCTATTTCTTTTTTTATATTAAAATGTTGTTCAGTTCTCAAGTTGGGTTGTCTGTATAATAACTCGCCCTTCGATCTTGACCCCTTCTGTAGCAGAATCCATTTAAAATAGTAGTTTTCATCATTTATTATTAGTTGCTTCTTATTACATTGCATTATGCTGACCATCAAACAGCTTAACATTAAAGATTTACAGATAGTTGAGAAAATAAAGTTTTTAAAACGAGTACCATAATGAATGCATGATGAACGAACAAACAAACCCAAATTGCTTTGTCTTAATACAATTGTGCACATGATCTTCATCAGGCAGAACAGAGAAATCCCAAGAGTTGTAAAGGATGCGATCAACCTATATTTATCATTATGTAAAGGTGTCTCCATAGCAACCATAGGGAAAAAGACTCACATGCTGCTCATTCCATTTAACTCCAGAGCCTCAAAGAGAGGCAGAAAACAGACTCTAGAAAAGATTACAAGACATTTTAGGACCAATAAACCTATATATCTCTAGAGTAATGAATGTATCAGTGTGGGTTATAACAAGGGAAGTAGCAACCAGTTTAGTAAACATCTAAGAAAAATAATCATTTAAAGTGAAGAAAGCAATTCCAAACCTGTATGATTTAGTTTTCTTCTGTGGAACATATAAGATATTTTCAAGAACGATTATTGTGACCATTGGCTTTCATTTTAGATACAAAAACCAAACCCATTTCTTAAAATATTTTATTTTATGTTTTACAATATAGTTACTGAATAAGTATATTCAGAATTCCCATTTGTTTTATCTGAACCATCCCTAAGGAGTGTATGTTTAACACATACATTCCAACAGCAGGTGGCAGTGTTTCATCTTGTTGAATTTTGTACTGCTAACAAAAAAAGGGAAAGATTTTGCAATGATGAATGTGCTTGAAAATATATACATTTTACAAAAAAACCCTACATCAATAGTAGTCTGAGGTTCCAGTCTCGAGGAACCTCTCACAAAATGTACAAACTCACAAAGAAGACTGCAAATCGCAGGATTTGAGTGCATGTACTGTAGGTAAGATGTGTGCGTGGGCGACCACCAGCAGCAAACGTAGTGGGCGCAGAGCAGGTAAGCTGCTCTGGATGCTGTCAGCTTGTGGGCATCACTACTCACAGGTGATCTCTGTGACCTTAATGCTGTAACTCCCGCTCCAGCACGAAACTACGCAGTTCTGGGTTGCGTTTCTGTCCATCTCACATGCTGTTGTGCATTTAACAGCTTCCTCTGACTCCCTAACACAGGAAAAAACGGTGTCAACCAAGAGAAACTATATTTACAGAGGACTTCACAACACAGAACTTCACAACAGCTTTGGAAGCAAAAATGAGTTATTTCGTCTGCGGTAGAGATGAATTTTTTGCAACATATGGTGAAAGCTTATAAAGATTAAGCTTGCAGGCATATGTAAAGATGATTTTAAAGGAATAGTTTACTAAAAATGAGTGAAAATCCACACACACACACATTATCATGTCATTACAAATTCACTTTCTTTCTTTCGAGAAACGTAAAATGAGATGTTTTGAAGAATGTTTACACTGTTCACTTCCATGCAGGGAATCTGAATTGGGACATTTTGCTATAATTATCTCCTTTTATGTTCCACAGATGAAAGTAAGTCATGCAGGCTTCAAAAGACATGGTTAGTATCTGGGTGAACTATTTCTGTGGTGTAGTAAAAAGGAGCCATAACCCTTTAAAAGATGTTTATAAATGCTACAAGCACAGTGATCAATTCCATGTGTATGTTTCTACATTGACAGTGATACTAGCAATCGTTCATTACTTTATTTTCAGCTCTGAATGGCATGGCAGATGTGCACGTGTGCGCCTTCTAAAGCGTCTTAAAGTCTATTGTAAATGATCACTAACTCACAACACTCGATTCATCATCAAAATCGATTACCAATAATCGACTGCGGCATCTCTTACGTGTAGCGCTTCAGCACTAAGCATGAATCACACGATATGATCAACAGGCATATGACAGCATCATCACAAGAAGTTCAAGCTCCCTGCTGAGGGTTACTCAGTCTCTCTGGGTAAGTGCATGGTGCCATTGTACTCTCAGCCGCTGGTCGTCCTTGCCTCCTACTTGTTAGTGCGTCACAGAACAGGAATGAAACAACTCTGCTGAAAAGAGTCAGCTGGGACACAACACAAAAATTTATGTAACAAAGATTAGACGTCAATTTATGTGAGCAGCCACCAAAATAACTTGCTCTCTGTGCAGCTTCAGGCTTTGGGGAGATCAGAGAACCTGCCGCAGCCTTTGCATTAAGAAATTCTTGGTGCTGTTGTAAAATTATTATCTTTAATTGTGTTTCGGAACTTCACAATATTGTACTTCATAAGAAGTAATGACAGAGCCGGTGCTTTTTTCTTGCATATAGTCAAATTTAACCACATATCCAGGATTCGGATAAACAAAAATAAAAAATACATCAAATTGAAATCAACATATCGTCTATGGTAGATCCTACCCTGCCTAACATAATTATTCTTTCTTACTTTACAACATTTTATCATATGATTTGTAATTAAATACAGACTAATTAAATTTAGGAATGATTTCCTAATTATCTTGATATGGTCAAGAAAATCAGTTCTCAGGTATGAATATGCAGTTCTTAAATTAATTAAATGCGGAAGGTTCACTCTGTACATTCATTTTTTACCTGGCTCGTATCATCCCAGTTTAACCAGAAAGTGACTCTATCTGCAGTAATGTTTTTTACCAATTTACAGCTTCACACAACAATAGTTATGTGTCTCTTTTTTGTTTGTTTCTCTCATTCTAATATTTAGCACGTGCACTCTATTTTGTCTAGACAAATGTAATTTTGAAAAAATTCTGTGCGTTTTCTACGGTTGGTCATGTTATGTCAACATGTTAGTGCCCATGAGGGGGCGACCCGCTCCATGTAGAAAAAAAGGGCTTTTTCTACACGACTACAGTCTAGACTCTAACTCTTGTGGTTGTAAATGATTCTAATAAATTCTCTAAAGTCACTTCTTTTTGAATAAAAACTATATATACCGATATAAGAAACACTGCGTGCACCTTTAAGTTGTATCACTTAGAGTAGGTGTTCCACAGTAGCCTGTCAACAAGGCAGTGACGAGCTATGTGATTGACACTTCTCTTGCCATATACATTTTCATGAGCCTCGCGTTTCATTATCTCCTCGTAAATGTTTCCCATTGTCTCCTTTTCTTTATACCGTTGAGCTCTTTCATGTAATTGCGAGAGAGGTTTGACAGAATCTGTATCAATCAGCTCCGCTTGCCAAAGGTAGATGAGTGGGAGGGTGGGAGGAGTCTTGAAACAGCGCGTCAGTGTGTGTATGTGTGTGTGTGTGTGTGTGCGTGCTTGTACCGGTGTGAAAGGAGGGCACTTAGGCGGAGAGGGACGCAAAGCATCGCGCCTGAGAGTTCATCGCAGTCTGAAGCTTTGCATTACATGTACGCACTCCGCACAACTCACTCCAGTGTACAGGCTCGCGCAAACTTTCCCCGCGTTGAGAATGGCAGAGCAATCGAACAGCGATGGAGAGGAGAGGAGCGCACCAATGAGGGGCTTTGCCCGACAAGGTGCTCTGAGACAGAAGAACGTTCACGAAGTTAAGAACCACAAGTTTATCGCTCGCTTCTTCAAGCAGCCTACTTTCTGCAGCCACTGCACGGACTTTATCTGGTAAGAGTTTGTGCGCTTCTTGTGTATGGCAAGCTGTTTTAACATTCATTTATTAAAACTACGTAGTATCTTGTTGCTTTTTTGAGTAATACCAAGTAATTAGTGACCAGCAGCCTTCAAATGTACATGCAACTGTTTATTAAAATACATGTGCATATTCGATACAAACTGTTATTCATTAATTACTAGTAACAATTCTGACAACTGCTATACATTTTGCACACACACATATAAATGTATACATATATATGTATGTATATGTGTGTGTGAGATTCTCTAGTAAATGTCTTAAATGTTTTCTTATATGAACTGCACCTTTGTAGGTAATCTAAATATCTTATTAGGGAAGTTAGAAGTATTTCTAGTAAAAATGCACCGGAAAAGACACTGTTGTCTAATAAACGAATAACAGATTAAAAAAGGTATAGTAACATAAAAAGAGATTTCGTTAATTAAAGGAATAATTGTCAAAATGGCTTTCCATATAGGTGAACCTGTTACTGTTGCAGCCCAGGTGAAACAGTGTACTCTGTCTTAGGACCTATTGTGCTGTCTATCTAGACAGCACTCCTTTATGGGCATCATATGTAGACGTAGCTGACTCTAAACTAGCCTAGAATGCTGTTTCCGTAGGAGCTCACGTGGTTTTGAGCCACAGCTTTATTGATTTCACAAAGTACAGTGTGTAAAGTACAAAGTAAAATGAAATTGTAAAAATTTGAATGAAAAAAAAAGACTCGGTCGTTTTTGTATGACAATACAAGAGTATAAGATGAGAAACGAGCAATACATGAGACAACTATCAAACCCACTTACACTAAGTGATTTAGTGTAAGTGTAAATGTTTAAAAATGAGGCTTCCATTATTTTTTCAATAAACTTTAGCTTTTTTCTTTCAGGGGTTTTGGGAAACAAGGATTTCAGTGTCAAGGTAAGAATTTCTTTATTACATATTCTAAAAAGATCTCAGAAAAGTGCCTGTGGTAGTATTAGTTAATGTCTTGCGGCAAGTCAGCAACAGTTTATCCTTTTCAGTGGCTTAGAGTATTGTATATTTAACATGTCTCAAAACTTGAGGACAGGCTAAGAGTATTTAGCGTCTTGCATGTTACAACGTATAAGGTCCATTTTGAAAGAGAGCCTTGAGGTTTTCCAGAGGTTTCCACCAGTGTGATCTTGGAAGTCTCAAAATGATTCCTCGTGTATATTTCACTTTTATAGAGTAGGTATTAAGATATTACACAAAGCATCTCAGCAGTAAACGGGACGTTTCATAAACTAGAAACATGCTCACTGGTAAAATATCTACAGATCTCATTTAAATCATTTTAACATCAGAAGTCTGATTCTGCCTTCATAATCGTTCGGATTTGAAGCATCCGATGTCTTCACTGCAGATGTTCATCCCTCCCATTTGTCTAATTATCATATTTCTGAGAGACACCTTTCACATTGGAGTATCAACAAGCATTTCTCATATTAAACCATCTTATGCAAAGAGACCATCCTCGCATCTTTTTTCAAAGTCTTGTACAGCCAGTTTGACTTGGAATTGGGATATTTTGGCACGTTTTCTAACATTGTGATTTGTTCCCGAAGACCTGTGGATAGCTGCTTTCTTCACTGTATGAGTCTAAATTACCCTGGAAAAGGGATTTTAATTCCTGCTCCCCTCTCACGCACTAAAGGCACTGGATGTTCTTTAAGGCGACTGCAATTACCGGTCACGGCAGGTCAATGGCACCCTCTGCGGTGTTGCGCTTCTCCGTTTTTCCACCGCAGGCTTCAGCACTAGCTCTAATTACAGGTGCACAGTTGAGTGTATGATGACTTTACCCACTGCTCGATCTTTCTCCTCTTTGCCTCTGTTCCTAGCTCTTTTTCTTTCAGTCACATTCTCAAATCTTCTCTAAACATGTTGTAAGCCTCCATTGATTATATCTGGAATATGGGACCCCATAGAGGCTGAAGGAGAAAGGGAATTCTTCTCCAAGGTCATGCTCAGACATGCTGAAACCTGAGGGGCTCTGCTGGAGAACAAAGCTGTTTGTACCTCCTGTAGATTATGCCTCGAAGAGTGAAGCTCTGTTAGAACAGTGTAGGATCTATACGTCTTGTTCGTTATTAATGTAGTTTGTGCAGTTTCTTCTTCACTTTTCGGTGTGTATTGTGAAGAGCAAGACATGCTTTTCCGTCAATATTGCACTGCATTTTAAGTTTTTTTTTTACTTTAGTTATTACATTTACTTTGGTTGAATAAAAGAGAGCAACCTGGTCATTTTATGGCTTAGGGATTTAAGGGTGAAAAGTGTAGGGATGAGTATAGATGAGTGTGTCTTGGTGAACTGTTCATGTAAGGGAGCTTTAACACCTAGCTTGTTTGGAGTGTTTGTTTCAAAAGCTGATGCCTGATTCTTTCTCCATATGTGAACGTGACAGTTGCACTTACAACCAGTCAGAGATTGCCCGAATGGTTCATTTGAGTCGAAAACACCTAATGAAACATGCAACAGTGTAATGCAAGGGAGAACGCAACTTTGTAAATTCCTCTACACTACACTTACACAGTACAGAATCAGCCTGTAAAGTTGTGACTGTAAAAAATGTGCCTGCGCTGAAGTTGTGTAAAGTCATGCTCGGAAGGTTATGTTGATTTAAAAAGAGAGGATTTTATTTAAATATACATTATAGACATTATATACATTATAGGTTTGTTCCTGTAAAAAAACAAAAAAGTTTCTGTAACATTCTGAAATATTCTTTAATATTCTAGTGCTTCCTGGAACATTTAAGAACACTGTGGGACTAGTTATTAAAGACAAAAATGATCCAACATGTACATAATATCCAGCATATATTACAACATATATTTTTGGTAAAAAAGACGAAAAAACTAAAGTAAAATTTGTAAGCCTCAGACTGAAGGAAGCTCTTCTGTACCTCCCTCCTAAATTCTTTTAACAGGTGGAGAGGTTCTTTGTCTTTTTTACTAATTACTTCAAATAAATAATCTGATTATGTAACTCACGTTATTTGTAATGTGTTACATCCAGCACTGAATCTCCAGATTAAGTGTGGACATAATATTAAAGCATATTCATAATTATTCATAATCATTACTAGCTGATTAACTTAGGATAGCAGTGTCTAGAAAACACAGGTACATTCGTTTGCCTTTAAGACTTTTTAATGTAACTGTGTATCCATCAGTCATTAAGCAGCAGCGAGACTAAAGGGACAAACTCGAGACTCACTGGCAATTTTTGTGTGCGTTCAAAGAAAAAAAGACAAAGAAAGATTAACTAAGGAAGGTTATACTCCTTATAGAATACCATTACAGCTGCTATCTGCTTCTTCCTTAATCATCATTGTGTGGAAAACAGTGAGTAAATAATAAAAGAGGATTTCCTCTTGCTGTCAGCTTGATGGTGAGCCAGCTGCTTAGGAGAGCCTCTTTTGCCTCCTCAGTCTTAATTGCAAAATTACGAGTTTGAAGAAGAGCTGGCAGAATGTGGTACATCTGGATAGAGATGAGCAACAGAGATGGAGGAAAAGTGTGTGGAATGATGGGATGATGGGATAGCGATCGCCAGAAGAAGAAATTTGAAATCCAAACATTTTCAAAGTTTCAATTGAATGACATAATATTTCAGAGTAATGTCATTAGTCAGTCATGATTGCAAAAAAAAAAAAAAAATTGTATATATATATATAAACCCACGGTTTGGTTTGTATCATTATTATAACTTTTTTTTTTTTTTATACTAATGACACATGCACTTTTTTGTGTGGAAAGCCCACTTTTATTAAGCAACTGTAGGAAGGCGTTCGGAAATGT
>JAUYWG010000033.1:6687540-6760607 GCA_034779775.1 Enteromius afrohamiltoni | reverse complement strand
ACAGATGAGAACATCAGCGCACACGGGGCAAAAAGCACCGTTATAATACAGACACACATTCACGCTGATGTGACCGATGTATATTTGTGATAACCACTTGTTGTTTATTCATTTTATTTGCATATTAATGCAAAATTACTGTATGTAAATTTTGAAATTAATTGATTTTTAAATCACGTAAGAAAAAAGAGAATGCAGTGATATGAGAAGATATTGTGGGAGATTGACCAATCAGAATCACCCAGGCTTACAGAAAGTCTCTCTAACTGCATTTATCATTATTTGTACACCTAACACCTTACAAAACCACCCTGATGATTTCACTTGTATATCTCCAACCACTCACCTTCTGCCTAAATGCCCTTAGAAATCGAAGCAGACTGTGATTGCATTTATATTTTTGTGATGCGGGGGGTGTCTCACACCTCGCTCTGTTCAGTGCAAAGGAAGAACATAACCACATATGAAGGTGTGGGCCGTTTAAAGCCTCTATAAATAGCATAAGTGTTCCATGAAGCAGTGCTTAAATGGGGGGGGGGATGTGTGGGCGTTCAGGGAGATCAGTAGTATATGAAACACACAGAAGAACCTCGATCATCAGCAAACATGGCATGAGTTCACATACGTCATCAGCCTGTTCTCGCAAGAATAATTCATGTGTTTGCTCCATTTTAGCAGCTTGGAATGGCATGTTCCAGACAGTAGCCTCATTTTGAGAGGAAAATATAAATGATCAATGGTGACATAAGGCGATGGAGTGGAGAGGAGTGAAGCTGTGTGTATCAGTGCATCTAACAAGGGCGTTTTTTTCTTGCTTTGTGTTGAAATATCAACTTAGATGTTTCTCCTAAAAATAGAGACAAATAAGACAATTGTTGACACTCAGTAAGCTGGAAAATCAATGTAGAAAGCATAGTTTGGGTTTTGGAAGAATTTGAGAAAATTTGTTTGATTTCTGTCCGAAACGCTTCATCTTTGCACATTTTGATATCGTAGCAATTCTGTGTACGATTTAAGACATTGATATCTTTTCTGAAACACTAGAGGAGGCATGTTAGAGAATACTGTTTTCCCTCAGGAGAAAAATCTGAGAGGCAGAAGTTTCCACTTGCCCTCTGTGTGATCTCATTAAGAACATTTACATGCACTTTAAAAGTTTGATTTCAGAGTAAAACAGTAATTCATCAGTGTAACATAAATGCATTAGTCCCAGTGAAATCACATCAGTTTAGTAGAAACCATTACAATTTACATCAGTGTTGTAAACTTGCTCTGAAATACAGAAATAACGTGTGCCCTATGTAATCTTCTAAATATTCAATGCCACAGCAGTTTTTGAAAATTCTAATCATTTTAATCATTTAAATATTATATATATATATATATATATATAAAAATATCTACTTAACAGTATTTAAAGGTCTCATGACTCCTAGCAGTTAAAGTAGTAGTTTCTATTCATTTTACGTGTAGTAATAATAATAATAATGTAACTGTCACGTTTGGCTGTGGCTGTTGCGATCTCACTTCTCAGCAGGGAAGGAGTCATGGAGACAAGAGTTCCAATGAACGTAAACATTTAATGAGAGACACAAAAAACAAGAAAGCTGACGAACATGCGGAGATCAACGCAAACAATCGCACGAGCAAACATGTAACTTCAACATCCGACATTCGGTTGTGACATAAATACACAGGTTGTGACATAAATACACAGACTAATCAAAGACAAAACACGGGACACCTGTAAGACACAGCTGGCTGAGGATCAAACACTAATGACAAGGTCGGGGTTACACATGATCAGGAGGAAACAGGTATGAAAACAACATGGAGCACATGGACAATGAACATACACACAGGGTATTATATCCCACATTTGGGATATAAACTAGTCTGGCAACCGCATTTATTAACCTATAACTTAACAATTTGAGATTCATATCTGTTAGTCGACACAAGTCAACACTGACTGTGTGAATGTAGCCCTGTGAATGTTCTGCCACCATCACAATGTGTTCTTTTATCATCTCAACTCACATGAGTGTAAAAAAAAAAAACCCGATTCCCCAAAAGTCCCATTGTAGCTATGATCCAGTTTTCGATCGGAATCCATTTGCGTTAGAAGTTAAATCTGAGTAGTCAGTGGCTGATTGCTGATGTTTCAACCAGCTAATGAATGTTGAGAGCCAATTACACATGGGTGGAAGTGCCCAACAAGGGCCATCTGCTCGGCTTTCGGGACCTAATAAAAAGGTCTGCCGAAAGCCACATTACAGGAAGAGAATGCGTATAATAATGCAATAAGGACGTTCAACTGCCTGTAAAAGTGCCTCCATGTTAAGCAAGTACAGTTGAAACTCAATTTATTCCTGAATGCTGTTAGCTTCTCCCGGTGCTTTCAATCAGATTAGATCATGGCGGTGTTTTCCAGGCCACCCAAGGGAAGGTTCCTGCTCTTTTGACACTACAAGGTTGTTTACTGCAGAACAGGATCCTTTTGTTTAGAACAAACATGTCTGACCTCTGTGGCTCTAGTGTCCCAGAGGACAAGACGCATGAGGTTTGATATTCCCTTCTGCTGGACCTTATTTGCTCCCTCTCCTAAATTAAACCAATTTCAGTCCTTTCAATATTTATGTCATTGTCAGTTTTCAGTTTCAATGGCCTGAAAGTACTCAGGCTAAATGAGAGAGCATTTGGAAGAGTTTTGACCTTCACCGGCTGTTCAGGTGCTCTTTGTTTGATGGTTGCCGGCGCTGTATTTGATGTGTGTGCAGGCCGACAGGGCCGTTGGAAGTTGGAAAGAGGGTTAGGAGGACAGGAGAGGCAGCCACCAGCTGAGCGTCTGAAACTGGCTGGCTGGAGGTCCTGTGGGGACCATCTTGTCTTAGTTGGCCTTACTTTTAAATGGGCCATAAGAGAGCTCTCACTCCATCAGTGAGGCAGTCCAGTTTTGAGCTCCAGCTAAATAGATACTTTGAGAACTTACACTGTGTAATGATGCTTGCTAAGGCACCTAAATGATACCTTAAATCATGGATCTTGTTGAGGAGAGGTGTGCTATAACTTTTCTAAGCAATTGAAGTTGTAATTTCTGCTTGGTGGACTATAAAAGACTGGAAGTATCCAATAGAGTTGCATTAAGTAGGTGCCTGTGGCATAGCTAAGGATTTCATTGGGACTCTTTTGACTTGGCATAAAAATCCTGGTGTACTGCTAGTGAATTTTAAATACAATTCTTTTGTACTTAAGTTTATTCTTTATTTACATATTGCTTGTGCACTGTTCTTGGTCTTGATTTAGCATTATCTAGCCTTATTTGGTAAGTGTGACAGATTTGTTTTTACCAGATGATGAACGATGTATAAACAGAGGACCAATCAGAACCCTCGTGATTTAAAGCAGCAGAAATACCTGGATTTTGCACTCATTATTAACAGAACCATATTTTTGCATTGGTTGCCGGTAATGTGAAAGGCCTTTAGAGTTTGGAAGTGAGTTGTAAAGTTGGAAAATGCATCTTGTTGCCTATTCAAATAACAACAGAATAAGAGAATCTACAGCAAGAATTGTTTTCATCCCCGTCTTAAATATCGATTATTATGTTTAAATGGGCAGAAAAAACTCACTGTGCTTGATATAGACGTGCTGGCGTTATAGTTGGAGCAGTTTTAAGACTGCTTTGGTTCATCATGTGTTTTTATGTAAACAGTTTCTGCTTTTCCAGCATAGTCGCCCACATCTGTGAGAGCTGAAGATCGTTTTAAAAGGGTATCTGTAAATCTGAGATGTCAACATTTACCTGCCATTTTAGATGTATGTCACCCACCCAGGCTTCCACTTAACTGTGCTAGCGCTTTGAGTGTGGGATCCCATCACAAATCTATCAGCATGTCTGGTTCCTCCTTGTATCTCTGTGTTTGAGTCTCAGCGTTATCACGATGACTGACAACGATTCAAAGACCACAGTCTGAGAGGGCTGTCAGAACAGAGAACTCAAGAGTGGAGCCCTTTCTCCAGAGGAACTGCCCAGATATCAACCTCGCTGACATCTTCCACATGCTAAGTAGTTCTGCTGTGCTTTTAGTACAGACTTGGCATTTCTTCCTTCCAGTAGTCTGTATATTTCACCCTAAAACAATAATTCTGTCATCTGACAGTTTTTCTAATACCTTGTGCATTATCTAAAAGTGGCACTATTATATACATAAAAAAAGAGATATATTAAGAAGTCCTTCTTAAAGGAAGTTATTTGGCTTGGTGGCCATATTTGCAACGCCTCAGGGCAGGTATTTGAGACACCAAAGACCAACTCCTGTTACTTGAATGGGGAAATACTGAAAGTGTTTTCGAACTCACAGTTTAGTTACACATTTCAAACCATCAACAAAATCTGATATGAACTGTTTCATAAATGTTGTTTCTCATGCGCACAAAGCATTAAAGAGCATGTATTTTAGGTTGCCCTTGCCAAGCTGTTTTTAGTGGAAACTGAGCTTCTAACAGCCTCTGTGGTGATGCAATTCCCGATTGTCTTTTTTATTGAGAAGGTGGGACTTCCACCATATTGTGCATTGTTGTTTCTCCCATTCATAATAATATGGTCTACAGAGTATTTGCTCAGTGTTTCTGAACTTAAAATACTGAATATAAAGACATACTGAAGTAGTTGAAAATAGAATGTGTGTGCTGTCCGTTAACAGTCTGTCAATTCTTCCTGATTACAATGTGTTGCTGCAAATTTAAAATTGTCTGCCCATTAAATCTGCTGTATAACTATAAAAATACATATAGCGTATTCCTATTTACTGTATGTTAATAAATATGCCATTATGTCATTGCTGACAATAAATCGATACTATTTTTTCTAAATTAAAAAAAAAAAAATGTCAACATGGCATTATAATACTAATTGTGAAAAATAGATTTTATTTTATTTTTTGGGATATTTCCAAAATATTACATTTACTAGTATAAAGTATCAGTGTTTTTAAAGATTAAAACTTAAAGGCTGAGGATCAAACACTAATGACTAGGTCGGGGTTACACATGATCAGGAGGAAACAGGTATGAAAACAACATAGAGCACATGGACAATGAACATACACACAGGCACAAGACACAGGACGGGTGTTTTGTTTAATGTCATGTTTAAATATGAAATTAGAGGAAATAAGCATAAGCAATTAAAAACCTAATATGGACCAATCTTAATTAATTAAAATATTCTAATATTAGCCAATGGACTTCAAACATAATTTTTGACAGGAATGAATTTGTGTAGTAAATGGACTGTACGTTACTTTAACAGCATACTATAGTTGTCCAGTTGACCCAAAGAAAAAAAATCAAACCGTACCATTTTAAAGACACAGATATATTGTGCGAATGATCATAGACATGAGAAGTAGACATTTAGAAATGCAGCTCACCATTTACAAGTAGGAAGAAGAAGGTTGAAAAAAAAATATATTCACAAGTATGAATGAGATTTGAGAGCTAGGGCCCTGACTGAATTTTGTTTTTGGGTGAAGTGTCTCTTTAAGATCGTTTTTAACTTCAGACTGAGCTGTTCACAGATGGAACAGCTGTGAGTGGAGGCCGAATTGGTGCTGGTGAGCTGAACTGAGAGGCAGCTTGAGGTGCAGGTGTTTATGTATTAAAGGGAAGTCAGGTTCACTGCTGGGATCACTGTCAGTCGCATATTATATAGTCGCATAAAATGGGCAATCTCAGAGTGGGCCAGCTAGGTTAAAAGCTTCCCCAGGCTATCAGTCACTCTTTTAATTGAAATGCAAGTATGTTAGGACACAGGGGCTCTTTTTAACCACAGCTCCTGGCCTTACCTGAGTTGACAAAGACAGGAGGCTTTGGTTGAATGTTAAAATGTATCATAAAGCAGTGAGGTATACGATTAGCCTACTTTACCTGACAGAAATGGAATGTCTTGGGTTACATGAATACTACACAAAAGAAAAAGAATAGCTGCAGAATACCTGATGTTTACTACAGGGAGCAATTCGGGTCACCTCTCAAGGGTTTTGCAGGGTTAGCATTGTCCAGTTAGCCTCAAGTGCTAGTGAAATCGCACAGCTGCTATTGAGATGAATGACAAATGCTAACAGTTAGCTTTCTCTAAGTATTCTCTTAGTAAGCTGTGACATATTGACTTTAAGGACTTCCAAACTGTTATGCTTGTGATGCAAGTCAAAGGTTTAAGGTCTACATGTCGCAACACGTCAGTATAGGGACCGATTCCGGCTATTTGGTTACTAGCATTTTCACATAGTAACTGTTTATTAGTAATTCTAAAACACATATTGTACATACCTAACCCAACGCAATACCCAAACGTAACAACTACTAACTATTAATAAGCAAAAGGCATAGGCGTAGTTTGCTAATAGTGAGAATTGAACCATAAAATAAAGTGTGGCTGTGCTGTATGTTCATTTTGTGCATGTATTTTTTTAAATAAATTGTCTTGTTCTGAAAGAACACAATAAGTGACTTCAAAGACATAATGGTATTATAATGTATGTTGTTTTGAACAAAGAATCCTGAAAAAAACTAAGTTTAATTATCAACACCGCTAATGATAACGTTTCTTGAGCATCATGAGACACTGAAGACTGGAGTGATGGGTGCTGAATATTTTGCTGAAATAAGCTACATTTTAAAATATATTACACAACTGACAAAAATAACAGTGTTCGCGCGAGCAGGTGAGAGAGGAGTGCTTGAATTGCGCACGGATGACATTGAAATGAGCTCGCGGACCCATTTCTTCGCATGTACATATGTTTTCCTCTCGCGGAAATGATTTACCGCGCTCGCCAGCATCAGTGGTGCGCTCGCTTATTAATGCCATAGATTTGCCTCCATAGATTAAGTGTTTTTTCGCGAGCTTGGTGCTGCTGCTGCGGCGGGGTGGAGAATCGCGATGCCGGCTCAGCATCGTGATGTCTATCGCCATTGGTGATGGGCAATGGTATCGTCTATCGACCCAACCCTATGCACTACTAATATTTCACAGTTTTACTGTATTTTTGATCAAATAAATGCAGCCTTGATGAGTAAAACTTATTGTTATTATGAGTTAAACTTTACCCACCTTCTATAATTTAGTCCTGAATTAAACAGAGTTGGTAAAAATGAAAATGGAAACTTTGTCTGAATGACTTTCATTCATAATGTAAGATGTTTTCACAAAACCACTGAAGTCTGTCAACAGGTTCTGTTTTCTGGAAGTGCACAGAAAGGCATGATGAGGGTAGCCCCCTTTTTTAGACAGCCAGTGGTTGAAGTCTTTTTTTTTAGTATTGACCCTACTGGGTATTGATGCTATTGTATGAGCCTGATCGATGTTAATGCAGTGAATTCCCTCTGGCCAGCAATTGAATTGGTCTTTCTGCTGTAGAACACGGGGGAATATGCATATGCAAACTTTCCACTGACTCGAAATGAGGAAATTAGTATTGAAATTAAATGAGAAGTAAATTGAATGATTTCACAGCTTTAACACTGCTGTGAATTACATTCTAATTGCTTTTTTTGGGACTTGCTTTTTCTTAAGCTCCAATACCAAACTCTGGTAATAAATAAATTACTAAATAAATGAATTCAATCTCTGCATCTGACCTGAATGTTCTTTTTCAGTTCAGCCAAAACCAAAATGCCCAAATTGCCTTAGAGACGAGAGAATTTTTCTACGCTTTCAGGTTTCTGTTAATCCACGATGAGCTGTTTTTACTTGTGCTAAATGCGGATAGAATCAGAAAAGCCTCACTTTTTTTAATTCATAGTGTCGCACTGATTCATGTCGTACTCCATTTATGTATAATTATACATTACGTTCTACATAGATCTGGTTTGAATGAAAGTAAAAAGAGTGTGTAGATGGTGCTGATGATGATTGGTGAAGTAAAGACCTGTAAGAAGGCTTCAGTAATAGTGCTGCAGTGCTCCTCAAACCCATTTAACCCATAGGGCCATTTAACTGCTTGCTGCAGTTGCTAGGCAACAGGAGATGGGTAGCCTCACAGTACATGACTACTTTTGAAGCGCTCTCTCTCTTTCTCGCTATTTCTCTCTGTCACTTTTGCGGATGCACTGTCCCAAATATCACTGCTCCTTGAGATTATATTCAGCTAAATAGAATTGTTTTTGGGTCAAAGCGAAAAAAAAGTGGCATATCAAAGTAAACTTAACTTCTCTTTGGTGATTTCAAGCTGTTGTAGTGTCAGTTTTAGCTTCCACCAGTGATTATGTTCCATCACAGCATCAATTACATAAAAAAGGAAGCGTGTGGTTCAGATAATCCAAATGAAGACTGTCACCAAACTCATGTCTCCCATGATGCCACGATCAGTTGTTATAGTAATATTCAGTCAGGAATTGATCGCTTTAATTATGCAGACTGCAATTGTTTTGAGGATGAACAGTATTAAAGATACTGTAGTGGCTGGTGTGAGCAGTCTGTTTGATTTGATTTTGATTTGATTTCATTTTCTTTTTCCTGTATGATGGGGTGCCAGCTGTACTTTAACCGCCAACTGTTGTTTTATCCAGGAAGTTGCCAAAAAATGTCTAAATCTTGGTACGCATTAAATATCAGCACCTTATCAGTTAGCTGCAGACATTCGTGAATATTTTGCTATCTAACAATACAGCATATTTATTGGAAAATATAGAGTATTGACTTTTTATTTTCTGTGTGTCTGTGTGTGTTATAAATGCAGATGTGGTCATTTGAGACGCATACAAAATCCCAAAGTATGTCTGTCAAACACCAATTTAATCAACCTCGGGGAAAACTGTAGTCTTGTCTGAAGAAGGCTTTTAACACGTGTACAGTGAATTTATAGATAAAACCGAGCGCAGAACTCTGTGTCTGTCATCTGCTGTCCTCTGATCCTGGAACAGTTACAAATGAAATCACTGCTCTGTTTTAAACAAACACAACACTTTGGTTTTGATATAATCAAGTTATCAGCATAGCTCAAGTCATAAATTGTAATTTACTTGTGTCTTTGTCACCATTGACTGTAGACTGAGGTCATATGCTGCTGGGTCATACTGATGTCACTGGAGCAGTTGGAGGACTGAGCCGTGATCTGTGGGTTGTTTGGAGGTTACACTGCATGTGTGATTAGATTCCGTGGAGATTACATTCATGGTCTCATTCTTAATCATTCCTCATCTCTTTTCCATGTATTTGCTCTTTCATTTTTATCAAACGGTATTAGCATGCATGTTGCTTTGATTTAGTCCATTGTGCTAAATGATTCAATATATCATTAGTGATTGTTGTTGACTAAGGTTGACATTTTTGCTAGTGAAAACAGCCTTTCATGCATTCTTTCATCCACGTAACTCTTTTAAATGCACATGTAAATGCCTGCCAAGAAATGCATAGAATTATACGATAAGGTCAACAAATCAATTAAGTACATTTTAGAAGAAAATAATATTTAAAAATAGTTGCTTTCCCTTTCTTTGTAAATATTTCTGAAATTTACCTGGAATTTCTGATTGTTTCTACAAAAAGTTTTTCTTTTTTTTGCTGCCCTTTTCAACTTTGCTGTCTTTCTTTCTGCTTTTATAAGCCATATCCTCTTTTTATTTTTGTGCTATTTTACATTTTTCCCACTTCTGCATTATCATTCGTGTTTGCTTCTGTCCACTTTGCTGTCTCTATGTGTGTGTGTGTGTGTGTGTGTGTGCGTGTGTGTGTGTTTGTGTGGGTGGCAGAGGGAAGGCATGTGTGGGGGACAGGTACAGCGGGGGGTCGTGGTCCAGAGGGGGCGGTGAGCTGCACGGAGAGACTCTTCAGCAGATTCACAAGCAGTCAGTGGAGAGGCTTCTTCAAACAGATGGGATGGGTAGAGTGGAGACACGGGCCTGTCACGGGGCAAACACACCACACACACACTCCCTCAGAACTCAACCCCGTGACTCTGAGTTGCCAATTTGTATGTATTTGTACAAATGAACTACACCTAACCCCGCCCCTAAACCGACCGGTCACTGGGGTTTTAGACAAATCGTACAAAATCATAGAGTGAGGTCGTAAAAATTGTACGAATTAGCCACCTTGTAACAAATACGTACGAATTGGTCATGAGACTGTGTTGGACATAAGCAAGAGATATGGATTGCTGAAAATGAATAAAATATAGATTGGGGTCCTGGTTCTGTCCATCAGTTCTTGGATAGAGGCAGATCTGAACATAAAGACTTTAGAGATGCAAATAATGGAAGTAGTGATTGAAAAACATCTAGCAGCATACACTGGTGAAGTCAATCAAACTCTCTATGATGCCCAGGTTATGATGCTTTTTAGGTTGCGTACAAGATTTTATGACAAAGCTGCTGAAAACCCATGCTCTAGGATGAATGCATTTTTTCTGATTCTCGCTTTTTTATGTTGGTCTGTGATTGTTTGGTACTGGTTTAACTGGTTGAACAGAACAGACATGTTGTCCACCATCACAACCATGAGCTTGTCCGATACGGTGAAGTGTTGCCGATGAAACTAGTTAACCAGGATCCCATGTTTGTGTTTAGCATCCGAAAGTCTTTTCAGCAAAGGTAATTCATTTTTGTGTAACATAGAAACAACAAAGCAGTTTAGCTTACTCTTAGTTTTCACTTAAGCATTGTTTTCTATAATATAGTTAATTTTCTATAGCTTACTTGTACAGTAAAGCACATTTCATACGTAACCTCATTAATGCTACCAATTCTGTCAACCTCGGAAATCATTCAGATTCATTTATCACGTTTGTAAAAGGCATCATCCAGCGCAGGGCAGAGTGCTAGTGCACTACACCATGTTTACAGCACTTGAAGTGTGTTTAGCTGCGGGCTGCAGCACAAAGGAGGAGGTGGCTGGTGTGTGTGTGTGTGTGTTGTGAGAGAGGAGAAGTTGAGGACAGCTGTGGATTGACGACTGACTCACTGACCTCATCCCTGCATCTCTGTAAGGCAGCTCAGCGTAGCGCTCAGCGGGCCGTGGTATTTTTATTTAGAGCGTAGGCTGGCCCTACTCACTTGCATAACTCCCATTACCACAGGCAGAAAAGGTGAAAATCAAATATCTTTTTTCTTTGTGAACAATCACTCGTATCTCCTGTTGAAAAAAGCGAGCTTTCGCTGCCTGTCTGCCAGCGCTCAGACTCCCCTTCTGCTTCTCTCTCTCTCTCCCCGTCATTGTTGTTCTGTTATTTGACTTTGTAATGTTCCTGAGCTTGAGTGAATATCACTCATTTTATTGGATGTAAGGTCAGATGAAAGGTTTCTTCTCCTCTGTGAGCGTCTCTCATTCAGTGTGTGATCACACACATTGCTGAAGGGATGCCGTGTTTAGACCTCAATTAACTTTCAAAAGACAAATTACTTTGTTATTCAAATCAAGAGCCTGCAAATTTGATAAAGGTCCGGATTAAATTGGTTGGTGTAATACAATTAGCGCTAGGGAGTATCTACTGTAAATAAAATTAGCACTGCTTATGTTTTTATCAGAGGAATACTAACGTAGATTTTGGGGGGGGGGAAACATGTTTAAGGATGCACTCAACTCAAGATGTGATTCGATTCATGCACAATTTTCTCAAAATATTTAACAAAATTAGATTTAAGACAAACGATATTTAAAAAAAAAATTGTTCATTTTGTGAAATTGAAATATTTCAAATAACAAGACAATTTATGACAAACATATAATAAATACATCACTTCATATAAACAGGTTTGCTCGTGTTTTTTTTTTCCATTTAAAATTAGACAGTCTCTGTATTTTAATCACAATTATTTTATACATGTGCTGGTCATATAATTAGAATATCTTCAAAAAGTTGATTTATTTCACTAATTCCATTCAAATAATTGTATAATGTATACATTCATTCCACACAGACTGATATATTTCAAGTGTTTATTTCTTTTAATTTTGATGATTAGAATTGACAACTAATGAACACCCCAAATTCAGTATCTCAGAAAATTAAGATATTGTGAAAAGGTTTCACCCGGTGCCACGCGCTAATCAGCTAATTAACTCAAAACACCTGCAAAGGCCTTTAAATTTGACAGTTGTCCAAAAGACGACCATTGACACCTTGCACAAGGAGGGCAAGACACAAAAGGTCATTGCGAAAGAGGCTAGCTGTTCACAAAGCGCCGTGTCCAAGCACATTAATAGAGAGGCAAAGGGAAGGACAAGATGTGGTAGAAAAAAAAAGTGTACAAGCAATAGGGATAACCGCACCCTGGAGAGAATTGTGAAAACAGACCCCAACAATGCAGAAGAGCTGAAGGCCACTGTCAGAGCACCCTGGGCTCTCATAACACCCTAGCAGTGCCAGTGCCAGGTAAAGGGAGCCCCAACTAAGTATTGAGTGCTGCACATGCTCATACTTGTCATGATCATACTTTTCAGTTGGCCATGATTTCTAAAAATCCTTTCTTTGTGTTGATCTGAAGTAATGTTCTCATTTTCTGAGATACTGAATTTGGGGGGTGTTCATTAGTTGTCAGTTATACTCATTAAAATAAAATAAAAAAAACACTTGAAACAGGTAAACTCAGAGGCAAGACTTCAATATAAACGTGTAGATTTAATTAAACAAAACAAAGAAAAGCTGAACGAAAATGCAGAAGTCAATGCAGACAAAACACAACAGGACATTACTTTAACAACGGATACTAGACTGGAGACGAAGCAGGAAATAAATACTAAAGCTAATCAAGACAAGGTGACACACACCTGGACAGACACGGCTGGGAAAGGATCAGACATAAGGAGAGGGCGGGGGTTACAAACGAGGCACATGTTGAACAAAAATCAAAGCAAACACAAAGCACATGGAACGCCTGTGGGCGTGACATTATATATGTGTGTGTTCTTATTTTTTAATCTTTATGAAAGAATGTCACACACACTTGGGACAGCATGAGGGTTAGAATGTAATGTTTTTATTTAATTGAACTACATTTTTCAGTTATATGACAGTTCAGCTGTTTTTTACAACTGTGTAGGTTTTCTAGTAACAAGTTGCTTCCTAACACATAGTAGTGTGACAAAATGCTTCTTTGCTGTTTCTATGTCACACTGCATTACGCACAGAGCTCTACAGTTGAGCAACACTTTCAGCTTTCGACATTATACAGCTTTGCAAAGTCGGTTTTGTGAAGTATTATTTTACATGGTCCTTTTTTTGAATTTTATATTTTTAGATGCTCAGTCAAAAATGCTGTAAAAAAAGTGTCTTTCTTTTGTGATTTATTACTTGCTGGACCTTCCGGAGCAATTAATGTTGGAAGAGTGTCACGGATGATTAAGGAAGAGAAAGAGGAATCAAACCGAAACTGTGGGTAAAACAATGTCAACCTGTCTCAATCCTTCATGCTAGCTATCGTCATAATTGACTTGCCTTCAGGGAAAGCTGTCTGTGCCTTGTGCATAGTATAATAATAAAGAAAAAAGCCTCTAGGGCTATATTTAAATAACCTGTTTTAAAAACATAACCAAGAGCCAGAGTGAGCAACCATGATATTCTAGCCCCAGATCTTCAGATGAAAACCTGTTCTCCTCGGCAGAGACGCAGGTGCTTGCAGTGTCTCTGGCTTGTATATCCTGTTCTAACAGGAAGCCCTGGGCTCCACTTCCCTCTCAGCCAGCTCAAACTGCTCTGCCAAGGCTGTGACAGACATCAGCTGCCAGAGAGTCATTAGCAGTGAAAGCCATTCTCTCTCATTATCTAGATTTCAGGAAGAGGGAACGCCGAGGCTGGTGGGAGCGCCGCCTTGGCTGAAGACTGGATGAGGTGTGTGTGGATCCGTCTTTCTCTGTAATGTCTCAGAAATGAGATAGATTAGAGAGACAGCGAGAGGGAGAATAGGAAGGAACGCCAGGTTTAATTGGCATGCGACTGATTCGCCGTGCGGGCACCGCTGCCAGGGCAGTGTAAAGCTGGAAACCGGCGAGTAGATTGAAGTGAGGGGGTAGTAGAGAAAGAAAGAGAAGGAGAATGAAAAAGAAATAGTTTTGAAAAAAAAAACAAAAAGCAGTTTAGCTCCTTTATTGAGTGGCCTAATGTATGGTGGGTGGAAGCCTCATTGATTGAGTTCTCAGCAGCTGTATTATATAAAGGCCATATGGGAGTGGAGGGATATCAGACAAACTCTAGACTTCTCTTTCAATCTTTTTATATTTTCTTCACGGCCTGGTCGTATATCGTGTGGCGTGCATGGGGTTTTTTCATGTCCAGTGCTGCATGGAGTAAAGGAACGAGTCAGTGCGGTGACGGTCATGTTTGTAACGTTGGGATGTGTTTGTGTGCGAGTATATCCACCCACTCGACTGGTGTGTGAAGATGATGTGTGAATATGCAGAGCTGCACCGCTGCTCGCGTCGAGCACAGGAGCCCTGAGCCTTCAAGAGCTTCATGACACTAAAAATGGAAACATGGAGATGTCATGTTGCAGAAGCACAATAAACATTTATACATATATTTATATGTATGTATGTGTGTGTATCTATCTATCTATCTATGACACACACCTGGACAGACACGGCTGGGAAAGGATCAGACATAAGGAGAGGGCGGGGGTTACAAATGAGGCACATGTTAACTACACATCTAACACATCTAACTATATATATTACTTAAGTAAAATATATGTTTATATGATTTTATGCAATTATAATGAAATAAAATATAACATATTAATATGCTAAAATATTAAAAATAGAAAATATTGTATTTTAGTATAATCTGTACTATACTGTTTCTATCAATTAGCGAAAACATGTATTTTTAAATATATATAGTATATGTAAATATAAATGTTTACTGTCCTTTATTACCTATATATTACCTATGTATTCTCTCTCTCTTTTTTTTCTTTTATATATTTATATCCAAACACAGTATTGTATAATATATTAGTCAATATACAGGTTATCTTTCAATTTTCTTTATTTGCCATTTTCTGATATTGATTAACTGAGTGTGATTATTACTTAGTTTTAACACACTTTTAGTGTTTAAGGTGGCAGATTAGTTTTTTTTATTTTAAATTTATTTAGATAAAATATTAATTGTAATATCACTTACCTGTCATTTATTGCTATTAAAATAAGTATGGTCTCTGGCCTTATCTGACAGAATTTTAATCAATTATTGCATGCCTATAATTAGATTTAAAAAAAACCTTATACACAGTTAATACAAATAGAAAAGAGAGCAATAAATACAGTAAAATACAACAAAAAAGTCTAAAAATTTGACCCTGACACTTTTTAGAGGGCCAACCTGTCATCAATTTTTTAAAGAGTGTAAGATGCATTTGTTGTTGATTGTGTAGCAGACAGCAGGAGTGTGTGTGTATGTGTGTGATGTGTTAATCTCAGTGAAGCCCTCACTCTTAACAGTCCCATCAGCACTGAGCGCAGGATCAGCCCAGCGAATCCAGTTAATGTCACAGCTAACATCCATCCTCTGTGTGTTTCAGGGTGTGTTTTTGACACAAATTTGTGAAATCTGAAAGTTTGATAAAAACTGTTTATGTACATTAATAGGGTAATGTTTCACAATAATGTCCCATTTGTTAAGCGTTCTAGTTTATGCATTATCTAACAGTCACTTGAGCAATACAGTTGTTACTATTTATATTTGTTAATGTTACAAATGGCATGTAAATGTCTAATATGTTGTAATTTCGGGAAGGAGCTTTTTTTTGTACCACTGAAAAAAGTGGAACGTCTTCATTTACTGTAGCTAGACAAAAAAAAGAGGACTATTGTAGTGACTTATAATGATATCACACTACTCAAATGAGGAAGAACTTGTTCTTTAGACTGAAAGACAAGCTTGTTTGAATTTAGTTGTCCATCATGTTTAATGATCTGTGGTAAGAACTAAGCTATAGCTATCATTGTCAATATTCCTGCTCATTGTTGTGTGACTATTTTTAGCTTAGAAATTCATATTGTAAGTGTGACCTGTGTGTATAGGATTGTCTGACGTTATATGCGCAGCGGGAACGTTTGATCATGAGTAAGAATTCACAGCACATCTTATGTATCCTAAATTGATAATTTATGAGTGTCTCCACAGTAAATGGAATCAATTTTCCAGACAGTTAAACCCAGTTGTTTAGTCATGGTTGGAAAAGCTGCATACAAATATTAGGTTAGCAAATTACCATAATTAGGATCAGAATAATGTTTTGTTATTGCCCTAAGCTTTTCATAGTTTTTATATATATATATTATTTTTATTTCCATAGTCATACTTTTATGAACAGTTTTAAATGTGAATTTTTATGAAAATGCAGTTAAAATGAATACATCATTCAAAATTTTTTTTAAAGTATTTAATTTAATTCTAAACAATACAAATGTGCAGCGAAGCATAAAATAAAAAAAATCTATTTATATATAAACTGGCCTTAAACTGGTCTGGTCTTTAATTCAGTATTTTTACTGATGTGATATTTTAGAGGAAGATTGGATTGAGTCCAATGTTTGTACCTAGGCTGAATGCTCTGTGCTATAAGTTATTAAAACTCTATCATCAATTGCCCACTCTTAAGTTTTTTTTCAGTTGTTTCAAGCCTGTGACTTTTTTGAGAAACATAAAAGATATTTTGACAAATGTTTACTGCCTAATGAGCCAAAGGTCACCAAAACTGTTGGGTAGCCAATGTTCCTGATCTTGTTTTGTGGCGTATACAAGTTTGCAATGCGATAAAGGTGATTTTGGCTTGACCAGCGTACGATTTATTGAGCATTACAGGCTTTCTACTGATCTTCAAAAGCCCTCAGATGAAGATGGATTGTGGATTGAATGTCTAAGAATGTCAAATTTGCCAATATCCGTTCTGACTGCAGTTTTCTTGAGATTCAAAAACAGTGATCATTTTCTGATATCGTGGCATGTTTTCGAATGCTCTGCTCAGCAATGCAGACTGAGAAAAGGTCACTGAGTGTCTTACATTTAGAAATGCGCAGTAAGTGTTGTTTTGCTTTTTTTAGCAGTACACTAGCAGAATACAGACAACAGGCTTGAATGAAAAGTCACGTTAGATATTTAAGAGAACCTGTTATATATTTTCATCAATCTCTAAACAGATAGTTTCGACAGAGCAAGGCTTCCCATGTAAACTCGGCTGAACTCCTCTTAATTCACCTCCTTTAAGGCTGAGCGGGGGAATACAAGCTGCTTTTAAGTGTTCGTCCTTCCCTTCCTTCAGCCCACTTCAATTTAGCAGCTCTAACACCTTGTTGTGTTCATGAGGCCTTAATGATGCTGCACCGCGAGGAATATCTTTTGCATGCTGTTCCATTTCTAGTAAACAAGTGCACAAACTCCCTTCCCTTCCTCCTAATCTGCATCTCCCTGACAGCTGGGCTGAATTCAATATCAAGATGAGCGTTCCCAGTCATCTCTGGGATCGCTCGCGCATCTCTCGCGCCTGTGAATATCGTGAAAGGTTCTTTTGCGGCTTCTCTGGCCAGACGCGGCTTGCTATAACTGGAGGCTCTTTTTAAAGGTTCGGAGTTGTCCAGAAGGCAGATATGCTCAGATGTCGAGTGCATGTGTGTTTGTGTGGGCGTGCTCGTGTATGTGTGTGTGCGTTTGGAGCTGCAAGTGTGCGAGTACGTGGGTGTGCACCATTGCTGTTTGTCTGTGAGCGACTGACTGATTAGCAGGAGAGGACTAATGCCTGTGCTTTTCCGAGCTAATTGAATTCGTCTCTGAGCGGCATCTGCCGGCACAAAGTTTGGTGTCTTAATGTGGTGTTCGGCATGGTTGAGTCTGCTAGGTGCTGAGCCGCTAGCGTGGCATGGATATTTAATGGCCTGTTTAATTATGAAGGGCCAGATCAGTCTCGCTGTGAAGGGACGTGGGTAGCTACATGAGCCTTTCTCTCATTCTGACCTTTTAAGAGTGCTGGAGAGAGAAAGAGTCAGGGAAACTCCTACTGGGCCTGATCCTTCTGCATCAGGCTGGCCATTATGTAAGCGTGCGCTCTATAGGCCCTTTGAAAGGCTGTTTAACTGAGCCGCTTGGAGATGGCAGCCTGCGCTTCACCTTTGGGTTGATCTTTAACCTGTCACCAAGAGCAGAAGGGGAACTTCCTGTATCTGGAGATTTTTGGTGGATGAAAGATATATTTATATATCTATAATATATCTATTTCATTTTTAGGAACTGTTACGGTTTATAACAAGTGTGATGTTTTTCAAATTTGTATGAATGATATTTGATCTCAAACACTTACAAAACTACAGAATACAATTTTATTTCAGTGTTATTTATTTATTTGAACTTCTAGATATTTCTAAAAGAAATCTCTTCTACATAATTCTGTCATCATCTACATCTAATTAAAATAGCGTCATTATTCACCCTCAATATTACTCACCTATAAGCCTGTAAGAGCCTGTAAGGAACACAAATTAAGATATTCTTGATGAAATTCGAGAACTCTCTGACCCTCTGTAAAGAGCAACACAACTGACATGTTCAAGACCTAGAAAAATAGTAGGGATGTTGAAATATTCAATGTGATTTGAGTAGTTGGAACTTAATTTTATGAAGCTGTGGGAATACTTTTTTGTGTGTAAAGAAAACAGACATAACTTTATTCAACGATTTGTTCTCTTTAAAGTTGCACCACTGATGTCACATGGACTATTTTTTTGATGTATTTACTAACTATCTGGGCCTTGAACGTTCAGTTCATTTCAGTTGTTGCTGTCTAGGGTCAGAAAGGTCTAGGATTTCATTAAATATAAATATCTCAATTTGGGTTCTGAAGATGAACAGAGGTCTTATGGGTTTGGACCTACATAAGGGTAAAAAAAATAATAACGATTTTTAAAGACCATAAATGCTGGTCAGTCTCTTCCATGCTGCACGTGTAGTAAGGTTTCACATAGCCAATGTTTTGTGTGCTATATTCATTGGTAATGTTTTGTCGCTATAGGGTTAACATTGCTGTACTTATGTACTGATACCACAACTAAAACGACTATATTTTCTGTGGCTTTTCTTAAGAATTGTGGTGATATTTGCAGCTTTTTTGATGTTTATTACCTGTAACTACATTTGTGTGCATAATTACTAAAAATGGCGGTTTTAGTTCTCCAAGTACAAGGCAGAGGTGACACTAGCATAGAAATACATATAATTCTGCACTTTTCGTTCCTTTTGAAACACTTGTGAAGTGTCTTGGGTCGACCCACCTCTGCTTTATTTAGAATTCATTGCAGTGAAGCAGTATTGATTAATTAGTCTAGGTTATGAATTTTAGATTTTTATTAACATGCCTTAGCTAAAAAACATGAAGGATCACATCTTGATACATTCACATACATGCTATGCGAAATAAAATGATTAAATGAATAAAACGATTTTAGCTGGTTTAAGCTGGTTCCAACTCCGGGCAGCATAATAGCTAAAAGCGGATTCCCCTTGTTTTGTGTGAACCCTTGGTATTTCTAACTGATTCGATCCTAATGATCCGAGTGGTCTGCTAGGTTTATATTCAATGAGCATATCTGCAATGTATTTTGGTCCTAGGCTATTGAGTGATTTCTAAACGAGTAAAAGTACTTTAAAATCAATTCTATATATAACTGGAAGCCAGTGTAGGGACCTGAGGACTGGTGTGATATGCTCAGATTTTCTAGTTCTAGTCAGAATAAAACTTTAAAATAGCAGCATACTGCTGAATGCGCCTTTAAATATTCTAAACTGAACTGAAGATCCTTCCTTTTGAGTGTATATGAGAGATGCAGCAGAGAAGAAATCTTGCTTTTGATAAAAAAC
This sequence comes from Enteromius afrohamiltoni, assembly GCA_034779775.1. Taxonomy (NCBI): domain Eukaryota; kingdom Metazoa; phylum Chordata; class Actinopteri; order Cypriniformes; family Cyprinidae; genus Enteromius; species Enteromius afrohamiltoni. Next base: position 6,740,757 of record JAUYWG010000033.1, on the reverse strand, counting down.
GTATGTGTACTTTTAAATGTATAGCTAACACTGACCAAGAAAAGCTATTAGTAAAGGGTAATAGATCAGATTTATGGGGAGAGTTATTCTTTTTAATATAGCTTGTGTGTATAGTGCATAGCCAGTGCAGGATGTAATAATGTAAGTGGTGCTGACTGTACTCGAGTGCTGATCATGGTCTGCACTTTGCAATTTTATTCCAAGCTCTAAAAACAGAGGCAAAAAAATGAGGTGTTTGCCAAAAGGCAAGATGAAAATCTATCACGTGTTTCTGTCTGCTTTTGGCTCAGATACACAGGATTCAGCACTCTATTTTGAAGTGATTCCATGCACTTCTAAAGAGTAGAAGTTTAAAGATCAAATTCAGAAATCTATTTACTATTAAAGTGTTTGGGGCTGAAGAATGGCAGCTCTGGATGTTTCTATGATAAATGGCAACTGTTTATAACTTCAGTTCCCTAAAACCTTTGCCCTCCTCCTTTTTATGTTTTGAGAGAGAATTTGGTAATATTTTGTACAAGCACGGTTATTTACCGTTTTTTTTTTATACTGTTTTCATTGTGCTATCTAGAAAAATGTGAGAAGATGTGATTGTTCTTGTTTCATACTGTATATTTTGTCTTTTTTCTCTTTTTGGACTAGAAAAAGGATTTTAGTGGACAGTAAAATTGCATTTTAACACATTATTGTTTTGATGGTCATCTGCTCCTTCCACAGATCTGCAAACGAGCTAATCAAGGGACTGATTGTTCTGTTGCCCAGTCCTCAATCCAAAAAGATGTAAGAGCTTGAAGGAACTGGAACACTGTGGTTACTAGGTGCTGCTTCAATGTTCAGCTCAGGTTGCATTTGTTGCATCAGGTTTTATTGAATTTCTATTGAACCGATTTAGGATCACAAAGATGAAAAGAGCAAACTTTACTGAATCATATGTTTCAGTTCTCATCCAAATCTGTTTTTCTTTATCTCTCACTGGAGTATTTGGAGTGTGTGGGTGACAGTGGCTGTTCAGCCTGTCTGAAGTTTGGTTGTTGTGTTTTGGCCGGAGTTGCTAGACTAAAAGTGCAGATTCGGAAAGAGATTACAGTGAACGTGAAAGACTTCTTATGTCATTTCCCATGAGAAAATGCCTATAACCTCCTTCAGTCTCATGTGATCAGAAATTTCTACACTCTATATCAAAATACACACGGTAAGCATCAGTGAACAGGAGTGTTAACCTGCAGCAGGAAGAACGATGCCCCTGTGATGACCTGGACCTGTCACGCTGCAGAGGTGCCAGGGGCTTTAGTGATGTGAACAGAGGGGCATTATATGTATAGTCCAGCACGGAAGAGAGCAGCATTTGCATAGTAGGCTAGTTTCAGCTCCTATAGCTCTGATGCAGATTGGCTTGCTGCTTACAGCGTAGTGTACAGTACCGTATATTGCCTACTAATATTCAGTGAAACACCATATAAGCAGTGATAAATATTCACACATCACAGCAGTGATACTACATTGTTACATGCATCACAGTATGTACATTAAATACTAAAGAAGACTTACTGAATTAAATGTAATTGGTGTATAAACTACAAGTGTTTGGTTTTGGTCAGTGATGGTTTTTATCATTTGTATCATTTTTGAGTGTATTCAAATCTCTAATACATACAAAGATATTTTAAAATATACAAAATATATTGTTATTTTAATATTATAATGATAATACAATACATACTGCTTGACAATTTACAGATTATAAATACATAGAATTGAATAGTAATACAATGTATATATACACAAAAAAAATCTATATGCATATATATGTGTGTATATACTTGTATAGGCCATATGTGTGTGTGTGTGTGTGTGTGTGCATATTTATGTGGTTTATGAGGACACAAATTTACATGATATGGGTATTACAATATAAAGGTGATTTATGAGGACTTTTTCTATAATGGTGTTTTTTTTTTTTTTTTGAAAATCTAAGATTGCACACAGTTTCCAGTGATAGGTAGGTTTAGGTGTAGGGTCAGTGTAGGTCAATAACACATACAGTTTGTACATTATAAAAACCATTACGCCTATGGAGAGTCCCCATAAACGCCAAAAAACAACACATATGTATTTTTTAAATACAAATAAACCATTTATAAAACTTTCTAATAAGGGTACATGATTGGGAGCTAGATTTTGCAGCTTCGTTTTATTAAAAAGCAAATAGATTGATGATCATTTTAATGCTGCTTTTCATTGGTTTGGTGCTGGTCTGTTGTCCAGCACTGCTTGTTAAACTTGTCAAATAAGCAAAATAATTCTATATTGGTTTATCATACATCTTGAAATCTTTTGAGCCATTTTGAAATCTTAAAAGAATGAAATTGAGAGATATTTCCAAAACTGTAATGATAACCTGTGAATGATTGCAGATTGTGGAGAAGGAATAAAGGGAACTCCAAAATTGACATATACATAATATAACACAATCATTTTGTTGGCATAATTAATATGTGAACTAATTGGCATGTGTTTTGTTTCACAAAAAAATTGCTGCAGTCTGTGTGCTCTGCAACAAAAATAGAAAATGTGGTGATGTGTGGTACATGTGTGCTACACAGAGCAACATTTAAATGCCCATAGCACACACACATCTCTTTTGTTTCAGCTGTGGAGTGCTCACAAATTGGGAATCAATTCAAAAGCCAAGAATTATGTAATAATAACTGCAATAAACAAGCACTCATGGTGTGCAAGTACCACTTTTTATTTAACGTTTGTAGTAAGTTCTCGTGCAGTGTTGTATTGCGATGCAGTGTGTGTGAACGGTGTTTGGGGTGGGGGATTCAGGTTGGGTCAAATGGCGTGATGGGAAATCAAACAGGATCTTTGTCACAGCAGATGAATGTTTGTCAGCACCATGAGCTCTAATTCTCAGCGTTTATCTCATCTGTCTGTCTCTCTCTCTTTCCTTCTTTCAGTCTGCTGCTTTGTGGTGCACAAGCGTTGCCATGAATTCGTCACCTTCTCCTGCCCCGGAGCAGATAAGGGTCCTGCATCAGATGTGAGTACAAATATCTCTTCCGTTTCCTTCCTTCCTCCACTCTTCTCCCCTTCTCTTTGTCTCTCCTCTTCAATCTGTGTCTGTCTCTCGCTCAATCCCACGTGAGAGAACAGAGAAAAAAGGTGGGCAGAAGTTTGCTGTCCTCTGGTAAATCTTATCAGACCGTCACAGAGGAAGTGTGTGAGAAAGCTGTGGTGACGATAACCCTCCGAGTTTCAGATTTCCGCCTGGAGTCTCCTTCTCTGCTCATTTTGTCTCGGGCCCATGAGTTATAAAACCATTTAAATCAACAAATGACCCGGTCTATAGTGACAGCTACAGGAAGCACGTCCATACGGGGAACCAGTTATTGTGGATGAGAGTGAACGTAGAATGCCAGCTCAATCACATCATTACAATTACTACACACAGGAACAGAAGGGAGAATGAATGGCGCTGTGCAGTTACGGGAAATGGCTTTGCTCTTTGAATCCACGCAATTATGAAAAATACAATTCTGCTTCACTCTCAGCCACTTCTTGATTCTCTGTCTGTCTAAAGTAGCAAAATTGTGAACAAAAATCTCATGGCGAAATCATTTTGCTGCATCATCTGGAAATCAATTTTACATTTGTTGTCACCACAGGCATAAAAAAAAAAAAAAACCTTCAGTAAAAGCCACGAATAAGACTAATCTGATTCAAAATGTGACATTTTTATTCAAACTATTTAAAAATTAAGTTATACTTAACTTGAAGTTAAAACCATGTTTTAGAAACATACAAAAATACAATCCTTGCTTGCTACACCATAGTTTCTCACCATTTATGCATATAATGTGTTTTCTCCTGTGGCCTCATGGGATAGTAAATGTAATAAACTAGTATAGTATAAAGTGTAAAAAAATACAAATTATTTGATTATATGGTGAAACTTAATGTACTTACATTTAAATTAGTTATTTGGTACAGTGCACTTATTTTACTGATTTTTATTTTGTACTTATTTTTTAAAAATACCTACATGGAACTCCATCTTGACATCTAAAACACCACCCATAAACCTACCCATTCCATCAAACCTGTCCCTTACCTTACTCAGCCCCTCTTTTCCGAGGCGCTCTCAGAGGATCTTTTTTTAGCCGTATTCTTAGTGAAACTGGCTAATCTTTATCATTGTAGAGTGATTGTCTACACACTCTCCCAACACACATTTCAGCCCAAACAGCTTGTAAAAGTGCATTTGGCACCGGATGACCCCTTTAAAAAATAATGCATTTGTATGTTACTTTGTTGGTTTCATAAAATCCCTTTAGGTTCCCTTTAATGTTTTTTTCTATGGACCCTAGAACCCCCTTGCTGTATCAATTGGACCTTGGACCCTAGTTTGAGTAACCCTGGTTATATTGTCAGTAAACAAATACATAGAACAATAAAAGTGCTGAATTATGTTTAAAAAAAGTAGCATATAATTGACTGTTACACTAATTACTTGTTGCCTCCATCATTAGCAAACAATTGACCATGTACTCCAGTGAAACCATATACAAACTGTTTTTGTTTATTCAGAAGGGCTTCAGCCTTCATTTATGAGCAGGACCACTGTGCCTTGAGATAAGATGCTGTTCTTTAACTTTCTCACAAGTGAACTCTTAAAGAGTGATAGTCCCAGTGCTGTGCGTCTGACAGGCCTCTCAGCGGCCTTCCCTCAGTCAGACATACCTTCAGCTCTCAGAGGAGCACCCGGGTCGGCTCCCCTGCCTAGAACACCGTAATATTTACACAGTGCACCCAGCAGGGCCAGGCGATGTGACACGGATGACAGACGCACCACAAAGGGATTCAGAGTGATCTAAAATAGAGAACGTTGGCAGGATAACGTTAGCACATTTCCACGCTTCAGTCCACATTAGCGATCTGGCGCTGTCCCACCACTTCTCTAAGAAGCCTCACTATTCATCTCATTCATGTAGATGAAACGCACCCTTTCATCCTCCTCCGGAGCCATGGTCATGAGGTTCATGCTTAATTCTGTTTTCACGTTTGTTCTCCACCGGTCTAGAAGTGCTGGCAAAACCGTGTGCTCTCTGGATGCTGGCGTGCCAGTAAACTAGGCGCAATATCTATTTGATGAAGCCTTAGCCTTATGACATTGTCATTAGTTTTTTCTTATGTAAATCTGCTAGCTAGTCTCAGAAGAGCCACTAAAGGGGATTGTAGGTATAAATATAGTCAATGTCAAAGACAGCCAAGCAAGGCAGACTCAAAGATGTTTTCGAAGGGGCTCGTTTTAGGCTTCAATTATAGAAGTGGGCTAATTAGACATTCACCAAGGGATTTCTGTACCGGTAGTCTCATTAAACTCTTATTCACGTCATAAGAACTCAGTATCACACTGAAACGCAACTCTGATTGCAGCTGGGCAATAAAAACCAGACCAAAGCAGACTTTAGGTGGGTTTATGGACATGTGAGCATGTGCTTGCTTTTACTTGCAAGTCTTGTTATTCCATAGTACTTGTTTTGTATTAAAGGGAGTTTGCTGAATGTGACAAGACCGTTGGTTTTTAGAAAGCAGAAATGTCTTTCACACCTTCGATCAAGGGTGTTTAACGCCCACTGGTTTCTTGGGAAACCTAAAATATCTAGTATCCACCTTTTTTATCTCAGTCCTCTCTCTCATGTTGGTTCATTTCGCTCTTAAATCATTGAAATCAATGATGTATCAGCATGGCTGTGGTCAGTTTGTGTTACGCATAAGGCATTATTAAATAGTGAGAAAGAGTTTCCCAGTTTATCCTCACAGCCCTGGTGATCGTCACCTCTTAAAAATGCTACGGACAGAGAGACACAGCTCCACAGGAATAATTGGTTACAATAGACAAGCCAATTGTTCCAATGCTGTTGTTTGACAAAAGAGCAGAGCTTGTTAGCTGCATGGCTACCTGTCTGGCATGAGCAACAGAGAAGATACACACTGACAAACACACTGTCTTTTATAGTTTATGGGTACTCTCTGTGGTTTTTATATTCTGTACAAAATGTTTTATATAGGGTTCTATACATATAGGGTACAACGGGGCTATATATATATACACATACATACATGCATACACACACACACACATATATATATACATATATACATCGGTGATGGGCGATAGACATCACAAAGCTGAGTCGACATCGCAATGCTCCGCCCCGCGATGCCGCCATAGATTAACACACTTAATCTATGGCGGCAAATCTATGCCATTAATAAGCAAGCGCACCACTGATGCCGGCGAGCGCGGTAAATCATTTCCGCGAGAGGAAAACATATGTACAAGCGAAGAAACGGGCCTGCGAGCTTATTTCAAACCCTTGCGGGACTCGCAATTCAAGGATTTGTGCACGATCATTCCCCCAACCCACAAACAATCGCTGCCCACGACGAAGATGCCATCGTCCATCGCAATTTTTCACACTAGACATCTTACGATGCCAAATTGGTCGACATCGCCCAATGTATATATATATATATATATGTATATGATTCCAGCCATAAAGGTCAATTAATTAAATAATTTAAATAATATATTAAATTAATACGTTTTCCATTAATGTATGGTTTTGTGGTCCAGGGTCTCTCTCTCTCTCACACACACACACACACATTCAACTTTTATGGATAAATAACTACCTGTACCGTCACTTGTTAGGAAATATTGTGAGCCGATTAAATGTTTTTGAGAAGCACAGAAAGACCCCCTTAGGTTCGCTTTTCATCTTCTGCCATTCACAAAGCTTAACCCCTTCTAGAAATTTCCACGCCATCTCCACTCCCTACTGTCATTATTTGAAATCCCGCTGGGATAGTCATGGATGCGCCCACATGCTCTGCCAGAAGTGGGTGATATCTATAAATACCTCTCTCACACTGGTTACATGCTCCCATGGGGCACTGATTTAATAAGGCCAGGCAGGCATTTGCATAAACACATTTCCTGCGCCAGTCACACTTTTCTCTGATTGGGCGATCTACCTTTCGTGCTTGCAGGCATGAAGGTATAAAGAGCGAAGAAGTGTATTCATATGTAAGCTGTTTGTGTGGATGTGCTGTTCTCTCTGTGAATAAGCTATTGTGCAGTTATTTAAAGAGCAGTTTCAAGGAGAAACCAAACGTCACTCTGTTGCTGAGCAGTTTGCTTGTCACAAAGCATTAAGAAGGAAACATAGCTGGACTGATCAGAACTGAGGGTGTGTGTGTGTGTGAGAAATACCCCTTCGACCACATCGTTGTCCCTCAAACCATATCATTATTGCTTTACAGCCTTTCGGTAGCAAGAAGCGAATTTACCGTGGGAAAATGTGAACTCTTTGCATATACTTGGTCAGTATATGTCATAAATAATTCTAATAAAAAAAAAAAAACAACTTGACAGTTTCAAGGAGGATTAATTCGATTCAGGTTGTGAACTGAATAAAATGACATATTTTATTGTATGTTTTTTTTTTTATTTTATATTATATAATATTGCCTATTTATTGGTACTTATAAAGCACATATTCTGCATGACCGTATTCTACCTTACTGACTAATGGGAAAATTGTATACATTTCGTATATTATGTAATGACTAAGATTACTTTACATTATTGTTATTTATTACTGTTGCATGATCAACTAGAGCCTTTAACTGTTGCCCATGACCGCTTCTTGTTGCACGCCACAGAAAATGTGTTTTGCATAACTCCATCACTGTGGTACTGACTACCCACAACCCCCTCTCTGACATGATCATAATCTACAGCTGCTGCTAAAGAAAAACATGGCTCATATATAGTGCATAGCTTGAGAAAAGGGGAAATGGAAGTGTGAAAGTATGTGTTTGTGTGTCTTTGCACAGAAATATTTGGCTTTCTCAAGTGAATTTTTTTCCTTCAGCCAGACGCGACAACTGCCGCGAACTCTCGCTGTGACAGGTACCAGCCTGTTGCTGGGCGATGGGCTTTGGCCATCACCATGGGAACTCTCTGAAGGCCACAGGGTGGGAGGGCTCTATAGCGATGCATTTCTATCACGTCTCCTCTCCCTCCCCTGTCTTTCCATTTGAACTCCTTTGTACAGAACTGCCTGCACCTTCTTATTCAGTACTGATTATTCGATGACTCAGTGCGATGCGTGCTGTGTGATAGAAGCATGGAAGTGGGAGGATTGTGCATGCGCTATATCTGAAAAGAATCTTTGTTGCTTTGTCATAGAAAAAACAGCAGCGTTTTCCTCTATAACAGACATAATGGCATTTGTACGCAGTGTACGGTAACTTAGGTGAGATAATTATCGAGTATTAAAGTCCTTTCGCATCAGTGTAGCTCAGTGCATTAGACGCCATGGAGTGGAGCATCAGTAGCTGCAGTACCTTTAGCATTGTAATGCACCATTCAAAGTTCAAACTGTTTAACTTTGACCTTTTCAAGTGCAGCAAAATGATTTTATGCATTATATGGCAGGTTCACTTGATTTTGTCTCTTTTTTTCAGGTTATTAGAAAACTTAATAAAATGTAATTCTGTCATTAACTACTCACCCTCATGTCATTACTGTAATGATAGAGTCGGAAGCGTGCGGATCCATGCGCAGAGGTTTATTTAAGGTCAGCAGATCAGGGTCACACATTGGCATACAGGTGTGTTCAGGGTAAGGCTTAAATCGTAGTCGAGGTACACGGTCAAATAATCCAAGGTAGCAGCTAAACAACGGAAACGAAGAACAGTCCAGAATCAAACACAGGGAAACATGTTCAGGAAATGCTCAGAGTTGGAATACAATCGCAATACTTCGCACTGGGTTGATAAAACAGACTGGTGTTTATACAAGTTTAAACAAGGAACGGCTGTGCATTCTGGGAGATTGAGTTTGGTATAAGAATGAGAGAACAGAGTAAACTGACATGAAGGGAGTGTCCTCTAAAGTGTTCTCTAGACGGCATAACTGGCTGAGAACGTTACAGTTACAAACCTGCCAGACTTAGTCAGACTGGATTTTTAGCTGTTTTAAAAGATGTTTTGACCACTCTTTTGTTAGTCAGGCGGAAAGGCCAGCTGATTGCCGAACTAAACACCCATTTGACCAGCCTTTGAGACTAAATGAAATAATCAGAGATCAGCAAATCAGAAGAACAAACCTGGGGAAGTCATGAAAATCCTCAGCTTAATTCATTTCAATAAAGTGCATATAAAAATAAATTAAATACAGAGCCATTTTTATTGCATAGAAAGAGAGACAAATAAACTGCATGTTGAGGCACTGACTATTAGTGGTGGAGTCTCTAAAGGGTTGTGTGCAGAAGATCGCTTCCTGTGTAACACTTACTGTTTCCTGTAAACTGCTTTGTGAGGGTTTTTTTCTTGGTTTCCCAAACACCTGCATTGGTAAGAGGGAACTGTGAACTTCTTGCCTGACAAGTTCAGCCAATCCAAACACACCACTCCCCTTCTAAAGGAGCTTCAGTTCACACTGTCACACTTGAGGGTATATCCACATATTCAGCATGTGATAAAATTGTTGTCTGTTTTTAAGTCTGTACTTCAGAATGTTTTGTAGGATGTGCAGCCTTGTTCATGCTCAATTACGTAATAGGTAGAAGATTTTGAAGATCAAAATTGTGCAACCACAAGCTGAGCTCTTTTTCAGTCTACCAGTTTATAACCAGTATTGCGGGGGGGGGGGGGGGGAGTCATTTAAAAAAAGCAGATGCAAGAAAACCTGGTACAGTGCATCGTTTAATTCTTTCAGTTGTCCGCAGCACACAGTATAGGTAAATAATAAAACAAACTTTGACATATTCTGGTAAAAAACGGTTTCTAGTTGTGGTCAAAAGGTCAGCATAATCTTCTGTGATGTCCCAAAGGAACATTAGTATTTTGTGATCAGTGGGCCTGGTTGGCTTTGCTCTTTGCCTTTGACGTTTTTGAATAGACAGAGTTCCTGTGCTCTCACTTTTCATTTTAATGAGGCTTCAGTGATGAACAAAGCACCTTAAATGATCACATCTGCTTTGAAGAGGGGACATGATCAGAGAAACCCACACCACACTATGTGTGGGTGGCTCAGGTTTTGCCTACATATTGGGATCAAATGTACCCATACAGACCTAAAATCAGGTACAAAACGGACAGGTTGTTTGTACGACACTGTAGGAAAATATACATATGGGTTATTCTATATTTGCAGGTCCATTTGGTGTCTAAAGTCTGTTACCGTCAAACACCTAGGTAGATTAACAATGCTGACAATAGTGAAACAGAATTGACAGTTTTATTTATTAAAAAGTATGAATATGAATTGCTGGTATGAATCCTTAAAAAATGGTTAAAAGAGCTTTAAATAACCTAATGTGAGATCAGTAATAAATTTAGTTTTCTTTTTGATATTGTGGTAACAGAGATGATGTTCTACAGAATAATTCTTGGTGTTTTTTAGATGAAGATTTAGATTAAGATTAAAATATCTTCTCACAGAAAGCATATAATAATTTAATGCTGTAGAATGAAGTAATTAACTATTTAGGGCTTTTATAAATAAAAGTAATGAAATGTTCCCAAAAGAAAAGTACTGTATAACAGTTTGACTGCACATTGATACGTGATGGGAAAAATACACTAATTAAGATTTTCAGCTATTTAAGACACTTTTTAAATAAATTATTATATTATTATGGACTGTAAAATCTAACAGTTAGTAAAAAATAATAATAAATAAATAATATTTTTATACCACCATTTGAAAAAAAGCTGAAAAAATAACTTTGGACATCAAATGTACCCGCAAATGCAATGCAGAAACACAGACAGGGGTGACACACATAACAGCCCAGGGTGGAGTGCCCTCTGGTGGAGCTCGAGGGCAATCTGGTTGGTGATTGTGACAGAACAGGTTGGAACAGGGCAGGACGAGAGTTCAAGGGTGGCCTCTGTGGTTGGAACAAAGCAGGACGATAGTTCGAGGACAGCCTCCATGGCCAGAAATTTCGGTTTCCATGGCTGTGACTGGGCATGACGAGGACTTCAATACAGCCTACTTAGCCGAAGGACGTGAGTTTAAAGGCCTCCCTAGCTGTGACTAGGCATGACAAGGGCTCAGGGATGGCTTCCATAGATGTGGCAGGGCAGGACGAGGGTGGGACGAGGCCGTAGCAGAATGAGGTGAGGGCTCTATGGTGCAAACCGACAGCCCTGGGGGTTGTGCAACCACCATCAGTCAAACAAGAACACACAGAGAAAACGCTTTGTAGCTTTGAGGAAAGACACTCAATATATATTATATGGGAACTAACACTGAAACAGTGGGAATAATAAGAGTCCTTAGAGTACAATGTAGAAACACAGGGGTGACACACATAACAGTCCAGGGTGGAGAGCCCTCTGGTGGAGCTCGAGGGCACTCTGGCTGGTGGTTGTGACACTATGATTTTATTTGTGTCTGCCACTTGCTGTTTTTCCTGTCCATGGATCTCTGTTTGGACAGGCACCCATATGTTGGGCTTAATTTCATTTACTGGCTTTTATTGTTTGTTATTGTTTGTATGCTGCTCAATATGTCCCATCTGTATAAGTTGACAGGAAATTATAATATAAATGAATTTTGCTGTGTCTCTTCTCTTTATTATGAGTGAATCTGTGTTTTGTCGGATAGGCCAGCGCTACAGGGGTGACATTGTCATCAGACTATTCAGATGAGTCTACAAAAGCCCCTTCACACCTGCACCTACTCTGCGTTTCACAGCCCTCTGATGTGCCTTCATTTGTTTGAATGCACCTTCACAGACAAGAGCACATCATATTGTTTTCTGTGCTGTTTTTCATGGTGCTGAAAATTGTTTGTGGTGCCAAGAGATGCACCAATAGGCTACGTTTTATCAGTTTCTGAATGCTAGAAAATGTATTTATGTAAAAAGGATGCACTGAACATGAAATAGGCCTTTTTAAATGCAAAATCATGATTTATTCATGTTTTTTCAAACCCTTCTGACAGAAGAGGATTTTGAAAAATGCCTTAGTGCTCCATAAAATAGAAGTCAGTGTGGTCTAAAGTTTTTTTCTTTACTCGACTGACATTCATTCTATATAAAAAAAATTAAAACATTCCCATAAAGGTTATTTAAAGGGGTCATACAAAGCCCATTTTCCACAAGCTGATAATATACAAGTATGTAATATAGTTATATGTTTTAAAATTTCTCAAGGGTAGTGTAAAAAATGCTCACTGTACCCAAAAACAGCTCTCATCAAATCACTCTGTTCTGTGTACTTTCCCTTTAAATCTTTACGAGCTCCGCTGACCCCGCCCCTCTTTTCCGAGGCGATCTTTTTTTAGCCGTATTCATAGTGAAACCCTACAATTAGGGCTTGGAGATTTAATCGTTGATTAATTCATGCGCCAATCGTCAGTAAAGCCGGATCTTTGATTAGCGGCAAATCTCAATCAGCTGTTTTTAAATTTGAATTAATCAATGATAAAATCTCCCAGCCCTACCTACAACACCTGGGCATGCTCCTGATGAGGTGGCGGATGGTCTCCTCAGTGATCTACTCCCAGACCTGGACTAAAGCATCGGCCAGCTACTGGACAATCTGTGGTGCAACATGGCGTTGGTGGATGGAGGAAGACATGATGTCCAAGATGTGCTCAATTGGATTCAGGTCTGGGGAACGGGCGGACCAGTCCATAGCATCAAGGCCTTCGTCTTGCAGGAACAGCTAACACACTCCAGCCACATGAGGTCTAGCATTGTCTTGCATTTTGAGGAACCCAAAGCCAACCGCACCAGTATATGGTCTCACAAGGGGTCTGAGGATCTCATCTCTGTACCTAATGGCAGTCAGGCTACCTCGGCGAGCATATGGAGGGGTGTGCGACCCTCCAAAGAAATGCCACCCCACACCATTACTGACCCACTGCCAAACTGCTCATGCTGGAGGATGTTGCAGGAAGCAGTGTATTACAAGTAGGCCCAACCTACTTCAGTGCTTTTGTGTTCTTGGTTACTTTGTTTTAAGGTGTCCTTGTTACAGTCTAGTTTTATATAATAAGTACTGAGTAATATTTTGCAATGAATGAACTCATGCGCTCTGTATTTTCACGACATTAAACACAATCATCACTTGTAACTTTTTGGTGACAAACAAAAGGAGATTGAACAGCTTGATCCATAACTGATGGAGGCCCAGGGTAGAGACCTGCACTCCCAAGATTTGATGGTAAGGTCCTCATGTTAAGTGCGGGTTGCGAAAGAATATAATTACTCCCGCAAAATAGAATTTTCTTACAAAAAAAAAATTCTGTTATTTATCTAATGCACAAAAGTAACAAGAACGACTTATATGTTTACCTGCGGGCTTTTTCAGGCAGGAGCGGGACAAAACGTGAATACTGTAGGCGGTAGCGGGAGAAAATAATATATATTTTTGCGGGAGCGGGTGGGAGTGGGACTGAAAAATCTGTCCCGTGCAGGTCTCTAGCCCAGGCTTTAAAGCTCGTTTAGTACTTTGTACTTGATGTATGGATAGAAACGCCTTCTATCTTCTGTTTCCAAAAGCTTCAGTGCTATTTAATATGGCTGGGATGGTTAATATAATTTTAATTAAGCACTTAGCTATTTCCATTGAGCTTTGAAAGTGCACTGGCTCTAGTGGTTTACATATTACTGTCTAAATTGCCCAGTGGGTCGTGTAGGTTTTGTGGTTTCCTCAGTGCTGTTTATATTGCCTAATGTGTTGGGTTTGGTTGTTTGTAAAGTGCCATCCAAATTGATATTTTGACAAATGTTCTTCTGAAATGAAGCAAGGAAATAGATACAATGGATGATGCACAGAAACAGCTTAGATTAGATAGATAGACATTAGATTTGCCACACTTTTGAAGTGTATAGCTACCTCAACCAGAAACTAAACCATTGTTTTTAAGCATATGACAAACTAACAAAAATGTGTAGCAGTACTGTAATTGTATATATGGGTTTTTCTGTATTATACATAAAGTATTATTAAATTAAATATTAATCATAATGACACTGTTCAAACACTTTTTTTATTAAATCGCTCTTTCATAATTTACTTGAACTAAAAGCACCTTTTGTAAAGGTTTACATTTATCAAAGAATCCAGAAAAATATATTTTATCACGGTTTCTACAAAAATATTAAATGAGACAGTTTGGCACTGAAGACTGGAATAAAATAGAAAGAGAAAATAGAAAACTGCTGTTATTAGTAGAAAAATTATTTTACCCTACAGAACATACAGTTGCCATATCCACTAGCAGAGGCCTTTGACCCCTTTGCAAGTACTTGTGATTTTTATTGTAATATTATGGTGTGGTCTTGCTCTCTTTCTCTCTCTCGCCTCATCCACCTACTCCCTCTCTCATTTCATCACACAGAGAGCCTCATCAGCACCTCTGCTTCCCTACACAATGTGCTCTTGGATGTGAGGGCAGCCTGTGTAAATTCACTCTGACCTCTTCTCATTGCGTATTCCTGAACTGTAAGAGTATGTAACACAGTCCTGTGGGCTCTGTGTTTGCTGCATACGCTCACCGGGGCCTCTCTGTGCGCCCAGGCTATAGGCCGTATGGAAGCTGCGCTCGTTTTGTGTGAGTGTCAACGCCGCCATGAGCTGTATTCAGAGGAAGAATATTAAAAGAGCTTCTTATGAATAGAAAGTCATAAAAGAGCCCCTGCTTAGTTAATAATGGATGGATCACTTGGGGGGAGGCGAACAGGAAGGCTATTCTGGTGTGCAGTCAGTGTTTTAGCTGACTGCCAGTGCCCTGCTGACCCGGTGCTCCAGTATCACTCAAGTGTCATCCTTCGTCATTATGTCATCTATATACTATCAACCATATATATATTTTAAAAATATATATGTGTGTGTGTGTTTATTCTATTTTAGATATTTTTACGAACTAAACAATGTAAACATTCATACACGTATAAATTTTGAAAACAAGAAAAATATCACTGCGCTTTTTTATTTATTCGTAATACACTACTGACCAAAATGTTTTGATGTGTTTGAAAAATGTTTCTAAAGCTTACCAGTCACACCGACTCTTTTGCACCATGTATTTGTGTTATTGCAATCAACAATAATTTCCAGTTTATTTTTGGTAATGCACATTTATAGAGAATGTGGCTGACTGCTCTCTTTTTTTTGTGTCTGTCTGAAGGACCCGCGCAGTAAGCACAAGTTCAAGGTCCACACGTACTCCAGCCCCACCTTCTGTGACCACTGCGGCTCTCTGCTGTATGGACTCATCCACCAGGGCATGAGATGTGACCGTGGGTATCCCGCACTCTCTTTAATTTACACTCAGGCAAATAATAACACATAATCAAACGTGCAGAATACCTCTTTGCTTTTGAAAAATGCTTGTACATGTTTTTTTTATAGTCCATAGCTGATCCTAGAATGCAAATACTTTTCGTGGAATGAATGTTGTCGTCTTGGCTGGATATCGAAATTTAGGATTCAGGCTGATACCAATAATTTATTTCTTTTTTCAAAAAATATACTGCAGTACTTTAGGGTCAGTATGAAATGTATACTTTTATTCAGAAAGGATGCATTAAATTGAACTAAAGGATCATGTGACACTGAAGACTAAGAGCAATAATGCTGAAAATCCAGCTTTACCCATTACATGGATATATTACATAATATTTAGAATATATATTACAATATATATATTATATTAAGTTCCACAATAAATGCATTCAGCTTGTAACCACTCCATTAACGTAACCTTAGCAGCACTCCCATTTTACACTACGCTGAATTGTACTGAATAGCAACACATTGCTAGAATTCAAAATGTGTCAAAAGTTACTGTTTCTACTATTTAATATTTTATGATGCCGTTTGTACTGTATACCGTGCAACCCTAGTATAATGGTTGGGTGATCTGTGTGTGTTACGTATCCCTGCGAGAGCCGAATATCCTGAGAACATAACCAGGCTGTATGAAGTCCCACTCACCAAGCACCTGACTGAAAAGAGATTTTCCATCTCACGTTAGCCAGCCTCTTATCCAGTGTCCAATACATAAAACATTCAAAATGCTTCACTCACTTCGCAGATGTCCAAGCCTCCAGGGCACAGATATTCACCGCCACATACCTGACTGTTGGCTAACAAATATTCATTGATATGACAGCGTATTTTCCAGCAGCTCTTTTAATGTATGACAGACAGATTGGCAAGTGAGCTGACAGGTGCTGTAAAGCTGAAGCACTCAGCATCTTCACCTGAAACCTGACACAAAGTTGTTATGGTTGCAGACAGGGAGAGCTGTAATTACCTTTGTTTAGTTTCCAAAGCGTGCGTCGTCTTCTCCGGGGCCCTCTATGCTGTTTACACTCCAGCTATGGCTTGTGCTCCGTCACACTTCTGACTGAACTGTGGAGAAGTGCTGCAATGCATGAAGCGCGCGTGTGTGTGTGTGAGTTTGCTCGTTTCACAGTCATTTTCAGAAGTAGTCTGAATGCCAGAGTGCGCGTTTGGCTATTTGATATGTAAACTTATGTTGAGTCCGGCTGCTTGTCTTTGGCCTGTGGCCTCCCAACACAACGAAAGCAGGAAAACTGTGATTAGCATCTTCACTTATTGTTTGTTCTTCATCCCCCACTGACCCTGCTGTGAAGATCAGTTTAGAGTAGTCAAGAGCATCCCAGAGCAGCCTGTTTATTTCTGATGGAGCTGCATGGCCTCGCTTTTTAATAAGTAGAGCAGCATTCAAAACACACATGATGCTGGCCATGATTTTAGCAAGAGAGTACAACCTTAGGACTAGTTTGTTATATAACCTTTAAAACTGGAATGGGTGTTTTTGATTCCTGTGGCTTTGGTTTTTTGTTAATTTTTCGATTCATTGTGTACCTAATTTAAAGAGAAAGCAGGGTTAGGTTGGCTGGGTTAGGGAGGGTAGGTGGGGAAGTTAAATTGATCTGTTTTCATGTTTTCGTTCTGGTTTGTATATTATTAATAAAGAAGTGACTTATTTCTAAAATCTAGTGAGTCAGCTCCCTGTCTACTGTAAGACATAAGCAGGTACCTTTTAGAAGAGCAAATCAAATATATACATTGTGTAATACGGTCTTAGAAAAGAAGGAAAAAATTCACTGCTGGGGTTTTTACATGAACCATTTATCTGCCTCTGTACCTTTAAGGTACTAATATTCACCTTTGGTTGTAAATAAGGTACAAAAAGAAAATGTGAAAAAAACAGGGCTGCATTTATTTGATAACAATACAGTAAAAAATAGTAATATTGTGGGAATTCCTAATTAAAAATAAAATATTTGTGTTTTTTTTATATATTTTATTTATTGATAATGGCAAAGTTTTAAGCAATGGTTATACCAGTCTTCAGCATCACATGACCCTTTAGAAGTCACTTGATGAACAGTGTTGTTCTGTTAGATGGCTTAGTGCAAATGCTGATAAAATATCAGTCCTTTGAGGCATGTCACTTTAAAGGAATAGTTCACCCAAAAATGTACAGTTCCAAACCTGTATAAATGTATTTGTTCTGCTGAACACAAAGGAATATATTTTGAAGAAAGGTTGTAACCAGGCTTTTTTTTTGGTCACCATTGACTTCTATAGTATTTTTTTTTTACCTACTGTGGAACACAATGGTGACCCAAAACAGCCTGGTTACAAACTTTCTTCAATATATCTTCCTCTGTGATCAGCAGAACAAAGAAATGCAGATTTGGAACTACTCAAGGGTGAGTAGATGATGACCGAATTTTTCCTTCAATAAATCTGTCATTAATAAAGTGTCTCTAAATTAGCTTTCTGGGATTGCCTTTGCTTACAAAGTATACATATGATGCAGTCTACATGTTGGTAAGAGGGGTATGAGTCACGGCTGAACTTCCATTCATAGTTACAGAATTGGCTCAACAGGTCTTTGGTAGAAGGAAAGCACTTTCCTTTTCCGTCTGTCCTTTAAAAGGTCACACTTATATATAGATTCATGTTTATGTGCATCTGTAAGTTGGGGTTGTGAGGCATAACGTTTCTCCCTCTTTCTGTCTCCCTCCATCCAGACTGCATGATGAACATCCATAAGCGCTGTGTGGCCAACGTGCCGAGTCTGTGTGGGACTGACCACACTGAGAGGAGGGGCCGCATCCAAATCACTGCAGAGATCAAGAACAATGTGCTCACCGTCAGCAGTGAGTCACCGCTGCCCACTCACACACATCACTGCTGCGCACATGTGCATGGAAGCAAACACTCACTCACAGCTTCCTAAATAGAGCACCGCTCACTGGTGGATCCTGGACCTCTCGTTACCACACACATGCCTTCGTTTGACCCTTGAAGAGCTGCCAAAAATGCACTTTATACGGCACATCTTACATGAGTACATTCAGTTGAGGCATAAAGCGTGCTGCTCTGAAGACTTGTGGGAATTTCCTAGTGTTTGATTCCTCCTAGTGGTGAATCCAAAGCAACACTATGTTATATGGATATATTTAGACTAGCATACACCATTTCAGGGGTGATCGCGCTGGAAATATCCAGTTGCATTAAAGAAATACCCAAAAATGAAAATCAGTTGCCAGAAGTTTGTCCTTTTCATTATGTCTTTAAACATAAGCATCGAATGCTAGGACATGGCTCTTGAGCAGAATCCAATTTGTTTTTTTAAGTACTTTACATTAGTAATCTAAGCACAAACAGGTTATTGATATCAAGGGGGTAGGTCACCCAGAAATGAAAACTCTGGCATTAAATAAACCCTCATGTTGTTCCAAACCTGGACGACCTTCATTCATCTTCATTCATATTTCTGAAATCCAAATCCAAAAGCTTTCTGACTCTCCATAGACGGCAAGTGAACTGACACGTTTAACAACAAGAAAGGTAGTAAGGAAATCATTAAAATAGTAAATGTGACTTAAATGTGACAACCTTAATTTTATGAAGTTAAAAGAAAATAGAAATAATGAAAACAGAAATAATGTTTTTGTTCAACAATTTCTTATTTTCCTGTCAGCCTTTGATGTATTCATGAGAATGGTGCTACTAATCAAACTTGATTTAAGAAATTGTTGAATAAAGTCTTTTTTTCTTCTTTTAGCACAGAGTATTCTCATAGCTTTATAAAATTTTGGTTGATCCACTGATGTCACATGGACTATTTTAATGATGTCCATTCTACCTTTCTGGGTCTTAAACCTTTCAGTTGTGTTGCTCTATCTATGGAAGATCAGAATATTTCCATTAAAAATATCTTAATTTGTGTTCCCAAAATTTATTGGTTTTACTTATTGGTTTAGCAGGGTAGTGAGTGAAATTTTTGGGTGAACTATCCCTTTTAAGCTGGATAATGTATTGGTTGTCAGAGTTTTTTTTTTTTTTTTTTTAAGCTATCAGTCAAATTCGTTATTAACTGTCATCTCCTCCAGGATGGTTTTGTGTGCCAGTAGTATAGCTTCTGTTTTAGGACAGATGAAACCAGCATTACAGTGCAGTAACACCACCTATCATGTTGAAGGGTCCACTAACTACTGACACTGTATTATTTACAAAATTATTGAATAATTTAGCCGTAACATAATATCAATATTACATTTTTAAGCATCTTGGTTATTGTTAACATTGCTGTATTGCAACCCCTTGTTGTCAATATTAAGTGTTTTTTGTTACCTCGTTGTAAAAGAACTTTCCCATTGGGGAAGATTATGATGGCAAATTTTCTAGTTATAGTCTAGTCCGTTAAAAAAGTAAAAGCCGAATCCAAAAAGGATGACAGCAGTGAGGGCACAAAAAAGCAACAAAATAGCCCTAATGTTGAAATGCAGCATGTGACAGTGAACAGAAATGCGTTCCAGCTCATTGTGAAATTCTATAGGGTCACTCTTGTCAACTTGTATTAGATTACAAATGTCCATGGCAACACAAGAAAGCACACTTAGTCTTCCTGTCTCTCCTTGGCATCAATACAAACATGCCTCCAAAACAAAAACACTGAGGAAATGGTCTCCTGAAAGACAGGAAAAAGGTGATTCTTTCAGTGTCCAGCGGAGGGCGGTATTCCCATTCTCCAAGCACAAACCCTGCTGAGAAAAGACTCATCTGCACTTGTTCACACGATGATAGTTCACTCAGTACAGTTCCAAAACTGGACGGGAAAACAGAAGTTGAATTTGTTTGGAGGAGCCTTCACTCATCTGTTTCCACACAGAAACAATTCAGAGTTCATTATTGAATTTATCAAACATTAATGTAGCTCTGAAATTTGAAGATACCGTTGCACATCACACACAAAAAATAGTGGCACTTGATGTTTCGACAGTCTGTTTGATGATTTGTGTAAACATGACTTTAAATTTGAGTCGTTTCATCACACAGAGCTACTGTATGTCTTCAGAAGACTACAGTAATGCTTTATGATGCGGCTGTAGTGCGTCATAAAGGTTGTGGTAAATATTTGTATTCCAAAACAAGTCTGTTTAGGACAGGAATGTCATTTTTGTGTGATCTGTCCCTTTAGATTGACCCTGTGTAAACTCCTCACACTTTACACGGTTGTTTTATACGATAATAGCTTTTCAGACAGTTTATTAAATTATAGCCATGATAAACTTCCACTTATTTGTTATTAGATCTTTGATATTAAACTATTATATCCATGAGGAATTTGCTCTTGGTTCTAATTTCCACTTAGTTCCACTTAGTTGTACTCTCAGAGCAGAAGATGAGCTCAATTAAATGAGATTTCTGGAAGACAAACCAAGAAAAAAAATTGAAAAATTGAGTGCAGTTGAAGGGATTGTTCAGGCAAAAATGAAAATTCAATCATCATTCACTCACCCTTGTGTTGTTCTAAACCTGTATTAACAATTTGTTTCTAAAAAACACAAAATGAGTTCAAACTCAAACTCAAACTGAAAGAAAGTCATACTGTTTGGAGCAACCTCAGTGTGAATAGAGATTTGTAATTCTTGGGTGAACAGCTTTCTGGAGGGCAGTAGGCCTGGATTTGTGCCGCAGCGGGTGTGTATATGTGACATTAGCCTCAACACACTGCTCTATATTCAGCCATGCGTCCCTCTTTCCAAGCTCAATCCTGGGCCATTTCTCCCCGCAAGCTCCCATTTTCCCTTAGAATTAACTAACAGCCTTTAGCCCGCTAGCGGCTAATGAGCTGAGCTGCACCATGTAAAGAACCAAGGCGCAGACAGCCCTGAGCGCAAAAGGCATTTTTAATCCATCACGCTGTCCTTTATAATTTAATGTCACGCGACGGTGCGGCAGATCTGCTGAGCGTACAGTAAGATGAATGGTGCCGCTTCCTGTCGTGCATTTCAAAGGCCTGTCACTTAAAGCTAATGAATTGACCAATACCTGGATGGAAATGGGGCGGCTGCTCTGCCTTTAAAAGGTCCTTTCCACCTCATCTTTCTCACACTCGCACTCTATTCGACCACCGGAGCACTTGCAGGTTGATAAATGTTAGTGTGGCAAATGGGTGACCATGTTTAGTGTGTTGTTATGCGGCTTCTTTTAGTGAATGAAGACTTCAATCTTGCACTTAAATCAGCTTATAGGGATAGTTCCTGTGAGTATTTCTCAATAGTCAAGTTGTTCCAAATCTTTAAGAGATACTCTACTTAAAGGGGTCATCGGATCCCCTTCTCTAAAAGTTGATATTATTATTAAGGGTCTTAATGAAAAGTCTATCGGTAAAGATACTTCGGTAAAGAATTTCTCAGTGGTAATGTAAAAAATGCCTTTTTTTATCCTGTGAAAACCCAAAACAAGATATTTTGAGGAATGCTGAAACCAAACAGTTGCCGGTAGCTATTGACTTGTTTTCCCCTTTACTAAAGGAAGTTGGTGGCTAATGAAAACTATTTGGAATTAGTTAACTTCCAGAATGCACATTTTCGGATAATTTACTCACCCCTGTGTCATCCAAAACGTTCACTTCTTTCCTTGTTCAGTCGAAAAGAAATGAAGGTGCTTGAAGAAAACGTTCCAGGATTTTAGCGGAATTCAATGTCAGCCAAAGAGCAGAAGGACCAAATTGTTTCAACTGCAGGCTCTACATGATCCCAGCTGAGAAATAAGGGTGAAAAAAACACAAATGCTCATCTTGCACTAGCTCTGTGATGCACATGTGAGACGGGCAGTTAGTTCTTCATTAGTTAATGACAAAACAATGTTTAATTTGAGAGAACCGTCCCTTTAAAGGATCCGGTCAGTTCTAGATCTCTTCAGCGCACCAATAAGTCTTGCTACCGAGTTGCAGTGCGGTTTTTCACCTAGAGGGAGCAGTGCTGGGTAATTATTTGGTAAAACATAAATAATATTCCAACAGGCTTTTACACCTCTGCCTGTTAGATTGATCAACTGTGTTATTCGCTACTGTGTAAATGAGATCAGTATTTTTTTTTATCAACTAGGTAACATTATGAGTTTGCCACATTTCTGAGCCACAAAACTGAGTGTCTTGTAGGTCCAAGCTTTTGATATCTTCATGCAAATATTCTTACATGGTCAGTGAACGCGCTTTCTTAATTGCTCCATGTGGAGGGCTTTCAGAACGAACATGTTGTGTGTAACATTTATTAGCCGGCGAAATAAACCCTGCTCTGTGAGCACGACCGTTAATGCAGAAGCCCGTCTCTCCATTCTCGTCTCCGTGCTGCAGTACACCGCTGTCTTAATGAACAGCTAAGCCTACCTTCACACACCACTCATTATGGAAATTACACTACCCACAAATCTCAAGGCCACAGCAGCCTCCTGCATTAATTGTTGTACTGGTCAAGGGCTGAGGTCAACCCCAATTACTGGGATAGTCTGTGTGCATTCGTAGCCCCACACGGCCGTGAGGGTTCATGAGATGCAAGTATAAATGACTGACAGCTATTCTGTAGTTCATGCTTTTAAGGGGTAAAGGGATCACATGGTTAAGATTCAATCAGACACTTGACACCCTGTGCTTTTTTCTTCTTAGGTCTTACGGGTTTGGAACGACATTAAACGACTTACGGGTTTGGAACGAGTTAAAACGTTTAGGGTCAACTTCAAGACTATTGGAAAGCATTAAAATGCTTTTTTAAATGACTATGTTTTTATGCTGGACTCTACAAACATAAACAGTGCTTGGCATATGTGATACTCATTGATCAAAACTCCAGCAAAAATGTGATATGCACTGTAATGTCTTTTTATTTAATGTAAAGATTCTCTTGACATTAATCGCACACTATAAAAATCTTGGTTCTTGCATGTCTGATATAATCTCTATTTCTATGTCACAGTTAAAGAGGCAAAGAACCTGGTGCCCATGGACCCTAATGGACTTTCTGACCCCTACGTCAAATTAAAACTCATCCCTGACCCCAAGAGCGAGAGCAAACAGAAGACCAAGACCATCAAGTGCTGCCTGAATCCCACGTGGAACGAAACCTTCAAATTGTAAGGAAGCTCTTGCTCTAGACATCAGCGGCACAGCCAAAAGATCTGATCAGTAATTTGTTTGCTTGAAAAATGCGAAATGAAAAGTTGAGCTTGATTTCTTTGCCTCCCTCCTGCGCTCTGTGTCTTACAGTAATCTGAAGGAGTCTGACAAGGACCGCAGGCTGTCTGTGGAGATCTGGGACTGGGACTTGACCAGCCGGAACGACTTTATGGGCTCTCTGTCTTTCGGCATCTCGGAGCTTCAGAAGCAAGGGGTGGACGGATGGTGAGGAGACCTGCTGACACACACACACACACACATATACATCAGTAAAAATGAGTTAGTCCCCATGGTCAAATAGACTGTGTACACAAAAATATCAAAAGGCTTGTGTCAGCTAAACCGCATTGCATATCACAGGGATTCGCAGACATGCAGTAGTCTATACATGCCTAACTGGTTCAGTCGTCCCCAGATTTGAAGACTCTTGCTCTTTCAGAAGTCCTCAGTCTGTCTTTTCTTCCTCCTCAGTAGTGCTCTTCATCTGAGAGCTCTCCACTTCTGTTTTCCGCTCACACACACAGTCCGTCCCTTCTCAAACACCTCTAAACGCATCTCTTGTCAGATAGGATCTGTGCATTTTTGCATCGCATGAGCCCCCTGTGAATGCTTAAGCATGCAAGTAATTTGACAGAAGTGACTTAAATGAGAAAGGTCAGATCCACTTTCACAGAAAATCTTTGCTCTGTCCTTTGTGCTCTCTCTCTGTCAAGTTTTTTTTTTTTCTGTTTGTCTAGTCAGTACAAGTATCTATCTAGTAATCTATGAAATGTGGTTATACTGTATCTATCCAAGAGTACAGCCCACTATTAAAAAATACTAATCATGAAGTTACAGAAAAGGCCAAAATAAGGCCTTTAAAGATGTTACGCTAATTTACAGAAAACCTTCCGCTTGCCTTAAGCCATCTCTTTGAAGCCTAACGTTTGAGCATAAATTTATTGTATAGTACACAATGGAAACGCAAAGAAAGTGATCGATTAGTGAGGTTGAATAGTTTGCTTTTTGTTTCTCATTTTTAGTTGTGGTTCTCTGTGGCTGTGCTGACAGTGCACATCTCTACTTGCTACTGTAGCTGGTGTCTCCTCTCGCTGTGTGTTTTCTCTACAGATGTGACTTTTATCAGATGGTTTGATGAGATGTGTGTACGTGGTTCGTGAGGGTGTTTCAGAGGGTTCGTAGCTGTTATGAGCTTCTTTGTGACTGTGTTGGCTGCTTCCTGCCACCTGACAGAAGAGCACAGAGTGTCAGATCAGAGGCGAGACGTTTCTGCTCCCCAGTGGACCCTCAGTCGGGACAGATCCACATTATCACAACTTCATTGTCACAGCTGTCACTGTCTTGCATTGTTTGCAAAAGGACATGGAGTTCGAGAACAGGGATAGCTTGAATGTCAGAAGAGTGAATGTCCTCGATGAGCAACTTTGTAGAAGTTTTTGAAATTAAATTGTTCGTGATATAAAACAAATAAGTGCTAATGATTGTCTAATCACTCAACTCTTATTACTCTGAAACATTCAGATAAATCTCCAACATATAGAATACATTAAATGTATCTTTTATTTATACAAATAAAGGCAATCCCAGGATTCACTTTTTATATACTTACTGTTTTATTCAGCAAGGATGCATTAAATTGAACAGAAGTGACAGTAAAAACGTGTTATGAAAGATTTCTATTTTATTTAGCGTTTTCTATCAAAGCTGTTATTTTGAGCATTCTATTTATCAAAGAATCCTGAAAATAATTTATCATTGATAATAATGGGATAACACGTTGATCATAGGATCATAGGAACCTAATATAAACAAAAATGACCAATAACAAAATAATTCAATATAATATAAACACAATATAATATAATTGCAATGAAATTATTTTACTAAAATGATTTCATATCTTAATTGCTACCAATAGAGATCAATGGAATTTGCGACCATAGTTAGCTAGCAGTGCTTTTGGGAAAGACACCCCAGATTATTTCATGCTAACTGACATCCTACCACGCTTTCCTATTTCTGTGAATGTGTTGAGGACGACGCTCACACACCCTAAAGCCTCTGGAGGTCTAGATGTGGAAGAAAGGAGTGTAGAGGGAGAGCACTGCAGCCATGACTCATCCGCAGTCATAAACACAACACACACACACCCACGCAGACCAGAGGTAAGATGAGCACAGGGCCTCCTATCACATCAGTAGCAATAAAGGAGGTGGAAACCCAGCATGCTGCTCTCTCTGAGGGGGGTGCTTTCAGTGGTACGTCTGTTGATTTTTGAACACGTCGTCTCATCGGGTCCCGGCAATGGTCACCTCACACCGTTAAACAGGAAGCTGATTTTCTGCTATCAGGAGGCACAGATGTTCGAAGAGCTAAATATGAGACTAGGTATCATGCTGTCCCTCAGACGTTTGAAAGTTGTTTGGGGGCAACTTCGAGCGGTTGGAATCCTCTTCACACATGATCATAGTCAAGGTCGTCCCTGCTGAGAGGGAAACTGTAAGTGTATGAATGATTTGAATGAGCTGGGGTAATTTCGTAAAATGTGCCGTTTCAGGGAAGCGCGCAATTCCTATAGCGACCAGATGGAGCCATTATCAGAGGAGAATTTAATGTCTCTGTGGCTGAACCATATGCGAGACTGCAGAGATCCTGCACTCATTTAACTGTCCCCTATTTTCTGTCTGTCAAACACACACATACATGCAGGTTTAAGCTGCTCAGTCAGGAGGAGGGCGAGTACTTCAACGTACCTGTCCCACCCGAAGGAGAAGAAGGCAATGAGGAACTCCGGCAGAAGTTTGAGGTGAGCGAATGTGTGTGTACCTGCTTTTTTAGGTGTGCCAGAGTGTATGTGTTTGTTTGTTTCCTTTATCGAGAGATAATCCTAGAGCCTTGAGAACATTGTTGTCTTTAGATGTCGACTGATTACCGGCACAGATATTAAAGTCTGCATTAAATCAAAAATGACTTTATTTACTAACGGACATTGCTAGTCTCAATGTGTGCAATTAATCGGTGCACGTTAATCTGCTGAAAAAGAAAACTGCTCGTCTCAGTAAACTTTAAACAAAATCTGAAGAAAATTTCTCTTCTGCTGATGACTTGGGCTGAATATCTTTAACCACAGCCCTCCAACCATATGATTGCCATGAGTGAGACAGAAAGGATAAACGCAAAAATAAAACCACGCCCTCTATTCGATATTCGGTTTCTGCTGAAAAAAGGTCGCTACACTGAAAATAAAGTCAGCAGCAACTTCTGCTTCCTGTTCCTGCTTATGTTTTGCACATACTTTATTTTGTTTTTTAAAGACTGGCACCTTTAGTTCACTACCCAGGAATTGAGGTAGTGGAATATTCTCTATTCTGCTTTGGATTAAAGTCAAAATTAAAGTCATTGTTACTTAACAGAATGGAAGTAGATGGTCTAGGGAGGGTTTGAGAAGTAAGAAGGTCAGTTTAGCAATGTTTTTATATTTTGATTGAAGATTTTGAGGACAAACACTTCTTAATTTGAATTACATGCACTTGATACATGTCTAATAAGACCAGAAATGTATAAAAGTAAAATAGAGTTCAGATTTTTATGTGGATTTTGACTTTCTCACCTGGTTGCGAGCACGAAAAGTGAAAAAAGAGAGGTCCTTGTGCATGAAGCATATATCACTCACTGACAAATCTGCCATAAATAACACATTGGCAAATCCCAGCATCCTCCCGAAGTAATCACACTCACGTCAACCTGCATTCTGCTCCACACTTCCCAATTTGAATACAGAGTAGAGCTGACTGAGAGGTACCAGCACGAAGCTCCTGATCCCTGGGCTTTCTTCACCACAGATTGATTCAGGCACATTTTAAAGTCCCTTTTCCTGTGGTTTCCCACGTGTACGGTGTACATTTTAGGACATCCTCAGACCTCAGTCATAAAATGAAAATGCGTCATGCCTCAGACTGAAAGGCCTTTGTCAATGGACCAAACAGCATTGTGACTTAGACTGAAAGGCTTCAGGTCTCGGAAAAAACTATGTTCCGTCTCAGGTCTCTTACAATCAGACATAGGGCGAAATGGACTGCGATAAAAAGGCATCAGACAAAAAGTCATTAGCCGAAACTGACTCAGGCATCAGACTCAGGTGGATTGTGATTTGTTGCAGTGCCCTGCCCTGTTTGACATCACACACACGCGGCCCAAGCAAAGTGGTGGTGTGGAACTGTTGAGGATGGAGATAAGCTGCTTCTGATATTGTTTATTTCAACAGTTTTATTAAATGCAAACAAATTCCATTTTATGCATAGGATAACATGCATTTCACGAGTATTTTGTGCATGTTTAATAAGTTAGCAATAGTGCCATCCTCAACAGTTCCACACCACCACTTTGCTTGTGTGTGACGTCACTCGGGGCGGGGCAACGCAACACGTCACACTCCACCTGAGTCCGTTTCGGCTGAGGACTTTTTGCCTGATGCTTTTTTATCGGAGTTCATTTCGTCCTATGCCTGATTGTACGAGACCTGACACCGAAGTCACAATGCAGTTTGGTCCATTGACAAAGACCTTTCAGTCTGAGGAATGAGGCATTTTCATTTTATGACTCAGGTCTGAGGACATCCTAAAATATACACCGTACACGTGGTAGTTAGTAGTTCAGACAAGTTGGTAGGTGACAATGGTTTCGATATTCGCTTTGTGCCTATTGGTGCGTGCATGTGATGGCATGTATGTACAAACTGTGCAGGTCTCTGCATAATTCAAACGGTCCCGCGAGCAGACCCAGTGGACCCAGTGTATGATGGTATTATTTATGAACAGCCCAATGCAAAACTTAGCGCTACTCGGACTGTGTGTGTGTGTGTGTCTGAGCTGGCAGTTTTCCTACACATAGTGTGATGCATAATTTAAAATGTGAGAAATGGTCAATCTGTTGCTCATCTGGAGGGCTGGCATTTCACACATCATGGAGGGAAAACTTCTTAAATCGGTTTAAGTCTTTTTTTTCTTCTCTCTTTCTTCTTTTGTCCTTTTTTTTCTCTTTTGCGCTTGTGTGTTCTAGTGGTCTGAAATGGTGAGATTGACTCATTTTAAAACCTGTTGAGCAGTATCTGGTCGTTTGGCCTCATGGCCTCAGTCCCACACTTCTGTGCCTGAAGCCTGCGCTACGGGAAAACGCGGCAGAGAGCTCCTGTTCTCCATGGATTCCAGTCGCTGTTTCCTAGTCCCACTCCATAGATTCAGCCAGGAGAGCTGTTCTTGAGATGTGTCAAGTTGGGCCGATCCCTATTCCAGTTCCTAATTTAAGGCCAGGAGTGCCGATCCTGAATTCAGGTCCTGATTTACGGCTAGGAGAGCCATTCCCAAATCCAGTCCTGCAAGAGCGCCTTCCTGAGACTGCACCACTCGAGCACCCTCCAGAGACTGCACTTCTCAAGGCTTCCCCTTCTGAATGCCCACCAGGAGATTGCAGGAGAGGCAGGAGGGGAGTTTGGGATTGGGTCCCTGTGCCTCCTAAGGCCTCAGACCTGCCATGGCGTCCCAGTACTCCAAATCCTCCATGGCCTCCCGGTATTCCAGACCCGCCCTGAAGGCCTCAGTGACTCTGTTTTTATTGTTACTTGTGGCGCCAGTTTGTGCCTTTTCCAGGAGGGGTTGTTAAATGTTACGTTCTGTTTGTTCTTAGTTTCAGTTTCATGTCTTAATGTTTTAGTTCCTGTTTGCCCATATTTGCTTGTTGTATATGAGTAATATGATTATTATTATTTTATTCATATAAAAGTTTTATTTTTAGTCATTTTAAATAATGCTGTCAAATGATTATTAGGGTCCAGGTAAGGGGCGGAGGCTGGTGGCTCGCACACGCTCCCCTTTCAGGTTCAGGGTGCGAGAGGCGGCGGCTTGTCCTTCTGTGGCCTAGGGGAGGCGACTGCCTCGTGACAATATACATAATATATACACTGACTGTACACATACATACATTATGTAAGAAAAACCTTTCTTTTAGAGGTAATTAATCACTATGAATTCTTTGACAGCTCTACTTTTAAACTATACTATTTTAAACATTGAAAAAAAAAGTAATTCATAATAATAATATCATCATTATCTTTGTAATACATGAAAATAAATGAGTCATGAGTCAACTTGCGAGTAATCGCAATTTAATAACACATTTTTATCTTACATTGTTTACATTGTTCTAAATGTACCTTAAATTAATACTTTTCAAGTTTTTAATACTCTAATAGACATGGGCATGGGCATATGCTTTATGCAATATATGTTTACCATAGCTAACATTGATTTACAGTCGAGTAAATCACATTCATTTTGACACCCCTTTAATTACAATTTACTGACTATTTAACTTATGTCATTCTGTTTTTATTATTACTGTTACATAAACTCAAACTCTTTCTGCTTAGAAGGCAACATAATTAAGTTGTTTTGAATTTATTAACATTATACAGCTTTTGGGTCTGTTATGCCTTAAAACACTAGCTCTGTAGGCAGCTCACTATCTTTAGAGCAGTTCTCTCATAGATTAGCATCACATCTGGTGTCTTGTTCTGATGTATGTTGTTCGACTGTTTCTGGCTGAGAATGAATGGCCCAGCATTCCCAGCATGACTCAAGACTGCAAGTGGTTGTGAGGGGAAATGCTTAGGGGTCCATTTGAGAGCATCAGTGTGGGAGATGCAAGAAAGGCCAGCGAGTTAGTTCCTTGCTATGGGGTCTCTGCGGTCAGGGCAGGTCTCTGCTGAAAGGCACAGGGGGCAGATGAAGGATTGGCCTGGTGGTGCTCGTATTGAGCTCATTAAGGCCGGGGCTGTATCAGGCTACCTGCCAGCAGCTCCATCACACTTACGCACGCAGACGGACCCGCAGGCCTCCCTCAGGATCCGTGTCAGTAACACAGAGCCGGTCACTCCTGTTCCTGTGCTGGAAGACCTGGGCACCCACATCACGCAATGCCCAGAGCTGTAGCCTCATGTCAACTTTTGTTCCTGCGTTGTGGGCTATAGCCAGATTTGGCTCAGCTTGAAAACAGAGATGGGGAAATGACTCATTATCTCACACTCATTTTGGATCAACTCCTGTTTTATATGGATACGAATGTTTATATGGACTCGACATGTCCAGGGGTCAATGACATGACATATTGTTTTTTTTTTTTGTTACAAATTTGATTCCTTTAAGCTATTGAAAAAGAAAAGTTTCTCACACAAACTACTTTCTTCGTTTAAGCACAATTTTACCAGAATTATTATAGAAAATATTTTTATCTATTAGTAAAAAAAGAATAAGGTTTCCAGATTACATTACATTACATTACATTACATTACATTACATTACATTATATTATATTATATTATATTATATTATATTATATTATATTATATTATATTATATTATATTATATTTTTTAACCAGTGTTTGTTTGCATAAGAATTGTCCAAAACCACACTATAAAACCTTTTACAGCCGTGTAAACATACACAGAATATTAAAAATTATTTCTAATCATCTCTATTTACTAATAAATGCAAATATTTTAACAATTTGCTGTGTAATATTTTATATAATACATTTTAGACTCCTGATTCACCAATGCTAATGGAAATTTTAAGATGTTTAAATCACCAATAAACGAACCTGTTTTAAAGTGTGGCATTTCCGCACATTTGTCTTCAAACACTTGTTTATTTTCAGCTCAATAAAATGTTATAATCTAAAGCTGCTATTTTAGGAGATGAACAACCTTGAAGTAGCGTTGTTAAGCATTTGTTTGTGAACAGTAATTTCATCTTGAATCAAAATGCTCTTCCCCAGCACCACCTTTCAGTCCATTATGATCTTTCTCTAGTTGTTTGTGTTTTTCTGTGTGTGTGTGTGTCAGAGGTGTAATCAGAACCAGTTGATAGCATCTCCTCGACTTTTATTCACCTGTAATTTGAGCTGTCAAGACTCGACCACCTTATTCCACATTTCACCATGATGAAAACTTCCTCTAACTGTTTAGCTCTTTATTTTTCCTTCGTTCTCACTCCACACTGCTGCGCAGAGATGACGGTATTTGTGTGCAGTGAAGCGCGGTGAAGGCGACGCATTCAGCTCAGTGGAAATCTACCCACATTAGCATTTGTCTCCGTTCCTTTTTATCCCTCCCTTCCCATTCTCTCTCTACTCTCTTGCATCCTTCCTGTCTATTCTGAATCAGACAAATAAAAGTTGTCGCCACTGGGTCGTCGGGCAGAGCGTTTGATGCCGTGTTTCCGTGTTAGTGCGTGTGCGTCGGTTTGCTGCTGAGCAGAATACGGCCGAGATGTTTGTCTTTTACAAAAGAAACACTGCCTTAGCCCAGTGATGAGGCTCTTAGCTGGATACAGAGCTAATCGCTTGTTCACGCCCAACAATCGATGGAGGAGGAGGTGGAGAGCATTTTGTGCGTGTGCGTGTGTGTGTGTGTGCGCAGAGATCAATGCCACCACTCAACTCGTGGTTTTGGCGGAGAGACAGAGCTTCTCAAATGGCTTTTCCCCAGAGGCCACATGTCTCTTCCCACAGATCTACAGAACCACGACCTTCAGAGCGAGAGATGGGGAAAAACTCTGAGCTGGGAAGATTAGAGGGACTGTTCAGCCACAAATTAAGATTCTGTCATCATTTAATTACCCTCATGTTGTTCCAAACTCGTGTCACTTTATTTTATTTTTTTTCTGGTTGAGCACAAAAGGTGATATTTTGAATTATGTGCTGGCCTCTCTTTTCCAGATCACAATGAATAGCAACTGGACCCTTCAAGCTTTAAAAAGGAGACAAAGCAGCATATAAAATGTCATAAAAGTTGCACATGCAGTATTTTGGAAATTTGGGAAAATTTTTATGGTTGTGTGAGGAACAGACCAAAATATCAGTCATGCATAGACAGTCAGAAATAATTTCCAGATAAAATATCAACGATTTCCTGTAAGTTCTATCAAAAATGTAAAGATAAAATAGAAACCCATAAATAAAAATAAAATAAAAAAATCATATATTTCAAAGAATAAATATTTAAATAAAGCATAGATGTTTAAGTATTTAAACAAGACAGACATATATTTAAATAAATAAATATGCACCATAAAAGTGGTTAGTGTGACTTGTGTAGTATATTTATGTACAAATTAATGCATTTAGCTTTTATCCACAGCAACATAGAAACAAAGCAGCATAAAAACAAAGCAGTTCAGCAGTTCAACAATATTCATAATATATATTTATCTAATATCTACGTAGCATTATATATTATATCAATTGTATGTTCAGCTGTATATTCAATACGTTTATATTCAAAGTACATGCAAAGTGACATAGAGTGTGAAAAAAAAGAGCAAAACTGAAGTCGTCCAATAAGATTTCTCCTCTCTAATGAGCTGTGAACTGAAATATTGAACCAGTGAGTTTGAAATCATTTGTGAACAAATCATTAAAATCAGTTCGATAAATTCAAAAGATCTCATTTAGAAACACAATTTGTTCATAAATCATCAAGAGCTGGAAAAGTTTATGACTAATGTTTTCACTGAATGACTACTTTTAAGTTTTGGCGTTCAGAATATATACATTTCATATATCAATATATATCATATATCAATATCATCTGAACACATTTTTGAGTGCTTTTTAAAGCCAGTACATTATTCAAGTGATCATGTTGTGTTCTACAGACAAAGTCAGTTGTGCAGATTTGAAACAACATGAGGGTGTGTAAATGATGAGCCCTTCAAATGTGATAAAGAGAGGGCAGACAGACAGAAAAATGTGAGTGAGGCTGAGCACTGGGCAGCCGTGTGTTTGTCTGCAGGGACAGTGTCTGAACAGTAGTGAGTGGGTTAATGGAATTCTATGCTAGACTGAGCCGCATGCCAGCCTCACAATATGGCAGCAGTTTGAAAATTAAAATTGAATGTACTCCAAGAGGCTGTGAGAGAGAGGGCAGTGAGACAGGCGCGTGTGGGATGGACCGAAGGGACCCAGGCAATCCCACACATTCATTCTGCTGGTAAATAGCAGTGGATTCATGGGAGAAGTGAGAGGCATGCAAAAAATTCATTTGGAATGAGTGTAAAGGTGTTGGATTGAAATCGTCTCTGTGTGTTTTTAATTACAGTCACCTCTTGCACACATCACAGGATGTCAGTGGCACGTGTCGTTTAAGAGATGTGCGTGCACGGCATAAAATGGCTGTTAGAAATGAGTTGTCTGATGACCTGGTGGACAAAGCACATGTGCTGGAGTGCGGTATTTACATCACATCTGTCTTATAGTTATTAGAAAATATATCTTCTGTTGTTTCCTGTTAGTTCTGTCCCATCTACTTTAGGTGAAAAATCATATTTTATTTTATATTCAGTAGTTTACGAAAAATTGCGAAAAATCGAACTGACAGATATTTAATTTAAAATTCGAATAAAACATACATATACCTTTAAATGCATACTTAAGCACATACTTAATTAAATATTTGAATAAGATGTATGTTATTCAAATAAAATGTAGATATATTTAAATACATATGTTAAAAAATAATACATGTTTAGATAAATATTAAAAATAGTAGACAGAATAATGTATCTTGTATTAAGCCCTTTTAAATATTTTTTTTAGAATAAGAAAACCAGATGCCAAGTTAAAATTGTGTCAGCAGTGCATAAAAAGTAAAGTGAGGAATTTTGACGCACTGTTGTGTTTTGTGTGTCAGCCCAAGTGCTGTGCAAACGTGTTGTGAATGAGAAAAGCTTTTAGTGCACTTGTGTGTGTGTGTGTGTGTGTGTGTGTGTGTGTGTGCGTGACCTGTTGCCAGGCTGCTGTAGGTGTGATTGGCTCACAGCTGTAGATAATGGATCAGTTCTCAGTGGACTGTGAAGGAGAAAGTTGGTGAACAAGGAAATCGGCAGTACACTTCCCCTCAGCCTGCAGCCGACGGGGCCTAATGACTGTGCCCTGTGACCGCACACACTTAATACAGAAGGAACCACAGACATTTACCCAGGCCGTCTGTCATTCTCTAGCATGCCAGCTTGGCCAGCGAGATCCTTGCCAGAAACTAAACGTTCACCCAGGGAGAGCGAGAGAGAGACACAGTTTAACAGACGCACACCCACTTCTAACAAACACTTTAGAGCTGTTTGACAAATGCTGCCAAAGACATATTTAATATCTCTCTTTGTATTACAGTTACTCGCTGTCTTTTTCACACATCCACACAATAGCCAAAAATTGCTTCATCTGCAGTCTGGGTGACAGGTTTACCCAGCGTTTGCTGAATCGCGTGTTTGACAGATTTAGCAGCGACGTGATGAATAGACCTGCTTAAGAAATTCAGTAACATCAACAGAGAGAAACAAACAAAAGATGTCAGTCATGTCAGGTTGTGGCTCATTCTTATGTTTGTACTGTGTGTGTGTGGCCTTCATCAAGCCCAAATGTCCTGAGATTGTTTTAGTTTTAAGTTTTACAAGTGATACTGCATTATTGAGGCTTTCTTGTCACAGACTAGCTGTCAGCAGACTAAAAACATGAAGGCTTGGAGTTTGGCTTAGCTTTTAAAATAGTGTTTTCAATATTAAAAATACATACTGTATATGCAATGTTTTAATGAATATAATGAATAGTGTAGTGGTACTAGTAGAGGTTTATATATATATATATATATATTTATTTATATATAAATAATACATAAAATAATATATTTAATATATTATAATATATTTATTATAAATAATCCTAAATATGTCATGACATTATCCCTGTTTTTATATTTGCTGTCATATAATACTCATTGAAAGGTAAATGTAATCTTAATGTAAAAATACTAATATTTTTAAAAACACATTTAATGATTTAATAACACTGTTACATGTAGCCTTTAACAGTCCTTAAAATGAATATCCATTTCTCATATTAAATATTGTAACGCAGTGGTGCTTAAATTTACTTGCTCTTAAGTAGTTACTAACGGTTTTATTTGTTTAGATAATACAGTAGAGCATTTTACAGCCGTGACATGAATATGATAAGTATCTTATTACAGAGAATGCAAAGCCAGAAAATCAATATTGGTGTTTAAAAAAGAAAAAAGGTACAAAGCTGTCACTGGGGCATTGCATGTTAGTATGTACCATGTACATATTAGTACCTAAATGGTACGTATTAGTGCTTTATGAAAGGGTAAATCCCCAGCAATAGCTGATTTTGGTTTTAGAAGTAGGGGGAGGAAAATATCATTAGTTCGGTGTAAAAACTATAGAAGTCAACTGAAAGTCACCACTGTGCTTGAAAAAACATGTGTGTCTCTGACCCTACTCTAACACAAGCTTATTGTTTCTTTTTGCTCTTTCCCAACAGAGAGCTAAAATTGGTCCCAGCAAAACAGACGGCTCTTCCTCCAACGCCATCTCCAAATTTGACAGCAATGGCAACCGGGACCGCATGAAACTCTCCGACTTCAATTTTCTCATGGTGTTGGGCAAGGGTAGCTTTGGAAAGGTAACTGTCGCCGTCTTCTTTGGCTCTGTGTCTCTTTCTGTGTGTCTCAGGTTGGCTCACTCGTGCTTAGAGCAGCAGGTAATCTCGATCTGTGAGGTCACTCTAAACAACTAAGATTACTGGAACAGAGGCTAAAAGACAGAGAGAGGGGAAATAGGAGGGTGAGTGGGCTCGTGTTCCAGCTGCTGCCAGTTGCCATGGCAACAGGATTTTAAAATGATATTGATATGTTGAGGTGCAGTGCTAGACCTCTGTCAGCATCATTAGCCGAAACTGTTTGATGTGGTCCACATCATGACAAACAAAATGTCAGGCTCACTGTTGCGTCTGATAGACTGATCTGTCCAGTTCGCTGCTGCATCTTCAGTCTTCACCGAAGATGTCTGTACGTGACTCTGAGCTTCTCTGCAGCCTCTTAGACTCATGTTTAGATAGCCAAGTCAAGTCAGTGATGAAGTCAGCCGGAACTTGCAGTCTGAAAAAATGTCTGATTGTTTTCCAGGAAAAATCCGCGGAACATTAAATATTTTGGATAAAAAGATATGATTGAGCTCGTTTTCTTACCTCATGGTTCTCCAGAATGCTAAAAGGATGAAATGTAAAAAAAGTGTGCGTGAAATGAAAATGTTTTCTAAATGTGTGTTTATTGATAACATTGTGAAATTTTAAATCAAAATGGCATTACACGATCTTGTGAATTAGGTAACCTTGACACTTTAAAAAAGACAATTTGCCTGTTATTGACTAAGAAAAATAAAACTTGGTAAACATTTCTTTACTCATCCTCATCCTCATCCTCAACCTATGACTTTCTGGTAACACTTTGTTTTAGGCTCTCTTAACTAGTTGCTTATTATCATGCATATTACTAGAATATTAGCCATTTATTAGTAGTAATTAAGCACATATTAATGCCTTATTTTAGAGGACCTTACTCTACATTCCTAAACCTACCCAACACTCAACAAATGAATTATTAGCAGCAAATTAGAAATTTATTGAGTGAAAAGTCATAGTTAATAGTGAACAAGTCTTCCCTAAAGTGCTTCTTTTTTCTTAGAAGATATTTGTTATAAGGTTTATTATTATTTAAACTGTTGACTCTCATATTAAGGAAGAAAATACTATGGAAGTCAATGGTTACTCTCAGTTGTTTGGTAACAAACATTCTACAAAATATCTTGTGTTTAAAACGAGAAAAAGTAACTTAATTGTGTGGAACAGTTCTGAAACAAATTATTTACATTTTTCGATGATTTAAGCTATATATTTAAATCAAGTCACTTTTTTTTTTTTTGAGGAATGCTAGTAATCGTACAGTTGTTGGTCACCGCTTGACTTCCATAGTATTTTTTCCTTCTTCAAAGTTCCTCAAAACGTCTTCTTTTTTTGTTTAACTTAAGAAAGACACTTTTACAGGTTTGGAATGGCAACTGAATGTTGACAAAATTGCAAATTTGGACTAGAATAAAGACAAAGATGCTTATTAAAAAATCTTTTAGAAGAGGAAATGGGCTCTCTGGCGGCACTTTGTCAGAAACACTGTAGACTGCATGATGCTGAGCTTTCAGCAGAGGGAGCTTCAAAAGCTGACAGATGTGCACTTTCACAAGCCCAATTGTGTGATTATGGGGTTGATGCAGATCTCACAGTTGGAGACACGATCATTGATCGGATTCTGCCCTTGAATATGCTGATCCTGGAGCAGTTCTCATCCAGGACCCAGCAGATAGTTTTGTGTGGCTGCACTAGCTGATGCACAATGTCCTTGAGACTTTGGAGCACTGTGTGCAGTCGCGTACCTTTTGTTTGATGTGCGTTTTTCTAAACAGGTATGCAGCGGTAATGAATGCGTTGGAATGGATATGACCTGCTTGCTATGCTGCCAGAGTAGTGTGTGTGTGTGTGTGTGTGTGTGTTAGGGTGTAGAGCCTGTGAGGAGCAGATGGTGTCCTCTGTAACGTTGAAGTGTATCGCTTCTCTTTTCCCTTTGCCAGTCACAAGGTGTCCATCTGGGGCTGCCTTTACACTGAAATAACTCGTTTCAATATGTGCATTTATTTTCAAGAGAGAGCTAAAAGGCAGAGCCAGACTGTCCGTAAAGTTTCTTCAAGTATTACTTTTCCATTGTCGGGTTTTTCTCTATGTGCCCTTGACGCTGAATGAGGGAAAGTATTTGAGAGATGCTTTCACACACTGATGAAGCGCTATTGGTTTGGTGACATGAGGTGCTGTGTCTGTGTCAGCCATATTGGATTGGGTTTAAATTCATAGCTTTCCAGACTACAAGATACACAGAAATAGTTATGCGCTATGGTCAAGCTACTCTTTCCGCAACCTGAAAGACATCAAATTGCTGTATCTAGAAAGCTTTAAAATGCCACATAAATTGGTAAATATTTACATGGACAGATTCACTGCAAAGTACCAGATTTTCAGTGTGTTTGTTCACAGCGCTATGCTGCTGCCTGTTGAAAAAAGTAGCTTTTTTTGGAAAAGATACACAGTTACACAGTTTTGAAAATGGTTACACTACTGAAAAAAAAAAGGATTTCATTTGCATATGGACGTAATGCACTGTATTAAGTCAGGCACCGCAGTGTGATATATAAAGTGTGAAATGTTGCTGCTCTGAAAGCTCTTATTTGTTTTCCTTTTAATGTTATTGACTGAGCTCAGTGTTTGATTTCATTTGTATGGGTCATCTATGTTTATAGTTATGTTTATACGGTAACAGATGTTTTACCAGACGTCTCAATATTAGATTACAGTAAACAATATCACAGTGTAGTTTAGCTTCGGGATTATTTATAGTGATGTTAGTGCATTTAATTCAGCTTTTTCATTCTGTTCTGATTGTTTTAATCTGTGTTATCTGTCTGGCAGGTTTTATTGAACGTGTAACATTTTTTTATTTCTTGCTCATTTTGGAGTAATAAAAACGTATGCGGGTTCAATATGATTTATATGAAATTGTTTATGCATTTAAATTAAGATGTTTATAATTTTTCATGTTTATGATATAAATCTCTTGCTTTTTATTGATTATTCTCTAATTTCTTCTGCTTTTTGACTCTTTCAACTTTCTCCCTCTTTTTTTCTTCCATCCCTCTCTGGTTGCCTCTTCTCTTTAGCACATGTGCCTTCAGGCTCAATCCTAAAAATGAGCACAGTTAAAATCTGCCTTCCCATCACTCGAGATTTCCTTCACCGTGGCATAGTGCCACACTCAAATCTGCTCCTTATTGTCTTCACATGTGTGCAAGAGCTTCATCGCTTCTGTCAGTCATTTCTCTTTGTCTTCGTATATCCTCTGTGCCTCGACTGCAGCTACTGTATATTCGGTGGCCTAACATGCTCTGAACGTGCTGAGAACGAGTGTAAACTCTGCTGTACTGATCCACAGTCAAAGGCCAGTGCATCTTCTGCTAATAAATGAAGCTTGTGCGCGGGTTTACAGTGTTGCTTTGCTCATCTCCTCCTGCTTGCTCGCTCAAATGCTTCTGTTATGTGTTTGGTTACATAACTCTGAACATCCCTGCTACCTTCACACACTCTCTCTCTCTCTCTCTCTGTTTGTCTTTTTTAGGTGATGCTGGCAGAGAGGAAGGGAGGTGATGAGCTGTTTGCCATAAAGATCCTGAAGAAGGACGTGGTGATCCAGGATGATGATGTTGAATG
Source organism: Enteromius afrohamiltoni (assembly GCA_034779775.1). Taxonomy (NCBI): domain Eukaryota; kingdom Metazoa; phylum Chordata; class Actinopteri; order Cypriniformes; family Cyprinidae; genus Enteromius; species Enteromius afrohamiltoni. The sequence continues at coordinate 6,700,989 of JAUYWG010000033.1, read as the reverse complement.
CACTATGGTGGAGAAGAGAGTGTTGGCCTTGCCTGGAAAACCACCCTTCCTCACTCAGCTGCACTCCTGCTTTCAAACCATGGTACTGCAGCTTCTCGTCTCATCCCCTCTGCTGTCATCTCATTTCATGTCTTAGATTCATCTCATGACAGCTTTTGCTCTCCATTCTTCTTCCTCTTGTCTCATTTCGACTCTCATTTTGTGGTCTCATCTCATCTTCTTCATTGATTAACCTCCTGTTGTCTATTCAGTTCTCATTTCACCCTGTCCTCTCTCCTGCTGCTCTCCTCATCAGCTTTTCATCTCTCCTCCTCCTCTTTTCCTACTTCATCTTTTCCTCTTAGTTTCTTCTCGCCTCTATGTCTCAAAGACACCTCTTTTGCTCTCCTCTCCTCATCTTCTTTTTGTGTTTTCTCCTTTCTCTCCTCTTCGGTTCTCCTCTCATCTGGTCATTCTTCTCCTCATCTCTTTTTCGTCTTATATTATATTCTCTCTTTTGTCCGTCCTTACCACATCTTCTCATCTCTTCTCATTTCATCTCATTTCTTCTCCTCTCCTCCTTTCGTAGCATCTTGCCACTTTTCCTTTTCATCTCAACTCATCTCCTCTCTTTTCGTTCTCTTCTCAATGTATATCCTCTGACATTAGCTGAAAGGTTGGCTCTGATGTCACTGTGTATTCTTTCATTTTGCAGCACATGACACACACACACAAGCTCACACACACTTGAATCCATCCCTCCCCAACCCCCACAAGCTGCTTAGAGACTGCAGTCATTTGTACATCGACAAGAATGGTGTTTGTGTGTGTGTGTGTGTGGTCATGTGAATGTGACATGCTCACAGGGGGGCAGCGCGCCACACACTCATCTGTGGCCGCAGCAGAGCTGTGACAGGCAGCATCGCCGTCTCTCAAGATCCTACTGAGCACCACATGAGCCCCTGTCACCAACAGCAAGATAGCGAGAGATGGAGAAATCGAGACAGGAAGCAAGAGTCAAAGGATAGAGAGGACTGAGTCAGAAACCGAGGAGACTCTGGGGGAGGAAAAGATTGTGACGTCACGCGCCCAAAGCTCTTTTAGGCCTTGTTTTTCTAGAGCTGCATTGGATCTCAAACGAAGCTACGTCACTAAATCATCTCCTCCTTCGCACATACATTCGTTAAGAGCAAATAAAGCCTGCGAGATATTCGAGCGGGGCGTTGGGAGGGGATTTCTTTATGGAGGGGGATCAGTCACAGGAGGTATTTGACAGCCAAACAGCTGCAGTCATGTAGATTATCCTCAAGCCTATAATGGGGAGTTAGTCAGATGGGGTGTATGTGTGTGTATGTGGTTGTGTGTGCTGATGTGTTGTAGTCGTGGGGGTTTAGGTAGTTGGTGTGTAGTGGAGTGAGGTAAAGACTCTTTCCCGCCGCCCGCCTTCTTTCCTTCCTGACAGTGATGGGACCTCCTTTAAGCACTGCTGCCTAGCAGTCCGTCTCCCCCTCGCACTCTTCATCACTTTCAGTCTCTTAATCCTTCCTGACTCTAATTCCCCTGACCATCACACACACACACGCACACACACCACCACTGCAGGAAATTACACCACCCGCAACTGATGCAAAATAAGCCTAATCATTACAGGAAGAAAGCCAATAAAATGGAGCCCAGGGAAAATGTTGGCTGAAACTTGCAGATATGAAGACGTCCGGCGTGTTTTGATCTTTGGATTTTGGCCCTGGGATTCATCTCGTGTATTAGTGTGTGGATGTGCAGTTGTGTGCGTGTGGATTTGTTAAAAATGTATTATTGACTTGTGTCACTAAAAGTAAATATTCTTGCAGGGGTTTGAGTGACAGTAAAAGTAATACACAAATCCATTGGCATTTCATAAAATCTTACTTAATGTCAGTACATCAATACTCAGAATTATACAGCATATGGACATATGAATTAATTGTCTGAGTCCGTTCATTTTAGTGAATTAAAAATATGCAACAATATATAACAATATACAATGTCAGCTGTAGTGTGTTTCCAAAAAACGACTCCTATGAACTGATTCATTTTTAATGAACCAGAAATAAAAAACATACAGGATATATATATTTTTTTTTTTTCTCATGTGAATCAGAATCATATATCTCATATCATATCTCTTAAGTGAATGAGAAGCATTCAGTGCAAACAGTGTAATCCAATTCTCAGGAAATTAATCTTTATAGATATATTTAATTTCCTTTGTTTAGTGAAACAAAAATATACAATATGCAAAATACAAAATATACAAGATGAGTCTAGAATTAAGCTGCTGGCCAGAGGACAACGGCACACTTTTTCCCTGTTTAATACTGTAAAGATGCTTTGACACAATCTGCTATATAAATAATTGTGACTTGATTTGACAATATGTCCAGTATCGTTCAGTTCCTAGTCAAATGAGCTGTTTCTTTTTAGTAAATCAGTAATATAGAGCCAAACATATTCCAGCAATTCCCAAAAGAATGACTACTGTGAGCCTATTCTTTAGTGAATCAAAACCATCAAGTGAAATGTTAAATCCAGTTCCTAAGTAAATGACATTTATTAAACAGACAATCACAAATAGAATGATCCGCAGTTACCATAATTTACTTTTCACGAGTTTGCCTGCCCATCCAGTTAGTGCTAAACAAACTTGGCTTGCAGTGGATGCTTAAACCCGAGGCTCGTTGTCAGTGCAGAGTTCAACACAAGTTTTCTTAGTGCCTAAGAGTAAGAGAGGAGGAGATGGGGAGCTGCAGGGACACCTCAAGAATTGATGTTGGAACTGTGCAGTGATAGCTGCTTATATCGGCTCTTAATAATGATTGACAGCACTAAATAATAAGGCTCCTCCCGAACCTATATTTGAAACTTCATTGGTCATGGCCAATTTAAACAAAACCAATGACTGTGTTCTATTATAGTTAAAGAAGCATTAAGAAAGCATAATTAAATTGGTTCCAAAATCTACTCTTGTGTTCTATTTTATTCTAAAACTTCTGTTTAACTCATTTGACATTCAAGTAACTCTGCTACTTGACTAGCACTGCAACTTCTAGAAGTGTTCTGTGTTACATGAAAATTCAACCGTCTTGTTATCTTTCCTCATCTGTCCTGTGTTTGTCTCTTACCCCACTCTCTTTGTGTATCTACAGGACCGCCTGTACTTTGTCATGGAATACATCAGTGGAGGGGACCTCATGTATCATATCCAGCAGGTCGGCAAGTTTAAGGAACCCCACGCTGTGTAAGTATAGCTCTCATCTTTGTCTCTTCATAGCGCCATCAAGTGGCCACATTACAAAGATGTGGCATTTTCAGATTCATAAATTCAATTAATATTACAGGCCGATGACCCCGTTTTAATCAATGATGCATCAGCAAGTAGATGAGTTCCAACAATACAGCAGTTGGACTAACTGTTGAGTTTTGTCAGTCAGCTACAGTAGCTGATTATTTCACTTTGAGCTCACCGATTAGTTGATTGATGAGCACATGATTACTTCATGATCACCAATGTGGGTGAGTGAACTGAATATGGTTGATCTCATTCAAACACACTCTGTAGAACGAACAGGTGCTCTCCTTGTTATTGCCCAATTGGATGATGGGTGGAAAGGAGGGACATTCACAGGGAAGCAAGTGTTTCCCGCTGTGCTGTGTTGTCACTTCAAAGTGACCTCAGAGTAGTTTGACCCACTCTTGCTGCTGCCGCTCCTTCTTTACGCCCTTCTGTTGCAGATATGAGGTGTCTACTCAGCATAATTCGTAATTAGGTGTACGAAGGCCAGGTCAAGTCTCACTTTCTCTTTCACTCTTCTTTCTACAAGCTTTATGAAGTGTTGCAGCGATGGCATATTTTTTTGTAGTTCTCGATTTTTAAATATTCTGTTTTAGACACAAAATTGTCCGTTTTGTTCTGTTTTGCCAACATAAATAGTTTTATAAAAACACATAGAAGAACCATTGTGTGTCTCTTTCAATGATGCTTCATTCCTGGATTAAACCTCATTTTTAACAAAATGGGTAAGTGAGTGATTCAGTGACTCGTTAAAGTTAGCCTACGATTAGTGAAAAGTAGACTAATAAAGTGAAGCATTTTGCATGTCTGATACAGTCTGATTCCTGGGTTCATTTAAAGTGGTAACCAATTTGAAGAAAGAAAGAAGCAGCAGGAAACAGACAGGTGTTTGAGGGTGATCTCAGTATGGGCGGCTCCGTGGCAGTAGATGACTGAGCTGACCTTTCGCAGTAATCTCCTCTCAGAACCACGCTCTGTCTCCACATCTAACAAGCTTCATCTCTATTTGCTCTGCTTTCAGCTTGCTGTCTGCCCTTTATCATAAAGAATTAGCCTGTCTCTGTGGAGGAGAGCAACGTTGTCATTGTGTTGGGTATGGAGCTCAGCACAGTTCAAAGGTCAGGGTGATTATGAGTGGCCAATGACAGGGAGGATATGAAACAGTTGCAGCACATTATAACTGCTGGTAGTGGAATAGATCCAGGTTTCCAGATGCAAAAGCACACAGTGGTCCTGAAACACAGCGGGGTTTTTATTTGTTTGTATTATGATATAATGAGAGTCAGTTGTATTGCTTCTAAGATACAATGACTATTTCCTTGCTACTTTACTCTTCCTCCCTTATTCTCTCAGTAATGTATATATAGCCATCATTTGCTGTTCACAAAATGTACACAAACATCTCGTTTAGCGACTATTAGCACAGATGGTAATAACACAGTGTTAATTTCGGCAGACTATTGCTGAGTTTTGTGAATGAAGCTGAAAGCATGAACTTAATTTACATAGAAATGTATGGAGGATTGTGAATACAACTTAAAAATAGAAAAAAAGAAATCAATTAGCAAATTAGGAGCTTATTAAGGCAGAGTCATAATTAGTAGTTTGTTATAGCGAGAATTGGACCTGCATTGAATACATCACGTGTCATTTGGACGCGTTCATATAATGTCAGAGTTACAATAAAATAATGGAGTAATCATTTTTAATAAAGTATTTTTGAATAAATATTGATTAAGAAACTGATACCTTTATGTGGCATTTACAGTCCTCCAAAGAAAGGAAGCATGTTTGAAAAGAATGACAGTAAAGTAATTGATATACTGTAAGCGTTGTTATAGTGGAATAGTTAGTGCCTGATTGCAGGTAGTTAGCGCATGTTTTACACTTACATACTTTACTTAAAAGTGTTGGAAATGTTTTACTTGCTCTCTCTCTGAGTGGAGAAAGCCAGAGGCTGGTTACAGAAGTTATCTTTTGACATATTCTGACTCTGTATTGAGACCGGTTTCCGCCTCCACCCCCAGCTGCATTAGTCACTGAACACGAATGCTAATTCTCTTCATATGTAGTTCTAAAATATAGGACAGACAAACACGCCACCTGATAAATAAAAGATTACTGCATGTTTTTATTAATGACAGATATCTGACTTGCTTTATCTCTCTCATGTCTTTTCTGAGGGCAGAGCTCCATTTTTCAATGCTCTCAGCTAAAATGCACCTTTATCAGCTGTTATTTTATTTATTAGACAGATGTCCTGTATACTCTATTCTGATTGGACAGGTGTCACACTATTCAGGCTCCTTTTGTTTTGTTTTGGGGTTTATTTTTTTGATGACCACATGGCCAAATTTTGGCCTTGACCAAGAAAAACAACAGATTCATCTCCTGTGCTCAGATGTTCATATTGATTTGGATATGTGTGTGTGTGTGTGTTCAGGTTTTATGCTGCAGAAATCGCCATAGGCCTGTTCTTCCTACATGTGAAGGGTATTATATACAGGTGAGTGAAGCCCAGAGAGCACCACACGTATCAGTCACACAAAGAAGTGAGAAGAGAACAATTGACTGTTGGTCACCACAAGGGTCTTTAGAGGAGCTGGGATATTAGACGAATTACTTCCAGAGTACCACACACCAAAACACACTTGCTAACACACAGCAATTGATCCTAGTCAGACTCAAAGCTGTATTTAGTTTGACGCAAAAAAAAGACCTTAAGGATGAAAGTACCGTCCGTTCAATTTATTGTATTGTTGTTTAACTGGGCAATGATCATTCAGCTCGTTGCAACATCGACAACACAATAAGTCTTTCCAGAATTTTTTAGTGGCCAAGAAACATTGAACATCATGAGCTGTGATTAATTAAACATAATCTCTGACTTTATAAAAGTTAAGAGTATTGAATCGTCTTGTTTTATTGCATTGCAAAAAAAAAAAAAACATTGTACAAGTGCAGCGAGTGAGCCCCTGGATGGTGGCCTAAACAGGAAGCAGAGCTGTAATCCAGGCTGTTAACAGAAAACCTCCACCCCATGTTTTCACTACAAACACATAGCACTCATGAATTCTTTACAGAGCACTTTTTTCTCCTTCATCAAGCTCACTTGTGCTTCTCTTCATAAAGCTGCCATGGTTGGCCATGTAATGAATATTAATGGTGTATTTGGGATCATTTTGCAGGCAGAAAAAAAAAAACAAAAACAGAACGAGTCAATATTGCAACAATTTTATACACTTTTTATTTGGCCATTAGGTCTGCATTATTAGACTTAGGAAAGTTTGTTTGGTGTGTACAATATAATACAAAAAATTTGTTGGTAAACATTTCTGTTTAGTTTTAGCTATGTATCTATGTAATTTTAACCATGTGCTATGAAAAAAAAATCAATAGATATTGTAGTATAGTGTGTGTGTGTGTGTGTGTGTGTGCATGGGCGTAAATCTTAATTAACAGTAGTGGGGGACAATAAACGTTACAATTTCTCACAATCAATTTTTGAAGGGGACACAAATACAGTCAAATTGTACTTATTAGATTAGTCAACTAAACTTTGCTTCTATCATTATTGTAGCATGGAGTGCATCATATGTTTTTTCTCTGGTTTAATGAAAATGCACATGTGTGTGTGTGTGTATACTGTATATGGTAACACTTTGGAATAGGGAACACTTATTCATTATTAACTATGAAATTTCCCTCAGAAAATTCCTAATTTGCTGTTTATTAATGGTTAGTAATTTAGTTGTAAGTTTAGGTATTGGGTAGGATTAGGAATGTAGAGTAAGGTCATGTAGAATAAGGCATTAATATGTGCTTAATTAGCACTAATAAATGGCTAATAAAGTGTTACCATATATATATATATATATATATATATATATCTTAATTATATGTATATGTAAATTATAGTAGTATAGTATATTTTACAGTATATTTATTTTTAAAACATACTCATACATCCCTTGAAAGCCTCCCTCTGCCTTCCTTGAACAACATTCATTTTCTCAGTCGTTCCTTGCTCATTTGTGTTGTCCACTGACTCCTCTCACATCTTTGTGCATCAGAGATCTAAAGTTGGATAATGTCATGTTGGACATGGAGGGTCATATCAAAATTGCTGACTTTGGCATGTGCAAGGAGAATATGCTTGATGGAATCACCACTAAGACCTTTTGTGGGACACCTGACTACATCGCCCCTGAGGTGAGTGCTCGAAGGATGGTTTTTTACATGAGTGTTGATGAGACCCTTGAGCAAGGTACCAAACCCGAACTGCTCCTAAAATAAATGGCTGTGTTCATGGTGTGTGTGTGTGTTTATTCACTACTCACTGCTGTGTGTGTGCACTTGGACGGGTTAAATGCAGGGCACCATACTTGGCCACACATAACTTTTATTTTCACTTTCATAGACATTTGCATGAGCTAGAGATGGATTCAATTCAACAACACCAAACCAAGACCCAACATGTTATAAAAGTGAAGGGATTTCAGTTAATCTACTTCTCCAAGCTTTAGCTGCTTGTTTCTTATTGTGTGAAAGACACTTTATCATACATAAAACACATCGTAGCACATGTTGAAAGCGCAATAATCACTTCCGAAACTCTTGAGAGAGCTCACGGTGGGATTTCTTGTAATATTTACAGATGTCCTTGGAGTGTGACCCATTTCTAATTGTTTTTTTACGCCTTAAGTAGAGTGTGTCTGTTTCAGATCATCGCTTACCAGCCTTATGGAAAGTCGGTGGACTGGTGGGCTTTTGGAGTTCTGCTCTATGAGATGCTGGCTGGGCAGGTAAGAGTTATGATAATCCAGATCAAGAAGGCCCAAGTCAGGGGTTTGTGCCTTTTGGGCCTTCTCTGATTCGCTCTGTTTCATTTCTTCTCTGCTGCTTGCAGTAAATCACCTCTTGCTATCTCAAGGTCAGTTTTTATTAATTACGTTCTGCAAATCTCCCGAGACTAACGGCAAGTATTTCATGCCTATCGGGCTCAGTCAATTATTTATGAATTGTTCTGAAACAAGTCAAGCTTTGAACGCTGCAGAAAAAAAGTCTGAATTGTTTCCAGCGGAGACTGCTACTGCTGAGCTGTCCTGACAAAAGGATGTCGTAATTCTTTCTAGTCTCTGCTAAACAAACAAGACTTGAAAGGCACTTTTATGGTGATGACTTTCAAATTTCCAGTGTTAAAGGGCCACTAATTATGCAAGTTGCAAGATTCATGTTATTATTGTCGACCATTTATAGTAAAAGGCATTTTCTTCACTGTTTCTGCTCTCTCTATCTCTTTTCAAAGCCCCCATTTGATGGCGAGGATGAGGATGAGCTGTTTCAATCCATCATGGAGCATCATGTGTCGTATCCCAAATCCATGTCCAAAGAAGCTGTGGCCATCTGCAAAGGGGTGAGCAGACAGTATACAACACATACCTTATTCAATGTCTATTGTTTTAATTATAGTTTCAATTTAATATTATAATTTGTACTTTTGGGGCTAATGAAAGAAGAAACCAGTCCAATGAATAGTTGACATTTAGAGACTTAGTTCTATAAAAAAGCAATAAAAGCCTTTCGGTTTAAATGTTCAGTTTATTTATTTTCATATAAAAATGATATGAAGTTGCTTCTAACAATGGTATAAGCGTCATTCGATATACACTGTGCTAATCATATTTAATAATCGCAATTACAATTTCAAGTGAATAATTGACAATAATAATTATTGTTGTGCAGCCTAGTTAGAATGATTTCTGAAGCATCACGTGCCACTAAAGACTGCAGTAATGATGCCGAAAATGATAACATTTCAGTTACATATTTACTGTATTTTGATCAAATAAATGCTGCGCTGGAAAGCAAAACGTTTAATTTACATTTTAAACATTAATGTAAATTATTTCAATGACTTTATATTTAACCATATTATGCATTAGGAATCGCATCAATTTATTTTAGCAGAATACGTGCCTTCTTTTAAATGATGGAGAGAAATGCAGCAGAATGGTGTAGTTACAACCTCTACCAGCAGGGTCACACTAACAAGTCACACCTTGTCCCGTTGTCCTGAGGTAACCCAAAGTATCAAATTCAGTTTAGAGTAACTAATGGCCCAGAAAGGTTCAGATACAGTCCATCTCATCAGTGTGTCCCTGAGAAAGTACTGAAGTTGTTTCAAGGTGACTGTCTCGGCAGTTCACATACTGTAAGTGGCTTTGAATAGAAAAAAAGTCCAGTTATTATATGACTTCATGTGATGCATAATCGCAGCACTGGTCATCGCGGTTTGCTCTCAGCAGCCTTGAAAAATAGCACAGCCTCTAACCTATCCTATCAATATGCGCCTCACGGCCCTTTTAGAAATCACCAGTTCTGTCTGTCTCTTCATCACTATCTTTCATTCACTCTGTCTTTGTTATTAGGAGGCCAGTGCTGCTCCAGACTGGAGCGCTGGCAGGTGAAGCAGCGAGTACACATGATCTAATTCTTTATTTGAGAGATTCTCTCTCCTGCAGATAAAAGCACACAAACATACGGCCTTAGACAGCACTTAGTGGGAATGCCAATGACTCTTGGCTGTGCGCAGGACCCAGGAGCTCAGCTCAGCTCTGTTAGTTGCTGGCTTATACTGGAGCACGGCTAGGCTGCTTTTGAATGAATATGAATGATTTGTTTTTTTTGTTTTTTATTTTTTTTTCCCCCAACAAAACCAGACAAAAGCCGCAGAATGTCAAAGGCATCTTAGTAAATAGTATTCCCTAAAAAGTGCTCGAAAGGGAGCTCTCTCCTATTTGGTTATTCTTTACATGTTTCTGTTCTCCTTGTCACTGTGGTGCCAGAGTGGAGCATATGGCTGCTGAGAAAAAGAGAAAAGAGTTTTGTAGAAGAATGAAAGCCAGACTTGTGCGGGGGTACTTTCTTACTATAATATAACCTGTCGAAGTGTCTGGGCCGTATTTCACCCCACCCAAAATAAAAATACGAAAATGAATTTCTATTTCTATTTTTACAACCATTCAGACCTTTATTTTAATTACAGTACATGCAATAATAATAAACTATATATATATATATATATATAGTGTTTTATTAAATGTATCACGCTAAAGTGTCATGAAGAGGATGACTACAGTAATACAAATTTTACAATACAAATTACATTTAAGTCACAATGCATAGAATTTTTGCAAAGCATAGTCCTTGTTACACTGTAATTATAGGATAAAGTACTGAGTAATATTAAATAACTACATGTACCTACTATATGGTTAGGATTAGAGTTTGGCTTAATATGTGTAACAAGGACACCTTAAAATAAAGCATTTCCATATTTATTTGACTTATTACATTTGAATTTGAGGTGAAATGTGATGGTGATTTCACTGGGCTTTGCTGATCTGACCCACTTTGTTTGAGTTAGGACAATGGAAATCTTTGGTATTGGGAGGACAACAAGTTCTGGAATATAAAGTGGAAAGAGAGATGTGAGAGCAGGTGTCTCCAAAGGGACCTGCGCACTAATACATTCATGCTAATGTGAAGATTAAATAATGAATCAACCCTCTGCGTTCAGAATCTGAATGCTGCCCCTCTTTAACTGGCTTCATGAAAATGCAGCATGCTTCTGGGTAAAGCCCGATAAACAAAAGACCCCCTCCTCTCCTCCTTCTGTTCCCTCTCTCTTCCTAAGTTCATTTTCGGTCTATTTTCCCACATATATGCTCCGCATAACCCTCATCCCTTCTGCGTGTCGATTTTTCTTCCTTGACTTATCCTGTCTCTGTCTTCCCCTCAGCTTGTCTGTAGAGCTCATTGTCTTGATGAGTTCAGTGTCCCTCTCTTCTCATAGGATCTGCTGTAAGTGCTTGCTGAACTTCTCTAATAGCTTAATTCTGCAGTGCAGCAAGTGTGTCAGATCCTGGAGGCCTCTCTCCCCAACAATCTCCTAAAATAGAGCAGGAATACTAAATGAATCCTTGACATTTAAGACAGATTGGAAAATCCTGTAAGTTTGGACATGCACGGCTTTAGGAGCGGGGCGCTGCCTCCCGCCCTGCCAGGAAAGCTACAATGGAGCCATGCAATATAAATGAGGTATTTCCCTTAACCAAGCGGAGCAATCGTTCTTCCAGCACGGTAATTGAATGACTAATTTAGTCTGGCCTTGTGACTTTCAGAGGACAGATGGATAAATTGAACCTGTCGTAATCAAAATGTTGATGCTCTGTTCTGCCATAAAAAAAGCAAAAGAAAATCCACCCCTTCACTTCTGTAGAGCCTGGGGTTTTAGTTTGAGGGGATATAGGCTTTAATGCTCAGAACATCAGCTGAGGGAATATTCATTTGTGCCACTTACATCAACAGATGCAGAGAACGGCACAGAGAGTGTATTAAACTCTCTCTGCAAGACGTGATGTACACTGTATTTTGATGCACCAAAACCTAGCGAGCTGCCTACCTAGACGGCATTTTTGTTTATTTGTAATGCATGAAAATCACCATAACATCATATCATAATATAGACAGCATAACATGTGCACGGTCACTTTTGATCCATTTAGTTCATGCTTGATGTACAAAAGTATACATTTTTCTTAATAAGGAAAAGTATAACAGCTAGAAAATTCTGCAAAAATGTGTCTGTTATATAGTGCATAAATGTAAAGCAATATCTCAGACCATAATTACGGTGTGGTACATTTTGGCAAGTATAGACAGACAGCTCAATGCGTTTTGAAACACGGCGTCTGAGGATGATAAAGTAGCTGAATTATATTTCATTAATTCTGCACAAAAAAAATAATGAAAAACCTGCCGGATGCATTTAAGGACTCGTTTAATGAAGCTGACAGGATGGTGTACTGCAGGAAGCGCTCGTGCAGCAGCAGTAACAGCAGATATGTGCGACTGCGGTGCTCTGAGTGCTAATTGAAGAGTATTATCAGTGTTGATGGAGTGTACAGCTCTGATATGGGAGGATTAAAGTGGAACACAGCCCAGCACACCGCTGAGAGAGGCTCGGGACGCAAGCCTGATACAGCCTGATACGCCATGACTAAGGCCAATCTAGAGCTCGCACGCAGACTCTCGCTCGCTTTCTGTCTCTGTCTCCTTTCCTCTTTGCATATGCTGCATTTGTGTAAGCGCTTGTCACCATACACTAACAGTACAATGGTATCTCGAGCCATCTGTCAAGCCATCTGAGTGTAGAACATGGTGCATGCTCAGTGTAATGCCTTTTCTTCATGCTGGTGGAATGAAGCTCATTCAAAAAATGACTTCCAGATCTGGAAACACATTCAAAATATGCAAAATCATAAGTTTTAGGATAGGTATAGTATTTCATCAGCTAGATTTTTGGTTTCTTGGTGTGTATTATGGATACATATTGCAATTTATTTATTTTTTAATTCAGACAAATGGATAGTATACAGGTTAATGCTTTCTGTAAGAGGTTTGTAGCAAGTATCCTCCAGTGTGAACACCCAAATTCACACCCACGTGTGGCAAAAAGTAAATTTTTACATTACTTTAAAAGTAATTCACATGCCAATAAAAACACTGCAATTATGCTAGAATGATTATCCAATATAAACTCATATCCAGTAACTGTGAAAGACCAGAATAGCCATAGAAATTCAATAAACGTTTCTTTTAAGATTGCACCTGCAGTCATGAACCATCTTAGATTCGTTTGTCAGGACGGTGATGAGGCATAAATTCCCATCAGTGTATATGGCTGGCTTTTTTTCATGTGACCAACCTAGTCACCGTCACTAACTCGGAGTTAAAGTTTAAGAGCATCAGTGCTGAATTCTCTGAAGAGCACTCCTGCCACACTTGTGTGTAGTGGGCTGAAGAGGGCCAGGAGGGAGAGATAAAGCAATTGACTTGACTCCGATGCTGCAGGTCACTTGTGTTTTTGGCTCCATTCGGCCTCTAGAGCCTCTCCTGAATCACGCTGTCAGATTACACTGCGGCTCTGTCGTTCAGAGCAGGACAGCTGTGAAATATGAGCAGTCAGCTGTACAGGAACAGAAACAGGCTGAAAGTGATGGATGGATGGATGGATGGATGGATGGATGGATGGATGGATGGATGGATGGATGGATGGATGATGCATGGGTAGA
>JAUYWG010000033.1:6656082-6687440 GCA_034779775.1 Enteromius afrohamiltoni | reverse complement strand
GATGGATGGATGGATGGATGGATGGATGGATGGATGGATGGATGGATGGATGGATGGATGGATGATGCATGGGTAGATGCGTAGATAGATGATGTTTTATAGATATATTTTACAGAGAGATAATAAGCCATGTTTTGGACAGATAGATTTGGATGGATGGATGAACGGAGAGAGAGAATTAGCCAGCTGTGTCTCTGAGGCAGCATTGCCCAGCTGCCACACAGTGAGCGAGCGTGTCCTGGCCTCTGCTGTATACATTAATGATGACAATGATGGCAAAGCTTCAGAGGGCAGTGGAGCACACGGTTCTAAGCAAGCGCCATGAGTCCAGAAGGCATGCAGGGTCAGGGATTGATCCGGCCCCGGCTCAGTACCTTCCTGATCCAGTGAGGGTTATGGCTCTACCAGTCAGCAGAGACCTTCATCTCGCCCCCTCCTCCACCACCTCCACCTATGCCTTACAAGAGCCTGGAAAGACTTTCTCTGCTGCCATCAATTTTTCATGTGCACTGAGGCGCTGAAGAAAAAGCGGCAAGTTGTTGAGCTTTTCCCCTTGCCTAATCTCTCCTACACACGCTAAAGTCACTCACTGGAATAAAATAGCCAAACGATTTTGTTATATTCAACATAGCATGTTCTGCTGGGGAATAAAACAGCTGTCGGTGAAGGGAAAAAAGGGAGAAGTGGGTATGCAGAGGACGTCGATGAAGAGAAGCTGTGCTGAAACTGCAAAGTAAAAATTATTTGACCTAAAAAATGTAATGACATTCTCATTTCTGTGGATTTAGTTTTACCCCCTCCAGGGATGTTAACGCAACATGTATTTTTGACCCATAAAACAAAATTATTGAACAAAACGCCACTGGAGTAGGGCAAGCAGGTACCCTGAATGTATTTTGGACTAAATATTTGGCTTCTTAGTGTTACACATTAATTTGCTATACACATGTGTATTCATTCAAATATATTAATGAAAAATGTATAATGCCCTGTACATAAAGTCTGTAATAACATGGAAACTACTATTGGCTCATGCTGTACTGTAAATAAAACCTTTGTTAGAAAATATTGTTTATATGCTATATTAATTCTGATGATTCTTGACTTATATTCAGGGTCTAGGCTTTAATGTGTCAATAATACAACCACAACAATGGGTAGCGCCAAAAACACAGTGTCATGACAGAGACTACGTAATGCAATGCATGTTTGTAAAGATCGTGAGTGAAAACAAAAGAAAAAGAAAAGTTTGCAGCAGAATGAGTCGTGACTGTTAAACTTCCTCTGTAAGTGATTTTAAAACGAAGACTACAAAAACTTCCACTTTTAATAAAGGTTTGGTGGGCTACTAAGAGATGATTAGACGCATATCTAGCTTCATATCTATGGGTTTTCATTGATGGTAAGTAAGAGTACAGAGATGTTCTTGTGAGGCAAGGAGCTCTGGTTCAAATCCTGTGTAACTACAGTTCAACAAAACTCTGTGTAAAAGGAAGTTGAAATGACACGGTTGCATCAACAAATGTGTTTTTTATATCGGTTTTGCATTTCTTAACACTATCAGGTAGCTTTAGGGTTGGATTTGGTCTAGGGCGTATTTCCAACATGATAGAGCACTAACTTTTAGCAACAGTCCACGGTTATTTCATTACTGTACCTATTTCAATGTAATAAAAATGTGCTAGAGTACATTCAGTGGACATTTCTCTTTGTAACTGCGGAAAGCATGCAGTAAGGAACGTAAAAAGCACAAAAAGGAGAGGTACATATTTTAATGAGACCAGGTTGGCCGTACTATATACTAGTGGTCCTCTCATAATTGTGTTGTCCTCTCTGTTGCAGCTAATGACCAAACACCCAGGCAAGCGTCTGGGCTGCGGTCCTGAGGGTGAGCGGGACATCAGGGAACACGGCTTTTTCCGTTACATGGATTGGGAAAAGTTGGAGAACAAGGAAGTTCAGCCACCGTTTAAACCAAAGGCTGTAAGTCCAGCCAGTCACCTCACCTCTAACACACACACACACACACACATTCTCTTTTACTTGCATTCACTCCTTGCGTGTTGCTGTGATCTAAAACTCTGGTGGTTATTTCAGATTTGAATCGAAAATTGAGTTTCTTTACCTTTGGCCTTTTTTAGCCTGGTACTTATTTTTTATGGCGAATGATAATTCACCATATTATTCACCAATTATCAAGAAAAATTTGATGTCAGTATAAAATCTGTTATTAATACAAAACAGTATTGGACCTTTGCTTGTGTGTTTTTGATTAAAGGGAAAATTAGGTTATGTTCAGTTGTCTGTGTAAAGTTGGTAGACATAAGAAAAAGTATTATGTATTTCAGGGAGTAAATAGGCATAATTACCCATTAATTATTAAATAATTTATGTTTTGTCACAAAATGTGGGACACACTTGATTTTAAGGTGTCCTTGTTACAGTGTAATGTATGTATACAATAAGTATAGAGTATTGAGTAATATGATTTAACTACATGTACTTGCTTTATGGTCAGGGTTAGGATTAGGGTTTGGTTTTTTCACCAAGTACAAGATGTTCCTGGAACAACATTCCAATCAACCAATGAGATTTGAGGGATAATCTTTCAGGAAATATCTGTTTTAGATTTATGATCAGGGTTAGGTGCTTGTTAATCAGCTGTCATTTCCCACTGATTTTAGGAATACATTTTAGGTAGGGGTAGGTTTAGTGGTAGGGTTTAAGATAAGTCTATATTTTTGGACAGTAAGGTTTATCCAGGATCATGTCCAGGAATATGGCAAAATCACAGCAACCCCTTAAAATGAAATGTAACCAAAATTTGTACTGGATTGAATTACAGGTATTATATTTATAGCGTTAGAATAAGTGAAATTCAACATACTTGTGTTTCATTTGAATGGCAATTGCAAGTTAAAATTCCATTTTAAAATCCGGTGGGGCTTAATTAAATTCCAAATCTTAAAATATTTCTTTCATTCTAAATTTCACTTGACCCTGCACTCTATAAACCTACCCCTAATTTCAGAGAGCTGTGATTGGTTAATAGGAATGTTACCTCAGGACCTGCAAAGGTGTTGATCCGGGAAAATGTCTTACTTGTGTAAATCACATGAAGTGACCCGTTACAACACAAGCTCAAACTGGCCGACTGGACCTGTAGTTTTCAAAGACAGTGTCAAAGTAGTCATATTCTGCTGCGCTGTAACACAGAGATGACAAGTCAAACTTTCGGAGCTGTGGAGACCGGTAGGGTGTAATGAGGAGTCTGTGTGTCCTCCTGAACATACCTCAGCAAGAGGCACAGCAGCATCTTAGCTTCATTAGCAGTGTGTGTGTGTGTTTGTGTGTGTGCCAGTGCTCTGGCCTAGCTGAGACGCGTTTGTCAGCCTGAGTCAGATCCTTAATGACTACAGCTTCTCTTGCGCCTGTGTTTGTGTGAGCTGTCAGGTGGAGCAGGCATTGCCCAGGCAGTGCTGTATAGCGCTTCCCTCCACATCAACCCTCCTGACCTCCCGCTCGGACTCTAAACGTGATCTCCTTCCTGCAGCACCTCTCTGGCATTGAGGTCTCGGTGGACTCATTGAGAACAGATTGTCCTGTTGATTTAGAAAAGCGAGTTCACTGCTGCACATTAACTTCATCTTCACCTTAAAATCTAAAGTTTATCTTCAGCTCTTGAATTTAATGTGTCAGAAGTGTGTCATTTCTGTGCCACTGACTATAGTGTCACCAAACGGTAAATTGTAAAAATTATGGTTTTCAACAGGTTTCTTTAAAACTCATTCAGACCTTGAATGGACAAGCAAACAGATGCTGCTTGACCACTGCTTGAGCCCATGTTTTTGACAGAGCAGCATTTTTGGGATCAAACCTCATTGGTTCTTGTTGTAACACAATGCTATGTACAGTAATGTATATAGTGTAATTCAGTTCATTGATTATTTTACCATATTTTCTAATTTAATGGAATCCAAAAAATCCAGAAGTTTTAATTATTCACTCATAGGTCATCCAAGATGTAGATGACTTTGTTTGTCCTTTTAGAAAGATTTGGAGAAATGTATCATTACATCACTTGCTCACCTGTGGATCCTTTGCAGTGAATGGGTGCCGTCAGAATGAGCATCCAAACTAAACTAGCTAAAAAACATGTTTGAACTCTCAAATAGCATCTTATGAAACCAAAAACTGTTCGCTATTGAGAAATCCATCAAGACATTTGAAAACATTTCCTTGCAACTAAAAAAGTCCTTTCTCCATGATACTTTCTTTCATGAAAATGTCGTAACATCTAAAACAGGAGAGAAATATGCATAGATCAACCACCATTTAGTGAAATCCATTCAAAACCGTTCCAAACAAAATATGATGATACTGCATTTCACAGCTTTTCTAACGGCACCCATTCACTGCACAGCATCCATTGTTGAGCAAGTAATGCAATGCTGAAATTCTGTAAATCTGTTCCTAGGTTTCAGGGTTACTTATACTGTGAAACAGCAGCGAGGAACATTAGCTCACTGTTCAGGTGTGTGTGATTGGGAGTGCTGGTGTGCTGTTGGCTGCCTGTGTAGCAGCAGATGGATGTTTGCGTGTTGGTGTCATTAGATGAGCAGAAAGACGGATGATTTTAGACCCTCTTCGTGACGACAGCCGCATGCTTGATGGACATTCAAATAACTGTGATTTACAAACTCAGGCAATTACGTTTTGAATGAGACTCGTGTTGTCTCGTGTGGAGACCAAAAATTCATGCAGACATTAGCTCTGTTCTAAAACTCAGTAAGAGCCATTCATGGGCAGCATTTTAAGGAGTTGACGGCAATCCCAGAATGCATTGCAGCAAACACAGTAAGAAAGAAGTCCAGGATGAGAGAATATGTTCATGTGAATAAGTTAAACGTAATTTATTACAAATACAGTTCATTCAAAACTATAAATAAGGCAGGCACTAAATAAAAATATTGCCGTTTTTTATATTATCTTTGTTTTCATGCAATTGCAGGGACATTGCTTTTAATGGGGTTTAAATATTGCTGTGCCCCACTAAAAATGTATCTCATAAATCCTTGATTTAACTGACCATACCAGTTTTGCCAATGGAATTTTGAGACTAAAATAGAATTATTCAAACAGTTTATCCACATAATCATTTGCAGTTATGATATGTGCATCCAAAAAACTTCTAATTAAAAATGATTTTAACCAGAAAATGTAGTATTTATTTTTTATTATTAAGTGTCACATTGTTCCTCATGTCGTCTATATTTATTCTATCAATTGTGAGATGAATGTTGCATGTTATTCGTAAGATGCAATCTTGTGTTTGTAGTGTTTTAAAGCTTACTAGGTGTTTTCAAAGCTGTTACAGTATGTGCGTTTGAAGTTCCAGGGCCTGTAGTTAAAGATCTGAAGGCAGGCTGGTCATTGAGGACAGCTCCCTAGATTCTGCCCCGTCCCTGCTAAGCACCTCCTCACCCAGATCTCACTCCGCTGGGAAACGCGGTAGCCTGACGTAGGATTTGGATGGCATGTCCCCGTACACATCACAGCCTGTGGCTCTGAAATTAAGCGTGACAGCAGTTTCTGGCAAGGGATCACTGCTTTGAGGTGGATTAGGGAATCGGACCCAGGGGATGCGAAGAGGGACGCAGGCCCTCCAAACAGTCAGAGTAGCTTTACAGCTCAGGTTTGGAGCAGAACGAAGGGCCGCCATACTGAGCTCTTCATTTCTCTGCCCGTGCTGTTGAATTATCTGGTGGCAGGTGAGAAGTGACTGTTGATGTGTTGCTTGGGATGCCAGCCAGCTCTAGGTGGAACGCCTCTGGCTGTATGTGCAGCAGATGGACTGTTGTTTCCTGCGCGGTACAAGACTGGCAGCGGCGGGCCGCGTGTGCCAGCCACAGGAGGGCGGCTCTCTGAATGCTGACAGCCTCTTTGCTGCCAGTGCCGCTCACTCTCACTTCCTGTATGTTACTCGACACCTTCTCTGTGTCGGTGCAGATTGGACACAGTCACCTTAACCTCACCCTTTCATTCACACACACTGTCCGTCATTCTCCGCTCATGCTGGAACAAAGGAGTGATGGAGGGAGGTGAAAAGGGATCAAAGCCAGGTGAAGAGAGTGACAGATTCGTTATAAAAAGTCCAGCTGATACCAGCATGCTAGTAAATGTTGGTGAGTGTTGATTTGTGATCATCACCAGTAAAATGGTAAAGCTTTTAGTGAAGCCGTTTCACAAAGGAAGTGTTTCTGGTTAAAGAGATTAGTAGTTCTGTTCTTTTCTGTATAGTGAAGGTGAACAAAAACAAAGGCAGTTGAGCTCCAACAAAATGTACAAGGTCATTATGCCAGGATGTGAGGTTAAATAGGTTGGACATCAGTGAATATTTATAATCTTCTGTGATTGATATAGTTATTTTTTGAAAGAATATTCCTAACCCAATTTGCAGTTAGATTTGCATAAATTTCAAAATTTTTAATGAATTGAATCTAATTATAATAAATTTGTTTTAGATACAATCATATAATATTACATATAAAATAACACTTCTTTTCTGTCGATTAAAATATAATTGTAAGATTTGGATTTACTTTATATTTAGGTTATATATATGTGTGTGTGTGTGTGTGTGTATACATAACCTCTGGTTTCTCTAGAGACTGTCACTATACGAAGTTTACTGTAAATGGCTATGGAAAAATCATCTTAGGGCTTAAGCAGTCTTGTGGAGCCACCAGGACTCCTTCATCTCACGCTAGGGTCCAGCTATGGTCTTTTGAACAGGCTTGGCCCAGAGTGAAGGTTGGAGAGCATGTTGTAGTCAGAAATGATAACTACGGGCCGTGTGAGCGTGATGCTCAGTAGCTTTTGCATTGCCTTGCCTTAAAGAATATTTTTCTCCCTTTCATTCCCTCTCCCTTCATCCCCATGTGCAGCAGTCATTCAGAGATAGGAGCGAGCAGAGGGAAAACACTTTTCTCACTGTGTCAGAGAGAAAAGGTCTGCGTCAGTGAGCGATGGAAGCATGTGTGAGAGAGAGAGTTGTAAATGGGCAGTGTTTAACACAGCGGTCTTCAGACAAGCCCGCTTGACACGTGTGTCTTTAATAGCAAGGGTTGTTTACAGTGGATGTGGCCCCCTGATACTAATGACTGTGGACAGGTGATTTTAAGAGGACACCAAAAAGCTTTTCCCTCAATTTTCAGGGGCCGACAAGACGTAGGTCATTTGACTCTCTGTGGGTTCACTTGCCTAGGTGGGCTATGAGTCGCAGCCTCCCCTGATCACATTTGGAAATACTAATGCATCTGCGGCGGGACGACAGGGGTCAGCTGGCTGCTGCATGGGACCATTAATTAAGTTAAAATTAGAGGGGCTTCTGAATGCAGAGATACACAGATGCCGCGCGGAGTGATTTAATGGTTCCCACACACTGATGTTATGCCTCAGCGCTTTCACTGTCTGTCACTCTGTGTGTGTGTGTGTGTGTGTGTGGCTGTTTAGTATTTAGAGGTAGTGAGTGAACTTGCCAAGAAAGTCTGAGCTTTGATTGCACCTCTGTCTTATATAAGATGTATTGGTTGTAAATCATTCACATGGTAGTCAGAATCCTCTTGCTGAAAATGCAGAGGCACATCTAAAGCTATTGTGTTTGCTGCCAGGTCTACGCTAAGGATTCTGGGCTAATGGTACAGTCAAGAAAATGAGGTCATTTCATGCTGTATGAAATGGGACTTTTAAAGGCTCAAGCTTTTGTTGGGCTGCCCGGTGGCGTAAGGAGTATTTATTTGAAGGGGTTCGGTCTCATTAATTCTTCTGATTACCTAGAATTCAGGTACAGGCTGTATTTAAGGATGTGATAAGTGAGCATTTATTTTATTTTTGTGCAATTATGTTACAACACATGTATATGAGTGTGTGTGTGTGTGTGTGTGTGTGTGTGTGTGTGTGAGTGTGTGCGTGTGTGTGTGTGTGTATACACTACCCACAAAAACCTCAGTAAGGTTTTAATTTTTTAAAAATATTTACAAGTATTACAGTATTGCAGTGTTACAGTATTTCTACTGTGTATCAATTAAATGCATTTCTTTTGAATCTTCTATTCTAAGAATCCTGAAAGACAAAAGGTATCGTTTCCACAAAATTAATAATTACCAAATTGTTATTGATTGTTAAAATTCAGCTCTGTTGTCACATGAATAGGTAACACCTTAAAATATCATTTAAAACTGTTATTTTAAAATGGAATGGTAGTGTTTTTGGTTTAAATAAATGCAGCATTGGTGAGCATAAGAACTTCTTTAAAAGCATTTTAAAGATCTTACGACCCCAGTCTTTTAAACTATAGTCCACGTCACACACTGAGGTGAGAAATGATCACTCTGTACTGGATTGATTGGATCTAGATTATGATTTATTCAAGTTGGTTTAAACTACTATATGGAATTAATCTGCTCTATGTGTGCCATTATTTTATTAAATGTCTTTCTTTTTTTTGTAATAATGTTTAAGTTTACTAAATGTAATGCTGTAACACTGATAACATGGGGAAGTGAGGGAAAAAAAAAATTACATTTCTTTCATTTTGAAGGAGCTGTAGTGAATGGACCCAAAGTTGATTGGCCACCCATTGTGCTCATTAGAAGCAGAACCCAATACCTATACAAGACTTTCACAAGGTCTTCACTCTGATTGTTGGAAATGATGAACTCCTGTGAAGTCGAAGGCTTGTGATTTTTCTCCTGCGCAGTGGGTCTGGATATAAATTTTTTGATCCATCATATCTGCTGGTGTTGATTCACCACTAATGACCGTGCGGTACATCACAAAATATGCAGCCACAATATGTTGTTATAAAATAATGCATATGTTGAACAGTAATATGCATCACATTGTGAGCTGTCTTGGCTCTAGTTTTCACCACTTGCCAGTTTTTCCTCTTTCATTGTGGCTGCTCCAACAGTATTGTTTGCCAAAAGAAAGGTTGCAAATATACCTCATCATGGGCCAGAGGTAGAGAACTGGCCAGGTTTGACTTTGC
Source organism: Enteromius afrohamiltoni (assembly GCA_034779775.1). Classification (NCBI taxonomy): domain Eukaryota; kingdom Metazoa; phylum Chordata; class Actinopteri; order Cypriniformes; family Cyprinidae; genus Enteromius; species Enteromius afrohamiltoni. The sequence goes on along the minus strand of JAUYWG010000033.1, from coordinate 6,678,388 downwards.
TACCGAGTCCTATTCATGAATATTGCATGACGGGCTGTAAAAGGTGAGTTTTGATATCGTACTGGCCTGCCACTGATCAATGCTCTTCATGTAAAGGTGTGTGTGTTTGAACAGTGCACAGGATTTCACTCTCATTTACAGATTGGCTTGCGTGGACTGTTTTTTACCATTATGACGAGCGAGCTATTTAAATGTCACTGGAAGTGCGACAGAACATTGGAATTTCAGAAGTTGACATTTGAACTGAAGCGTATGTGTTTGTGGTGGCATTAATGCTGTTGTTATTGTTTTCACTGTTGTTGTTTTCAAAAGCATCATGAATGACACCCTAACATGCCATTGACATCTGGAACATATTTCTGTATCGGTATGAGTGTAAAGGTCTCACACGCTCCATGAATTCATATTTTTTCAAGTTACACCCAATGCCATGATGAAAACACCAGTTTTGGGGCTTTTTCCAATTCGGTTAATGTGAAGTCATATATTGGTGGACCAGTAAAAAGATGCTGGTCAGTGTGCTTCAATAAAAAGACCAGATTAATTCTGTTATCATTTACTCATGTTGTTCCAAACTTTGACTGGCTTTTTAGTGGAGTGCATAAGAAGAAATTTAGATTTATCTTCTGTTTGCTATTTTACAATGAAAGGGGACTGAATCTTGAAGCTTTGGGGGGAAAAAATGCAAAAGCACCATAAAATGAATAATATACAACTCGTGCACTATTTTTCTTATGGCTTCGGATGCAGTATGTTTGCTTGATGAAGTCATTATTCACTGATAATCTTCCCCTCCAGTGAGCTGTTAACCACTGCAAACTGATCTTTGAGTCAGTAAGTTTAATACTCTCCACTATTTTCTTCAAGAAATAAATAAAAGATCTGACTAAAATGATTATTTATACATGAATCAGATTTCATTACTTTTCAAGAGTTTTCAGTGAAGTCAAGATTTTCTCTAAATAATAAGTTCAATTTTGGTTTGTTTCAAATATAGCACTTAAAATGTGATCACCACCTGTATGATTCTTTTATAGTGCTTTTTGCTGTTTTAGAGGAAAACATAGCTTTGGAATGACATTATTGGGAGTAAGTCATAACAGATATCATTTTTTTTGTTATTTTGAGTATACTCTTAAAAAAAAAAGGTTCTTTCTTGGCATTTATGATCCACTGTATTACATTTAACATGTATGGAATCTTTCCATTTTTTTTTAGTCCAAAAAGTTTGACAATAAAAACCATTGCACAATTTTTAGCCAAAATTTCTGCATGTTGAAACATAAATCAATAAGTCAATCACATTTACACATTGCCTCCAAAACTGTTGGTCCGTCAGGAAAAAAATCGTATCAAGTACGATTTTCTGCATTTTCACATCCATAGCACGTATTTTGGTGAAATTGTGAAACTTTTGGACTCTGTATACAACGACCTTAAGGAACAAAGTTTTTGTTAAAGGTTCTTTTGAGGAACTCAAAAAAGTTCTTCAATGGAGTCCTTATGAAAATTCCCTTTTGGAACCTTTATATTTAAGAGTGTAAACAATCACCTAATCAGCCCTTAGGGATATACTGTACAGTACAGTATGCTGGTCTAGTCAACAATATATCCAGGTCTCAGAACTGCTGTTCAATAATCTACATCAGTTGTCACAGCCCTTACATTCACATCCATTCTCATACTTTTATTTGTTCTCTTTTACGTTCTAGTTGACCATGTTCATCATCCCCCATCCATTACATGCCTCTCTTGTTCTTCTCTTCCTCCTGCAGTGTGGCCGGGATGCAGAGAACTTTGACCGCTTTTTCACCCGCCATCCACCGGTTCTCACCCCTCCAGACCAGGAGGTCATCATGAACCTCGACCAAGACGAGTTTGAGGGCTTTTCCTTCATAAACCCTGAATACCCTGCCATGGAAGCCCAGAGTTAAGGGCGACCTCCTAAAACTAACCCAGCCCTCCATCAAACCCCCTCTTCATCAAACCTTTTTACGTTTATGTACCATACACTCCGTAAAAACGGGCATGTGTATGTATATAAACAGCCATGCACAGAAACTAAACCATCTATATACATATGCATGCGAAATTTCGATATTCGTAGATTAGCCTGAAGGTCGCTGTCGGCTTTCACAACATCCCATTGAATGTGTCCATGCTGGAGGAACGTTCAAATCTAAAGGCTGTCTTTATACTATTTGTACTTTTACGGCTTTCCTGAATGTGGTGTGTATTGCATAGCTCTCTTCTAAACTATCCTCAGATAGTGTGTGTGTGTTCTGAGCACCGCCGGTGTTCAGCCATTCAGCCATTTGCACTGAAGGTGCATGAATCACATATGAGATGCACAATGGCTAGCCTCGCTCTCCTTATCCAGCCTGTGACGGTGATATTTTGCTGATTTTATACTCAAACCATTTTGCCTGTTTCAAGAAGAATGCAAACTCAAAAAAATTTTTTGCATGACGATTTTGTTTTGCCCGAACGTTTATGATACACGTCCTTAGTTAGCTCTGTAGTGAACCCTAGTCTTGCTTTAATCTCTGACTTGCATTGTACAGACAACTAGATTACAGAAATCGACCAAAGGGGGGGGGAGCATGAGTAAATCTGATTTTTTTTTTTTTTAGGATGCCTGTATCCTGTTTGCGTATATTTATGGGCCAATAGAGCTTAATGGATGTGCCTGATTGTGATAGTGATCTGCTTTTTTTGCCTGATCATCTCACACCATCAGCAAACACTCACCCATGTACAGGAAGCATGACTCCTGTGATGGTTCCCGTTGGCTCTTCCTCGTTTAACACTTGACTTCTGCTTAAAGGTCAGCCGGATTTTATCGAGAGGTATTTGACAGGCACATTAAATATCAACTACCTCCTGCTTGAGACAATTACAGATTGATACAGGATGAGAGTGCTAAAATCAGAAACGACCTAGCGCTGTAGCCAATAACCTTTAAAAGACCCGTCGGCCATGTATTACTGACCCCTAAGTTAGATATGCATGTTTTTTATGGGTACAATTGGGAAGCATTTTTCAACATCATTGGGGTTAACGTTAACAAAGAGAAGAGTAGTCACCCATGGGTAATATCTCAAAATTATACCCTGGATTTCATTGACGAGCTTGCTTAGGAGCAAATAAGTCTAGTTGGGGCGCATTAATATAGCTTCACTTCGCTTGAACGATTCCATCTTGTAGCTCGTCAATAGAGACCCGCTGCATTATATTATGCCGAAACTTGCAACGTGAAAACCCTGAAAGAATACCACAACACCATAAAGCGCTTTAAAGGCGAAGAGAAGAACAGGATATAAAGATGACGAATAAATTGCAGCACAATTAGATGGTGTAGCTGTGGAAATAAAACATTTCAAGCGTGTAAACATTGCTCATATGCGACAATAGGGGTCCGTTGAAGCTATCTGTTGTTGTGTTAATGGGTCCAACACGGGCTGGTCAGTGCTTTAATACGGTGTCCTAATTTAGCATGCTGACGACTCCCGATACGACAGTGGGTCTAGAAATGCGAGCACTGTTCATGTCAGCGGTAACAGCAGCGAAGTCCCTGTGTGGAACAGATACCGTATCACTAAATAGAACTGGAAAGGCCAGAAGAGCCACACATCCACAGAAACGGGTCAGATCCTTTCAGACATCAGAGTTCCCTGAGCGGTTATCCGTGCTGACTAGCGGCCAGTGGCTTTTATTGGAAACCACTGGGGCTTCATATCATATCTTCATCGTAGAATTTCAGGGAAGGGATAACCTCTCTAAAATGGCAAAGGTTTCCAGATATGTTGTGGATTGCAGGATAAGACACTTTTGTTAAAACCAAAAAGGACAAAAAAAAAAAAAAGTGCATTTGTAATTTCTGCCAAAAAAAATATAAGCAGTTAACTGTAGGGCTTTGATATTATTATTGTTTTTTTAAGTGTCTTATAATAATATAAGCAAATAAAATGTGTCAAATGTTCTTAAATGTCATGAATTCTATGTGGTCAGTATTGTAGATAAAGGGCGATTTTTGTGTTTTCTATACCATAATGTACATAGAAGCTTTATGCATGAACTAGTCTATAGTGTTTTAGCGAGTGCTCTTGACCTTTCTGTGTGCTTTGCTTCATACATCCTCAATGCTTTTCTTGTGCCAAAGTATTTTCCACAAAAAAAAAAACTACGAATATGCATTTAAATAAAACTGAAACATCAATAGCCTTTGTTTGGTTTTGCGTTGTTTCCCTCATTGTAGTTTTGAGTGTACATAACCTTGAGATTCAATCATACCTGTAATATGAACTCCGGAAACACAAAAGACCGTGGTGTGACATTTTATTCGATCACATAAAGCATTATTTGTAGCCTATGTGTTTCTGAACCGCTTGGCAGAGGAAGTCTTGTCAATTTGCTAAGAGCATCGCCCGTATAAAACCAACTTGGACGATGTGCAGCACGTGCCCACGCTAAGCTCTGCATATTTCATGCCTGCCACTTAACATGAGAACATTTCATCCTGTTCCACCACCATTCAGCCAATGACATATGGGAAGAACATACATAAGGGTGGGTGAAAACTAGAGAGACGTTTTATATCCCGTATTAAACATGCTGCGAAGCTTTTATCGTGAAAAGTGGAGGTTTGTGGTTGGCCTGCTTATGTAAGTAACGTTAGTACTGTAAAAATCAGCATGGGGGTCTCGTAGATCTTTCAAAACTTATTTTTATAAATGTGCGGTACACAGTTGAGTCTGGCGCTCCGCATAAGAGTGTTAATTAATTCTGAATGTCGCAGCTTCAAATTAAATGAGTCAGTTAGCACGAAGTGTGTGCGGCTTATCAGCTGAAAACAGGTCAGCGTTTGATACTGCTGTTCTCTTCTTGCGCTGACATCAGCTCGCCGCTAATCCGCTCCTTTATAGAAAGCTCTGTGCCTTAGTATCGCACAAAATTACAGAATCACGATTGGAATTAAAACCTGGCAAAACGAACACCTTGGATTTAAAAGAGGGTGTCTCTCATCTTTTCTCTCCTACCTGAGAGCGTTTTTTTCTTTTCTTTATTATTATCGTTCTTTTGGTACAGCATGCATCTCAAACTCTATCACTGCTGTATATCTGTATGAAAAACTCAGATGGGCTCTGCTGAGGTACATACGTCTCATCCTGGTATTCTCGACGTGTCGACGTCCCTTGTTCCGCTGTCATCCACCATATTATCTTATATGTCCACGTGCACCATAGCCTGTTTATGGGAACCGAGCTGCTCAGTGCGCCCGTGCTAATCTCATCTTGTCAAACAGACCTGTATCTAATCAACACAGAATGGCACTGGCCTGCATCAGCATGGCAAGCTAGCATGGATATTCCTGTCAACTGAGACCATTTTGGACCATCATTCATCTCTAATTAGTGTCATTTATCATTTAGTGACGCTTCAGGATGACAAATATTTTGTTGGATGTTCTTTTTACGCTCTTTGATCTGTTATAATCATTCTGATGTTAACGGTTTACAAATTTTTTCAGTCTCTGGCACCCAGCGCTACACCTGTGCTCACATACAATTGCCAGTTTAGGTATCTAAATATAGATTTATTACCTATGCTAATTGTAATGTTATCTATTATTTAGATTTTTAAATGTTTCAGTTACAAATTTTATCATCAGCATAAACAATTTACAATAGTGCAAAATTGTATTTTTGTTTGTTTTCTTATGCCATATATGTACATTTTACTATACTATATTTTTACTGTATTATAGTTATATTAATAATGCATTCATATTCATTTTTTTACTTTATTTTAGATTTTACATTTTCTATTTAATACTAAATGATTTTTTCAAATTCTTTCTTATTTATTTTCTTGTGTTTATTTATTCACAATTCTAAAACTTTATTTTCAGCTTTACATTTTTATGTTGTTTGTTTATAATTTGATTTTTTTCTTTAATTGTTATATTATTAACTCGTATACTTATGCTTAAATATTTAAAATTCAGAAACATTATTAATTTCTTGAGTAAAATAAAATGTAGCATCACAGGTTTGTGGGCTGTCAGACTTTTATACCTCACTGTATCTTTTAATGTATCACACTTATACATGGATCCATGCAACAGTAGACAGATTTATAGACTCATTACCTCTGTAAGATAATTACTAGATTTAAAACTAGTCCCTCAGAAACACGTCTGCATTGACCTACAGTCCTGAGGTTTCCATGCAAATGCCCAGTGCCATTTTTCTCTGAACTGCTTGGCTCCTGAGAGCCCAGGTAATCTAGTGGCCATCACTCTGGAGTTGTGGCTTGTGTGCTTCGCTGTGCTGTGGTGTGCTTGAACCAGCAAATGGACATAAGGTAGGAAATGTGCTTCTGTTGTTGTATCATATATCTTCCTCCTGTCAACTGTATTCTTTCTGTCTGTTTTTATCCATGTGAGGAGAGATCTCAAATGCTCTTCTGGACCGTATCTCTTCCCCAGTTTTCTCTTGTTTGATGTGATCTGCATACCAATATTTGGAGTCATATGTTTTCTCTGCGTCTGTGATCTTGGTTGTTTGTAAATCCTTTTTGCTGTGCTTTGACGCCACTCTCATCTCTCTCTGTCTTGCTCACCTGAAAGTGACTTGTCTCTGTTCTTTGTCATTTTAAGGTGCTGTGTTCATTGCCTTGAAAAAAAGAGAGATCACACCGCCTTGTCGTTGTTGGTTTATTGTCTTCAAAACATTCTGAATGTTTCTTTTAATACAGAGCGTTATGCAGCTTGAAACAGCTCTGCACTGCCCACAATTCCCTCAGGCCCACCATTGACCAGAAAGCTGAATTATTTAGCTGGAAATAATAACTTAACTGAATTGCATTGTTTTTCCAATACAGGCTTCATTTTTGGCCTTATTATCCAAGCAGACTGTGATTAATTTGTGAGAAAGGTTAGCACTCGTATATGTACTGGGCCACCATGATTATTCTCTGTGCTTCTCTTGATGTCTAAAAGTCAATGTGAACTGCAATTTGCAAGCAATTTTACTTCCAGAACGTGACATATTTTCAAGTGAAATAGGATATTCAACAAGGAAAAATTCTGAAATAGCCTGCAGCATTGGCAAAAAAGGAACATCATTTCAGAATGAGAGCAAGTTATTGCATTTTGATTAAAGATTATGAAACAAAAAAATAGTTGGGTTAAGAAAAATGTGCATTGATGAATTGTTTATAATACGACCTGGAGCATGCCATCGCAATGCTATTTCTTCCTCAGAGTAAAAAAATAATAAATTTACTTGAATGCCTCAATTATACTATTATGATTCTTACGAATAAAGTTGTAGTTGTCAGATAGGCCAATAAAGTTGCAATTACTTGCCAAAAATGTGAGATTTCTCCCATTAAAGCAGGCACGGGCATATGTTAATTTTATGGGTCTGGCTTCTGGTGTCATTTGCTTCCAGCTACTTTTAGCTGTAAAAAATGCTCAATTTGCTGCTTGATACTGCAAATTGGTGCATCTTATTATCTTGATTATGAACACAATGGCATGTAATGTAAACACTTTTACCGTTTACTGCATGTTATTATTCTTCTTGTTATTTCCCTATAGCAGCCAATGAACCGGAAGTCTCACTCATTCTCAGAAAACAGCTTACTTCCACATTGAAAAATAAGGTGGATAGAATCAAAACTAACGGAAACAGTAGCATTTGTGTGACATAAAGTTACAATCAGGAGTAATTTACAACATAGTGAGATGTAAATTTCAACTATGAGAAACAGCCACAATTATATAAAGTCGATACTACAAGGAGTATTCACAATTGTGTGATGTGAAGGCACAATTATGAGAGATAGTAAGAACTGTTACAAAATAGAGTTGATAGTGGCAGTTGTGAGATATAAAGTCACAATTATTGTCAATTGTCAGCTATATCGTTGCAGTTATGAGAAGCAGTCATAATCCCAAGATATGAACGCACAGTTATGTGTAAAATAGTCAAAATGGATTGTAGATTACGAGAAAAGTCAAAATAGTGAGGTTTGAAGGCACATTAGCAGAAATAATCACAAATGTGAGATAAAACGCTGAAAAATTCAGAACTGTAAGATTATAAGAAAGTCAAAGTGGTCAGATGCATAAATGCAACAAAGTTACAATTATGAGAGCAAAATTCACCATTACTTTAGCATATTTTGTTTGATTGATTTATTTTACTCTGAGGCAGAAACAAGCTTCCATATTGACTTTACTGAACACAGCTATGCAGTGGCGATCATTCAGAAATAAGTATTTTTCTCCCCTATAGTTGAGATGACAGCCCCGTCACCCTATATCAAACACATTTCTACAAGACAACATAGCTTAGCACTCTGTGTACATTTGTGTATTGGTATGCAGTATTTGCGTCGCCGGAGCTTTCTTGCTCCACTGATGCTTAGCATATTGAGCACAACCCCTCCCCCCACACTAGCATTTCCTTTGCCTTTGTGGATTTACATTGCCAAGCAGTGCATTAACAATGTCTAGCCCCAGAGAAGGCCCAGTCCTCTCTCCTTTTCTCTGTTTTTTCTCCCCTCCATCTCTTCCACACCTTCTGTCGCATTCCCTCCATCCCTTTCTAGCTAACTCTGACCCACCTTAGTTCCTATCTTCCCTTCTTTTAGTCTGTCTCTTTCCCTCGCCGTCCTCCCACTCAGTGTGTGTGTCTGTGTGTGTCCTCTGAGCCAGGCTGACTCTTCCCTCAGGCGCGCTGGCACACAAGGCCACAGCAGCAGTAGCGCAGCAGAGAGGAATTCTCCCAGTAAGAACAGGCCTGTGGGCCTAACAAACCGTCTGCCCCTTTCATTTAGACTCCTCTTGCAGAGAAAGACAGAGACACAGGCATATAGAGTAAAAGAGAAAGGCCAGCAGTGCCTAAGCTTTAGCATCTCATAAAAGAAATGGCAGCACACAGAGTGTCAATGCAGCGAGCCGTCTCCCACCGCAGCTCTGGATGGGGACTGTCAGTGAGATATGAGTCTCATCAGTGGCCTGGGCGTCTTTTTAAGTGCTTGCGTGTTATAGCTTCTTTTCCTCAAGTGGAATCCCTTCTTCTTTGGCACATAATTCCTCTTCAGTCTTTAACACAGCTGGGCTTTTGCCTAGAGTCTACTTTTCATCAGCTTCTTATTTAATGTGGATAATTGTGGATTTTTAAGGGACAGTTCGGCTGAAAATGAACATACTGTCTTTATTTACTCTCCTCATGTGCATCCAAGTAGCAACTGTTTTTTAACATTGATAATGATAAAGTACTGTTTCTTGAACAGCAAATCAGCATTTTAGAATGATTTCTGAAGGATGATGTGACACTGAAGACTGGAGTAATGATGTTGAAAATCCAGCTTCGCCTCAGGAATGAATGACATGTTAAAAAACATCTAACAGGCTTGTAACAACATGAGGACGAGTATATATTGACAGAATTGGCATTTTTGGGTGAACTACCCAAGATCCCTTTAAGATTCCTTTAAGCTATAAATATTGTTCTGAATGCACCTCTCTTCTTCCTCTTTTTTTCAGCGAAACAGCCGAGATACTTGCAACTTTGACCGGGAGTTCACAAAAATGGCCATCGAGCTCACGCCCACCGACAAGCTGTTTATCATGAATCTGGACCAGGATGAGTTCCTGGGGTTCTCCTACACCAACCCGGAGTATGTCAATCCCGCTCAGGGTTAATCGAGCAAGCGTACTAGAGACTGCCGGTCGTGTATCTCTCTGTCTGCCTGTATGTGTGTGACATGTATGCTCAGGGTCGTGAAAGCTCACTCATATTACTGTAACAGGATTTTACCAAAGGGCTCAGGTGGACCACCTCAGTGCATAGCTGTGCGGTATTCAGACATGTTTCCAAGGGGCCAGAATTCAAGCAGTCTGTCTCACCACAAGTCAAACAAGTTTCCCTCTTCCTGGCGTTCACGCTTTCAGGAGAGCCAGAAACCCCCCAGCTTCACGAGATTGCATTCAGTGTTTGGTGTTTATACAACGGTAAACGTGGCCTATGCAACAAACGAGGAACAAACATGACTAACCCCGAGTGAGCAATTTGAAAAACAACAATGCCTCCTTCAATTATTTATTTGCAGTTCATTATTTTCCCCCCTGTTTGGTCTCTATTTGAGCTGAGCTAATGTTTAATTCACTGGCTTAAACCCATTATACCAAAATATTATTACCTCCCACACATGACTTGAGCCGGCGCTTCCGTGCAGCCTGTGCGGAGTGCTGAATCCCTGGCAGAAGTGTCCGCACTATTGTGACATTCAGGGGGAGGGAACAAGAAAGAAAGAAAAGAAATATGTCACTATGGTTGCAAGGTGAAAATGTCATTATCATTCATAACGCTGTATTACAGGAAGGATTCATATCACTGGGTTTGGGGAGAGCGGAGGTTTGTAAAGCTACTAGTTCATATTTCAGTATCCTTGAGGATGAGGATTAGAAACAGCCGGATAGATCAAACGCAGCCGATGCCGTCTTGCAATACAGAATTTAAATAGTACATAACTGTGTATCTATGCACCTTGTAGGAAACACAATGTGCCATTTTCCAAGGGACTTCAGCATCCCTGTGATTTCAAATGCTTAATTTGCATGATTGCAATAGTTTGTTTATCCTCTAGGCATAATACCTTTGGATGTATCTATCATTCAGCCGAAAAGGCTCTGGTTTTCAATCACAGAAAAATCATACTTGCATTTCCGAACGCTTGGTCTAGATCAGTCGTATATAGCAATGTGATTCGAGTCCGCCACCTATGTGCACTGATGACTCATAGGCTTTGTGTAAATAATGTAACTAAGCACTTTCTGAAGAAAAAAAGAAAACACATTTCTTAGCTACGTACCTTCCCATTCGTTTAAAAGATAAAGGAATACTGTTATTAAGGTTTTGCATGTTCAGATTTATTATCACTACACATTAATGGCTTGTAATTTGTTCCTTGCATCATCTTGTTTTTGTTTTTTATAGTATGTAAACATACTCATGTGTCTCAAAGATCCCTGTTCAAACCTCTAATGAAAACGACTTTGAGATTAGATGCACATAAATCGATAGCCTTCTCTCTCCTGAATAAGCGGAGCTGGATTGATCTGTTCTGCCTACTCTTGTACAGATCCTAACCTCTCTAGTGCTGTGTGTGTAGCGGTGCAGTCTCTGTGAGGTGAATAGTTGCAGTGTTTTGATTGGGCTTAGTGTTTTATACTCGCCGTGTGGCTGCCCGGTATTGCTATCCCATAATGCTACCTGAGACCTGTTTGGTCCGCTGGAAGTTAAGCTGCCGCATATCGATTGGACAATTATCAAAAGGAGAAATAAAAGGCATATATCAGTTGACACTGTGGAGCGTGGGATGAGTGTGAGGTGATTTAGAGGGAGAATTTTGCGAGCTTATAGGCGCTGAGTGTCTGCTTAATTGCCAGCCGAACAGTTTATGACTTCGAGGTCAGCTCCAGGGATAAAGGATGCGAGGTCTCAGAAGCCACAAACACATAGAGACTGGATGAGATGCTAGGTAAACCATTAAAGTTATAACTCATTGATGTATTTATGAGAAAAAATGTAATATGTTCTATTTATAATACAGATATTCAATGTAAAACTGGTTTTGTCTGGTTCATGTGTGAATGGTCTTTAAAATATGACCCTGAAGGGATGTAAGATCCAGTTATTTAGCATTGTGTTGACAATTAAAGTAAGGCTTCAGTGATCACTTCTTCCTATTAACTAGTTGCTTATTAGTATGCCTATTATTCATATACTGGCTGTTTATTAATACTTATAAAGCATATATTCTGCATGAGCATATTTTACATCACTAATCCTACACAATATCCAAAATTAAGAACTATCTTACTCACTTTTAAAAAGCGGTGCATTAGGAGTTGTAGGAGCAACAGTTCGTTAATAGCAAGAATTAGATCTTGAAGTGTGAGTTATGTATGATTAAATATTATATGCATCATCTAGATATATTAAATGTTATTTAATATTCATCGTTTTACTTCATTTATATTATATTATTATAAAAAAAAAAATTGTCTATTGCATATTTGGGGACCTTGGCATCAAACAGATTAAACCCTATAGTTTATATATACATATATAAACATCAGAATTTGCTATTTTTAATATAAAATTGAATAGATATCATTACTGGACAATTAGCTCATACTGGTGGATGTTTAAAAATAATATATGATATTTATTATTTATACATTTTTGGAACATTTAGAAAAGACATTTAGAGATATTTTACGTTTTTTTTTTTACGTCTATTTTTGCTTTTACATATCTTTTTTTAAAACATGAAATGGTTATCTTCTGTAGCTGAAAAGGTAAATAGAAAAGTTTGACAACTTGTCTAAAAGTTGAATAAATAATTTGCACTTTAGCTGAACTTTAACATTTCTCATTACACATCTTGTTTATTAAATAAAATACACAATTTTCCTGTTAACATTGGGTTCAGTGTGGAGTTACATCTTAATTGGCCCTGCAAATACAAAACAGCACATAGTCTGTGTGTGTGTATGGGTATGTGTGTGTTCACCACACTCGAGGTATTAATATTTGGATGACTCACACAAACATACAGTATTTGCAGGCATGTGAGACGCTGTGGCCCCTGTGAGCGTTTTGCTAAGCACAAGATGCTATCTGCCAAAGAAATGTCCCATCTTATCAGCCTCCGAAATTCATGTTTGGGAAATGAGACGATGCGACCGGAGTCATGGGCAATCTGTGGACGCAAATTATTCCCCTGGCCTGCCGTCACTCAGAGCTGACTCCCACATGATTTGATCCTTCAAGAAGATCTCCCTCACCCACGTCCAGGACTCCAGACTGTGACAAAACAAAACCGTATAAACAAGAATGCGAACAATTACCCTAAATCCTCCTCTTCCTGTCAAAATCATTATGATGTTATAATGTTTGTGTGCATGAGAATATGGAGGTTTCATTCTCAAAATGTCATCTTGGGTCTTTCTCTGAGGCTCGGTGCTGAGTGAGCATTTTTGGTGTAGCTTTCATTATGACAGCTAATGAAATTATTTGCCTTTGACAACAGCTCATTATGTGCCTCAGAGGCATTGTCTGGGACTGCTGTGTTTTGATCTTTTTTATTCCTATTCTGTTTTTTCCCCAACCGCTTTAGATTTTATGTACAGTGGATACGGAAAGTATTCAGAAGTTTTCACTCTTTGTTATATTGCAGCCATTTGCTAAAATCATTTAAAATCAAGTTCTTTTTTTTCATCATTAATGTGCACCCCATATTCAAAGAAAAACAAAGAATTGTTGACATTTTTGCAGATTTTTAAAAAAAGAAAAGCCTTCGGCCCAGTCTAAGGTCCTGAGCACTCTGGAGAAGGTTTTGGTCCAGGATATCCCTGTACTTGGCCGCATTCATCTTTCCCTCGATTGCAACCAGTCATCCTGTCCCTGCAGCTGAAAAACACCCCCACAGCATGATGCTGCCACCACCATGCTTCACTGTTGGGACTGTATTGGACAGGTGATGAGCAGTGCCTGGTTTTTAGAATTAAGGCCAAAAAGTTCTATCTTGCTCTGACATGCATTGTGAGCTGTAAGGTCTTATATAGACAGGTTGTGGCTTTCCTAATCAAGTCCAATCAGTTTAATCAAACACAGCTGGATTCAAATGAAGGTGTAGAACCATCTCAAGGATGATCAGAAGAAATGGACAGCTCCTGAGTTAAATATTGTCATAGCAAAGGGTCTGAATACTTAGGACCACGTGATTAGTTCCGTTTTTCCTTTTTAATAAATCTGCAAAAATGTCAACAATTCTGTGTTTTTCTCTGATTATTGGGTGCTGTGTGCACATAAATGAGAAAAAAAAAGAACTTAAATGATTTTAGGAAATGGCTGCAAGATAACAAAGAGTGAAAAATTTAAAGGGGTCTGAATACTTTCCGTACCCACTGTATATAATATATCCAACTAAAATCATCCCCAGTGACAAATAATCTGTCATCCGAAAGAGGGAAGTTGCCCTTAAAAAAAGAGGATGAAACATATGGATGAAGAAAAGACAGCAAAGTAAAGCTTGCTATGGAATAATAAGATTCATAATGACTACATCCCACAAGTCATTTATCAGCATATAATTTGAGAGAGATCCCCATACATTCTCCCCACTTACTCATACAATCAGCTCGGCACATCCACACCAGATACTAATTGTACATTCAAGTCCTCCTGGAAAGTTTGTATTTACAAGTTGGGAAGTTGTAATTACAATGTCAGGTGTGTTCAAGTCACTTTGGTTGGAGCAAGATGGCAATGTACCTTTTCTTCAAAAAACTTTGTTTTAAACTCTACTAAATTATGAATAAAGAATATGCAATGGGTTTGTTTGTGTTTTCAATTTAATATATGAAGGTGTTGCGAATGTAATTGTTAGATGTTGTATCATAACTATCATAACAGTACTATTGTGTTGTGTATATGCAATTTAGCTAGTTTTATTGTAAAAAAAAAAAAGAGGAAATATTCAAGGCTTAAAGTGGCATCCCATTGCAGCTAGTTTTAGCTGTACAATACAGCTCATTATGTTTCATGATATTGGAAACAGGTATTTCATATCTTATTATTTGATTTTATTGTTAACACAATGGTTTGCAGCGAAATGGTTTAACCATTTAGAGCGTCTTTAAGGCATGCCTCCAAGGTTAGTAAAGATGATGTGATATGCATGAAACGAGACCTGAGGTATCAATGAAGCAGGGGCTTCACTGCACTGAATAAACTGCTTTTGTAAGAAAACAACTTGTCATTTAATGAATCAACAGTCTATTAGCTAATCTTTTACATGTTTGCCATTAGTTTTGGAATTCATTATTTTTAGAGTTTAAACTGAATGCTGTTCAACTTTGAAACTCTGGGCATAAAGTGAAGTATGCTAGTGTTGTCTAACAAATGTATAAAAATGAAGCATATTTTTAAACAACCTTTACAAGCTCATCCATACCATTACTTAACATTTTACCACGGGACAGTTAAGAACCAACAAGTGTGACAAAAAAAAGGGTGTTTAGCTAACCACTCAATAAGAATCTTCACACAAGTTCAGTGTCTCAAACCAAAAACAATTTGCATTTTGGCATGGTCTCCTGTAGCCAAATCAAAAATGTAGCATGTAACACATCAACCATGTTATAAAACACTCTCTGACTCGGCTTTCTACAGTAGCTATGCCACAAACCCTCACTACTGATTGAGCTGGAAAGAGAATGACATGTGAAAAGTTTGTCGGGGATACTCAATGTTTACACTTTCAGGGGAGATAACCCATAAATGGTATCTTTATATAGTGGTCAATGAACTATAAACTGGTGTAAGATAACGTATGTATTTTTGACCTTATCCTTATAAGTACTGAGATTCTCATTTGTATTTCTTAAATTGCTCATGTTCGTGTGTGTTCTTAAATATGATAATACCCATCAATCTCTCAATAAATCCAGGTTAGTTATATTCTCACCTGTTGCTAATGTAATTGCCTGCACACTGCAGCACACAATGTAACCGCACAACCATTATGCTATATAGACAATGCTTCTTTTGAGCATCACAGCACATAGTGTGCGGGCCCTGTGCAATGGCCCCCTATCCATCCTCTAATGACACCCTAGCAGGCCCCTGCAGCGAGATTTACAGACCAACAGACGCGCCCCTTCTCCCGCTTTTTGTATGGGATGTAATTAAAGCGGCGTCGGGTGCATGGTGTGTGTTTTAGCGTGCATTATATCCCAGCGGTGGCTTCCCTCCCACTTCCCCCACCCCCCTAAATGCCCCTCAATTCTCCCAGCAACTCCCCGTGCAACGAGCACACAAATGGAGAAAAGCCGCTATTGATTTGAATTTGTTTTGTTCTTCCTCAATTAGTGTTCTCTCCTTGTGCTGTTTGTTCTCGCTTTTAAAGAAGATCCCTAATTAACTGCAAAACAATTTGCTCTCTCGCACATGGCAAACATGGAGATATTCTCCTCCACAGAGAACACTCTCGTTCTGAAGAAGAGAAGAAAAAAGACAAAGGCCCAGCGTCTGATATTTATTTAATTCATTGGATCTTAGAGAACGTTTAGGAGAAATGCATGACGGAAGGATTTATTGGATTTGGTAGCACTCGCTTACAGAGACGTGCATTGGAGAGAGAGGGAGAGTCATGCATTTTTTCTTTTCTTTAATTGTGATAAGTGGTCCGGCTGTCCGTAGTATAGAGGTAAAACAATTTAAAAAGCAATCTCCTGTTTTAATGAAAACAAGCATGCGGGCCCGCATGGAGCTAATGAAGCCGGGAGAGTTATAGAGGCTCCAGGGATCTTCCACATGTCCTGTGTACAATCACAGACGTGGTGTTGAAGGGGAGGGCTTCACTTGCTGTGAGCAAAGGAACATAGTACACGCAGACGAAAAACCAGGTAAACCAAGAACAGCATGTTCCTTTACCTTTTAATATTAGCAACACACTGCAGACAGCGATGCTATTACTTGAACAGTAGTGACGTGTTAGCATCTTAGTGAAACTAAGTAGCTCTGTAGTAAATATGTGTGTGTTCAGTATTCTCTACATAAGATTCTTCTATTATTATATCATATTACTATAAAACTGCGAATTTCTTCTCTGTATAAATTCCAAAAATACATAAATAATTTTGAGGGTTCCTGTAAGCATGATGATGATTAGGTGTGTATTCATTAAAGGGATAGTTCACATAAAAATGAAAATTCTGGAATCAATTTCTCACCCTTGTGTGTTCCAAAGATGAACGAACCTACAGGTTTGGAAAGACATGAGGTTGTGTAATTGATGCCATAATTTCCATTTTTGGGTGAACTACCCTTTGAAGTGATTAAGGCGTTTTCCCATAAAAGCAGTTTATTCAGCATACCGAAGCTTCACCTCTGACCTCCATTCAAAAAAACAGGCTTCTTGTTTCCTCCCCAGTGTTTTAAAATTTTCTAAATATTTTTGTCAACTTTACATGGCCGTATTTAAGCAGTTCGTTAGGGTTGCCATGTCTACATAACAGAACCAGCCAAATTCCTACTAAAAACTAGACCAATCCCATTTCGGGGGAAACTGGCTTAAATTGGCTAAAGTCACATCAAACCATGGCAACAGTATAAAAGAAGCACAATTCTACGATTTGAAAATATATATGAAAATGTATAGAAATTTGGTTGAAATAGACTTGCATTCATTTCCAATGTTTAAAAAAAAAAAAACTATAAACATAAATATCCAAATATTTTTGATATTTCATATTTTTGAGTTTAATTTATTGTCAGGTCTGACCAATGAAAATAAAGTGTGTCGTCATTAAGGCTTTCGCAGCTGATTTTGAGCAACTGCAGCGCCTGACCTGTGCGACTGCTCTCGCGGTACTTTGATGGCACATGTGATCGAAAGGCGGCTGAAGCGCCGATCAAAGTCGGTCAAATGATCTTACCAGAATGCATTGTTTTGTAAGGCGGCAGCTGATTTCTTGCGGCGCCGCATGAGTTGAACACACCTAGTACTTCCTTGAAATTCATCACATGAGCCCTTTACCGGTCTCATATGACTGAAAGCAATTCGGGTTTTCACTTGGAAGAAACTGCGTCATCCTCTTCCTGCAGTGCCGTTCTGTCAGCTCCATAGAATCAGAACAAGCAACTTGATTGGAGTCGGTTATTTTCAGTGATCCGTCGAGCTCGTCTTAATAATCGAAGACACAAGCTGAGTTTTAAATCAGGAAGGCGGTTCCAGCATAAATGACTCACTCCATCAATCAACTCTGTTCCCCCAAGCTAGCGTCAGTAAACAAACACATCTTTTGTATAAATACTCCTGTTAAAGTGTTTGGACATGTCACAATGTCTCTCATAACAATAACCCTGTTGAAAATCAGCATATGCTTTGTTATGTTTTGAAGCTGGGATGCTGGTTTAAGCTGGTCCTTTTGCTGGTTTATGATGGTCATGTGCTGGCAAAGGACCAGCATAAACTAGCAAAAGGACCAACTTAAACCACCATAAACCAGCAAAGGACCAGCTTGAACCAGCAACCCAGCTTCAAAACATAACGAACCCGTATATGCTGTTTTTTCAGCAGGGGAAGTTGGCATATCTGAACACATTACTTCTTACTATATTCAGTATATTGATAATAATATATTATTACTTTTCCATGTATTCAAGCATTTTTTTTCTAGGGTAACATTCAGATTATCTTAACTAATTGTTTTCAATAGAGTTGTGTATAGCTTAGCTAGAGACATTATTTTGAGTAAGAATGGAGGTTTTATATCCCTGTGCTTCTCTGAGCATCATTATAGGTGCAGATGGATGAAAGTGTTCTCCTCTCCTGCTGATGTGCTCTTATATTAGTGGCATTTTACGGAGAGATGCTGTTCGTGGACATTCTGTTCCATTTCAGTGGCTCTTGCCCCTCCACTGGCCTCTCGTCCTGCAAACTCAATAATATGGCATCATCACGGACCCACTGAAAAGATTTAACCCAGAGTGACTTCAGCCGCTTCGACAATCTGAATCAAGCACACTGTGCTGTGCCTCCCCTTAAAGCACAAGGGATTCGTGCAAGGTATAGAAGGAGAGAAACGATCCTTTCCGCTATTGTGATCAGTAATGAAACATCTGGGATGCTAATTACGGCGAGCCCTGGAACTGATAATTACTGGTGTTTTTATAGGGGTCTAGTTCATAACTCCCAAAATGATACGGCGAGAGAATAGTAATTACTTGCCTTTGCACACCCATGTTTGTCAATCAGTGGTAATCTTCAGAGAGCTTGCTATAGCTCTGAGCTTTTGATTTATAAAAACACTCATCAAATATAGAAAACTTCATAGGAAACTTTTTATTCTATAAATATTTCCCAGAGTACAGAATGAATAGATAAGTTATTCAGAGGGAATACACCAGCAGATGCCTGGCTTTGTCTCTCTTTTTTCCCCCTCTCTGAGGAGTCATAAACTTTCCGGCACATTTAATTGGCGTTCTTCATGTTTATGTAGTTGTTCTACGACAGCAGCTTGTGCTGAAGAGGCAGCGAGGTAGAGCAAGCACTGCCTGATCATGATCCAGCCTCTGATTATGTAAGTGTCCTTTCATCCCTGTGTGAACTCTCCTCCCTCTGCCTGAGCCTGTCACTCACCATCACTGTTCCTATCTGCTGCCATCTCGCTCCAGACCGCCCTTTCTGTCCGCGGCCCCCCTCTGCCCTCCTCCTGCAGTTCCTATTCTTTTTTGTCACACCGGAGTGAGGGCTTTCTCTCTGCTCATTCTGACACGCTAGGACTTTGGTGTCTTCCCAGGGGGATGCTTGGAAAATTTTTACCTGTATCCTTTCAGCTCTCGCTCTTTTATCTTCATGATCCCTTTCATCATAACCCTGTGCGGAGTGAAAATCGCTTCATTATCATCAAATCATTATAGCCATTAGTCATCCAGAGGTAGCTGCATGGTGAAAAGTCGTAGTTTAACTGCTGCGTTCGTAATTAAACGTGTTGACAAGTCGTAAACATACAGAAATTCCTCTGCTTCGGAGAGGCTGTGTAATCTGACAGCTCTCACGCCAGATCCTCGGAGGGATTTCCTCTATCAGTCTCAGTTTGGTGAGGATTAACTATTTGAATCCCCCAGCAAAATCACACAACTTGGTGTGAAATTAAAATAGTCACTACTTTTTTTGATTACACTTTATTTGGATAGTCCGCTTTAGACATTTAACTACGTTTAAGTAACTACATGTCAACTAATTCTCTTTCATTTGTATCTACATGTCTACTAACTCTGTGTAGACTGTTAGGGTAGGTTTAGGGTTACTAAGTTGACATACAGTAGTCTGTATGTTGTGGACCCATCAAAATAAAGTGTTAGAAGTTATTAAGCAGTCTACTAATAATCTAATGACTGCTAGTTGACGGCTAAGTTACTTACTGTTAGTAGAATGTCTAAAGTGGACTATTAAAATAAAGTGTTATTATCCCACCAGAAAAATGAACCAAAAAATACAGTACATTTATCCAACACTACAAAGATTTTTTTCCCCAAACAAGTGTGAATCAGAGTTATCCATTTTTAGGGTTAAAGAAATGTCCAGTAGACTTCAGTCTGGTTGACTGACAGAAATGCACTCAATGAAATGTACTGTTGTGTAAATAATATGCAGACTTTTTTTGCTGACAAAACATGAAAAGAAAAAATGTAAAAACATTTTTAAAATTACAAGATGGTATTACATTACATTATTACTTTGATCTCTTGGCTGAAAGCTGCAGGCTTGTAATATTGTGGTAGAGTGGAGTAGATGGTGTTTCCAAATTTGAAATATATATCACATTTGGTTTTATAACACTTTTGATAACACAAACTGGCTTTGTTTGTTTGTTTCTTCTTTCTTTCTTTGAAATGGAACAGATGCCATTTAGTAAATCATAGATGGAGTATTCTGAATGATCTTCAGTGCCCAGTGGAAAGATGGGAACATACTGAACTTTCTGCTTGCCAGCTCACTTTTTTAAAGGCAGAATTAAATATACACTCATCAACGATTTTTACTGTCAGTTTTATTTATTTTTTACAATTAAAAAAGTTAAAATAATCACATAAATACATAATCAGTGTCTGTGTTTTGCCCTTTTCAAAGGTTAAGAAATTAGGCCTGGACACACGTTTGAGCTAAATTATTATTGCATATATAATTATTGTGGTTAGGCCCTGAAGCCTCTTTAGATTTGATCTAGTATAGACTGTGATCTATATACTGGATTAAATAGGTGCATCATTGTTTTATGTTGTCTCTCTTTACACAATGCTTTTTCTCCCTCTCCACTTTTGCAGTTATAATGAACAGTGGTGCAGTCCTCCTGTTGCCTGGCCTGTGATGCTCCACTGCACCAGAGGCTGTTCAGAAACATCATCCATTGCAGTTGACAAGGATGAATTTGAGCAATACTAGGGCATGTGTGTTTAGTCCAGGGTCAATGCACTTCACAAATAATGACAGACTCCATGGTTAATATCCATAACTGCAGTGGGCTCAGTGCCTTGGTTGAGCCCACCCAAGACCGAAGCAGCCTGTTGTCCTAAGCTGCGTGGGAACCATGCATTTTTAGATGTAAATGCAAATTTAACTCTGTTTTGGTGGATGTTTGACCTTAATGAAGGTTACAGTCTTTCTAAACTGAAGCTCTGTTTAACATCTTTTATAAAGTGTTTACACGGCACAGCGCTGCGCGACCAAATATGTCTCCGTTCCCCCTTTTTCTCGACATGTTGGCTTGCAGACTGAAGCGATTCTGAAGGTCTTTGATCGTGTGGGTGAGCAGAGGCTGCATTCTGGTGCTTTCAGCAAGCGCAGACTCATCCGCAGGGCTTTACCTCACTGCTACCTGTGGCTTTATTTATCATGTTCATTCTGCAGTGACTAAAACTACTTTACAAGTCACAGCGCGGAATTAATGAAGGATTCTGACACAGGCACCTTCCCCCAGGGTTCTAAAAATAATTACCAAGATAAATACAAAGCAGTTTTTTTGTCTTTCCTTATTAATTATCATGTTACAGCAAATATTAAGGCTAACAGCACTTTTTAAACTGGTTTGTTTATGTTCATTACAGAGTCCATTTTGGGGCACTAATTGGAATGGGTAGTGCTGTTCTCGGTGGAGATCTTCAAAGTGCCTCTGTAGAGCGTTTGCTTCACTCTACCCATTTAAGAAGGTGTTCATCACCAAAATCAGCCTCAAATCTACAGGGCACCATGTGTAGTATGGCAATTTTTTTGGCTGAATGAACTGAACGTTGAATGAAAGGAAAACATCAACAAAGAAAATAACAACAACCAAAACACCTTTTGTGAACAAAATACAACACCATGTCACAAAATGCATTGGTGGTGACAAATATTCACATTTTTGAAAGAGGCTGATGTAGACGGGTAAAATTATTGATGAAATGTTGTGACATGCATGTGAGCAAAATTTGATGATCTGATTCAAGAAAATCTGTTTCATGGACAAAAAGCAGACTATACATTCTTAAATGTATAGGTACAAACAACAACTTGCAGCTGTAGGTACCAGAACATTACCAGAAAAAATACAGTAGTACTTAAATTTCTAGTAATATCTTTAGAGTTAAAAGTTACACAGTATTACTGAACCATTATGATACACCGCCAAGCACCAAAACCCATCACAAATCAAAGCTAGATACACACTGTG
>JAUYWG010000033.1:6630443-6647620 GCA_034779775.1 Enteromius afrohamiltoni | reverse complement strand
AAAGATGTTTATAGAAGAAGAAGCAGATTTGGTTCCAAAGAACCTTTCATCAGTGCCAAACCATTTTTTTCTTAGTGGACCTTTTTACACTGTAAAAAACCTTTTGTGGAATCAAAAGGTTCCATTTATGGTAAAGGTTCTTTATGGAACCATTGATGCCAATATGGAATCTTTATTTTTTTCTAAATGTAGCGCTTGTGTTCATTCTATCCTATATAATTGATGATTACACTAAGGATTATTTCATGTGACACACTAGAAGCACTACTAACCTTCGTCTGTCACTTTATGTTAAAGTATTTAGTTCAGTCCTAACTATTTAGATGATTTTTTTTGTATTATTTTGACAAATCGAGTCTTTTGCATAGGCATCATGATGATCGGGGCTGTCATATAACCAATAGATCAGGGCTAAATTGCCTAATTACTCACTTGTCAATTCAAAATAAGATGGGTAATCATATTGATTACCTCATATTGCAGTTCAATAAAAGCACTCTATTCTGTGAAGTATAAATGTCTCAGTATTGCAAGCTGTTGACACAGAACAGAATAATTGGATAACTGTTAGTGTCATTGCAATAATGTTACCAGTAAAATAACATTAATAAATCTGTCCCTTACATTAAGGAAAGAATCTAAATGACTTAAAATGATGAACCTATATGTTTTTGGGGTGCATTGTATTCACTCATAAAGCTGTAATCAGCCCTCCCGTTATGTCAATCAAGATACTGTGAATAGTCTGTTGTCTCACCTCACATGCTAAGCAGCTTTAAAAGCCTTTTTGAGGGGAAATCAAAGTCAATTCAAACAAGAAGCCTCCAGCCTTACACAAGTAACAGTGAGCTCAACAAAACACCCTATGGAGTTTAAAACATACCCTCTTATTTAAATGTTCATCACATACCCTCAAAACACGATGATGGCTTTTTCCCTTTGCTTATCCTCTTCCTGTGTTTTCCTCGTTTTCCTCCTTATCTTCCCTCTCTTTCCTTGCCTTTGTCCTCTGGACGGATTCATTTTAATTCCATGCAGTTTAGGTTTTGGCAGCTTTGACACTGCTTGACTGGGAGCGAAATAATGTACTTCATAATGTCTTTTCAAACTTTGATTAATCTCCTGCCCCAGGGAACGCAGAGAGGTGACATGACTGCAGTGTGATGGGAAGATCCTCATCTTTAATTGAAAGGGATGGGCGCAATCCAATAGATGTGGCCATGGCAGATTACACAAATCCAGTGATTGACTTTTCAGTATTAATTTAATTGAAGTGTATGTCACTGTCACCCAGTGCACAGATACCCACAGCCATATTTGATCCACTTTAAATCTCAAAAAGATTCTCATGATTTATTTGCTTAATATCAACGAGGGATTGATCCATCTAAGTAGAAACCTATCACTCTGAGTCATGGTCTAAGCTTGTCTGTACATAAATCTTTGAGGAAGGTAATAATGAGGCTTTCTGCTGAACAAGACTACACGACTGCTCTCTAGATATAACCTTCAAGAGTGTGCTGCTCTACAGCCTATCACTTCATGCATGACAGCTTGGCTTTGGCTGTTAAAGTTATTTGAAACCAACATTGACCCTTTTAACTTTCACATTTCTGATCTTATTTTATTGAAAAACGTAGGTCTTTGTAATCTTTAAATGAAATATAATTACTTACTCTTAATGAAAGCAATTTTCTTGTTGTGATGACCTATTTAACCTATTTGTGACCCTGGACCACAAACCCAGTCTTAAGTCGCTGTTTGTAGAGGTTGCCAAAAATACATTGCATGGGTTAAATTATCGATTTTTTTTTTATGCCAAGTTATCATTAGGGTATTTAATAAAGATCATGTTCCAAAAAGATATGCTGTACGTTTCATACTGTAAATATATAAAAACTTTGGTTAGTAATATGCATTGCTAAGAACGTCATTTGGACAACTTAAATTGTTTTTGCACCCTCAGATTCCAGATTTTCAAATAGTTGTATCTCACCCAAATATTATCCTATCCTAACAAACTATATACCAATGGAAAACTTATTTATTCAGCTTACAAATCTCAATTTTATAAAATTGATCATTTTAATTTTTAGTATAATGTTAACCAATAGCCAAAAAGGTATGTAGACACATTTGTACAAACTCTCATTCGGTCTGCCTCCATTCTGATATGAAATGCCTACTTATCACAATCCAATTAATTCTCAGTTGATAAAATCAATTTTTTTTCCTCCTCATCAAATAGTCTTTCTTGATCAGTAATGTGTTGAATTATAAAAAAGGTTGTGAAAACCACTTCAGATTGACTTTATACGCATTGACTTATTGTTCTTGAGAGATTTGGCTTCTTTGTGATTATTGGTGTTGTATGATGACTCTAACAGAAAAGATATCATGGAGAACAATTTAAATTTTTTTCCATAAATTTAAGGTTATTTGCAGCTTTTATAAACCCTATGGACTTTCCTTGACAAAAAAAAACTAAACAAAAAAAAAACCACTGAAAATTTTCTTGAAATATTTTCCTTTTTATGTTCCATAAAGAAAGTCATACACATTTGGAATGAGTAAGTGATGACATAACTGAACTATTGATAGTTTAGTTGCTTGTAAATTTAAGGGTAAAGCATCAGAAGAGAGCTGTTTGCAGTGAGAAAGAAAATGTATGAGCCACGAGTGCAATATTATGGCCCGGTTTCACAAACAGTGCTTAGCTTAAGCCAGGACTAGGCATTAGTTAAATTAAAATATTTAAGCAATTTTTACAAAAATGTCTTATAAGAAAATATTCCAGCTGTGCATCCTAACACAGAACAATGACACTGACATGGTTTAAGATATGTCAGAGCAAGATATTTTCATCTGAAACAGCTCAAACATGCAATTTAGTCTGGGACTAGCTTAAGCCTTGTCTGTGAAACTGGGGGTAAGTGTTAGAGAGAGAGTGTAGGTTTGTGTTTGTGTTTTCAGTCTGTCAAGTCACCTCCTTACATGTCCAGCAGCCAGGTGTGTTAAACGCTCTGGGGGAGTTCATAAAGTACAGCTCTGTGTGCCAATATGTAAATGGCGTAGTCTCTGCAGGAGGTCTAAACAGCATCGCTACTCGAGACTTCCTGAAAAAGCTGTGAAATAAAGTCTGACTTGGATTTGATGGGCCGCCTAAGATCATGATTCTTACCACATAATTACAGTTTAAATGCCAAAGGCTGATGGTACAGTCATGTGTTTAAAGCAAACATCAAATCAGACCATTAGAATTCATATGAATGATATGAATCAGCATAAGAATGTGATTCATTGCTCCAATTTTCCATTGAAACACAGTTCACAAGGACCCCCCATGATTTAGACTACTGTACTTTAAAAGTATCAAAACTTTTCAACAAAAAATGATAAGACATTATACAAAATGTTTCTTGAGCATATTAGAATGATTTCTGTAAGATCATATGACACTGAAGCCTGCTGAAAATAGAATAAATTACTTTCTAAAATAAATTTGAAAATATTTCTTAATATTACTGTTTTTAATGTATTATTCAGTAAATTAAAATGAGTAAGCATAAGAGACACGCAACTTCAGAAATCCTACTGGTGGTATATGTCTAAAAATAATAAAGTAACTTCAAAATGAACCTTTCAGAATTATCATAATATGCTCCTCTAATCTAATCAAAACCCATATAAAAAATAAAATAAAATAACCCAGATCATTTTTGAAGCTTTAGCAATTTAGCAAAAAAAACTTTTATATATGTGAGCTTTATTAATTCCACTAATTCTAATAAAGACATCTATATCAAAACAAATCAAATACAACTGGCAAGAGTTTATTTGTACAAGTGCCTGAGAACCGAGCATGTAAAAATCCATTACATTTAATCTGGTTTTATATCTTGGGTCTGCAAGACCCAAACAGAAATGATGTAACATTTTTCAGAGGAGAATTTTTGAAGCGCAAGTTAAAAATTGTGTTCATAATCAATTCTCAGAAGATTAGGAAAGGCCCGATCCTTTAATATAAAGGATAATTTTCACGCTGTTAAACTGGCCTGCAGGCCTCCCTAACAGAACATGAGGGTTAAATGTATGGCGTGATGTCATCATAGGGAGACGCATTAGCGGTTATGTACGTAATAATAAGCGAACACTCTGGTGGAATTTAACACAGGTTCATATGCTGAATGGAGGTGTAAGATTAATGCAGTACGTCCTCAAGTGCAGGTGGATCTCAGGGGAACGGTTTGGCCGTGCTCAGGATAAATGATGACCTGGGAACTGAGGTAAGGAGGGGGAGAGAGAGGCAAAGCAGGGAGTGATGAAGAGGGACTCTTCCTTCCAAGTGTGCACCCAAGCAAAGCCTGTCTCATACACTCTCATCACGCACACACATCTCCTTGGAAACCAGCCGCTCCCGCCTGCTCTATCTCCATACCTTCCCCCATCCTCAACCCTGCTTTCCATCCTCCTCCTCCTCCTCCCCTCATTCACGTAAGCTTTGGAGAAGCAGAAACACGAAATGCTGGCCGGCCGTCACATGGATCCTCAAACATGTGTCAAACATGCGTGGAGAGATGCACACGCATGAGTGCACACATTGTGAAACGGACAATGCGATTGGCGCGTTGGGATGCCAACATGCTACCTCATAAGCACTTAACACTGCCACTCGGGACACTTCGCAGGTTTTTGCCTTTTTAATGTGCACTAAAGGTGCGAGTGAGGGCTGTTAGACTGGGAACAAAAGGTTGGGCTAATACACACGGCTACAGTGGACTTCATTTATTATGGCGGTGGTAATGGAAGAAGCTTGTCAGCACTTTGCAGTACATTGTTGAAATACACTTTTTATCTATACGCTAGCAGATTTTTTTATTTTTTTTTGGTGGCAATTTGAATGAGCAGAAGAAATTAATAATGAATGTTTCTTTGTGTTAAAGCCCAGTCAGTATAACAGTCAGATACGCTTTCACCATTTTCATTTAGTGCCGCTGACATGAGCTCCTACACGTCTTTGTGTAAGGACTTTTGGGGGAATGTGAGGAGACTTCCTGATTTTAAATGATGCCAAGTAAGCAGCCTATTCTTTCTGGTGAAGTATATACATGTGATAACGTACTCTGCCCTAAGCTGGGGTCTATTTTTTGTGACAATGGACAACTGACTTTACATTATCCAACATTAACACAGCTATACCCACAAAATAAATCAATATGTGGATAATAAATATTGATTAAATGTTAAAATGACTAGAAAGTTTAACTTGTGAATTAGTTTATTACGGTTTACAAAACAATCAGCATGTAAATAAGACTTTATTGATAATTAAAGTACAGTGTTAGAAAGTGTAAGAAAACATATTAATAATTGTGCAGCATGTTAGAATGTCTGAATGATTATGTCACACTGAAGCTTTAGAAATAAATCAATATCATAAAAAAAAAATAATAATTGAAAAGAAAACAGTTATTTTACATTGGAATAATATTTCACAATATTGCGGTTTTTACTCTATTTTTAATCAAATTCATTTCAAAAACTGTATTGAAATGCAATAATGAAATGAAATAATATTTTAATTTTAATATGAAAGTTATTAATGAACCAATATTTGTTTGTCAACACCTTCATATGCACTGTCAGTGATGTATTGACTATTCCAGAGTATTGTCTAGTATGATGGGAAACTCTAGGATCATTTAAGGCACATTTTTGTATAGGCTGGGCTTCGGAAACGTGCAACGTTTAGCATACTGATGTATTAATATCTAATGCCATGCAAAATCAATAGAATATTGATGGTAGTTGATCCCTCCGTGATTTGATTTGTGTGTTAAGTGTGTTGATTTGATGTGGTGGGTACACGGCGTCCTGTGAAGCCAGCAGGAGAATGTGGACCATAGTGAGTCACTGCTGTTCCAGGCTCCTGCCTGTGATGCTGCCTCTGCCCCTGGCTGCGATGACCTTTGTGAGGCAAATTAGTCTTGATAGATCCTCTAACAGCATTGGTTAAGCTTGCAAAAATAGCTCCCCATGTCTCCACCCCATCTCAGAGGCTCAGCGACCATAGATAACATGACTGGCTCGACTCCTGTGGGCCGAGCTGGAGGAAGTGAGGTTACATTTTACGAGAATGCATTTTTTGGTTAAGTAATCTTAGCTTTGGCGTAATTAGTCTCAAACGTTACACATCACCGATTAAACAATGGTGACCCATAACTGGGTGTTCAACAAGGAGGAGCGATTATGTATTTTATATGTGCTGACATTTACTAAGGAGCTTGATATAGTTTTATGGATGTCGTCAGGCCCTCTGCTGACCCCAAAACACTCTCTTTTGGACACGTGCCTGCTGTATACACTACATAAATACACACACATATTCATACAGACCTGCCAGAGATACTGAGTGGCTCACATTAGCTTGAGATGAAGTGCCAGGGCTAGGATGGATTTTATATGGGTTACTGTAAAATAAAGAAAGAGACTGTACTATATTGACGAGAGGGACAGGGTGCCAAGAGAAAGCAGGCCTGAAAAATCTGTTTGTGCAAACACTTTTCAATGAGTGTTGATTTAGGTGATAACAGGGCTTCTGAGAATGTGTTGCTGGCAATCCGTCTTTGTGTGTGTGGCCCATTTGCTCTGCCACTAGTATTGTCACTTTGTTGTCACTGACAAAGCAAACTGTCATAAAGACAAAGTGTTTGAATGCTGCATTAATCAATATTTTTGCATGATTTGATAGACAATAATAAATGCTGTTCCCAAGACATTGTTAGTATTAAACATTACTGTATGTATGCTTGTTACTGTGATAAAAAGCATTTGGAAAACAGAGGGATGTGTGATATTGGTTCCAAATAAATGATTAACTGGTATAATAGAGACTTTTTTAAGTTATTAGTATCTTCCAATTTAGGATATTTAGTGAAGTCAAGTCTTTATTTATATAGCGCTTTAACAATACATATTGTGTTAAAGCAGATTTACAGTATTAAACAGAAAATTGTGTATAATAATACAAAATTGTATTATTTTGGTTTATATCCCCCATTTTTACATTTTGATTACCTTCACCATCAAACGCTCATTTAAAGTTAATCTTTAAACAAGTCAATACTGTTATGTAATTTTAGCACAAATGTATGACAGTTAATTTTGGTGTGATGCCTAAAATCACTATTTTTAGTGCATTCTTTTTTTTCTTTGTCTATATGCCAACTCAAGGCTCTTAATGGTCCCTAGAACTAGACTTAAGACTAGGGGCCATCAAGCGTTTTCTGTAGCTGCTCCGAGACTTTGGAATAGTCTCCCATCAGAAATTAGATCCGCCCCCACGCTATCCGTTTTTAAATCAAGATTAAAAACATTTTTATTTGATCAGGCTTATGATTTTTGATTTGCAGTGGCTCTCCTGTGTACTTGAGTTGTTATTTGTGATTTTTAGTTCATGTATTTGTCTTCTTCTGTACTCTGGTCAACAGTAGTTGTTTTTAGTTGTGCTTTAAAAATATATTGAATTGAAAATTTTTATTGACAGTATATTCTAAATCAAATATAAGTATATTGTTTTCTGTCTTTTTATTTATTATAAGCCATGAAAATAATTATTGGCTTATAAAATTTTTAAGGCTGAAACATTGAATATCTGTTTCTTCCTGTTTTTCACACACGCACACACACATTAAAGAATGTTTATTCCACTTATAGATATGAATATAGTATAATAAAATATAATAATTTATGTATTTATTTATATTATATATTTTAAAGTTTACATGAAAGAAAAAATGATAAATGTAATTTCTAAATGCATATATATGTGTGTGTGTGTGTGTGTGTGTGTGTGTGTTTTAATACAAACCTTTACAAGATGTGTTATAACGTGATCTTCCAGTGGAAAAACAGACTTCTCTTTAGGGACATATGCAGGACTCATTTTGTCCAATCCACCCCTTACACTAGATTACAAGCTCACATTTAGATCTGCCTCCCTCCAATCAACAGCTGACGGATAGATCAAAGTCCCGCTCCCACCCTACATTTTTTTTCTTTTTAGTAATTTGTTTCACTTGGATGTATGACAAAATAAAGGCCTCCCTATCATCAAAACATTACAATTACAGTAGATTAGAGACATGAGCAGACCTATAAAATCTACATAAAAAGCACTTGTAAAAACTTTGTTTTAGTTTCCATGTGACCTTCATATAAAAGAACGCCAGTGGTAAAGTTGTTGTTTCTAGTTTAAATCCCTGGGATGTACTGTACAAGTGCCTGCTGTTGAAGAAATGCTCATATGCAAGTGTGCATGCAAACCCACGCAATGGTTCCATCTAAATACTGAGCTTCGTCTGACACTAGCAACGATATAGGTCCAGCATTCCCAAGGACCTTGGCGGTGTCAGACACAGACTTTCACACTCCTTGGGCAAGCATTGATTGTGCTGGCCTCTAAGGGGTTTCCTTAATGTACTTAGTATGGCTGTAGCTCTTCAAAGCAGCACCCACACCGGCCCGTCCACACAAGTCACCGCAAAAATTATTGTGGCTTTGGCAATGAGTAAGTGTCTTCAATATCTGCAGCATGTCCACCTGCGGGGTTTCATAAGCTCACCGCCGAACAATAGTTATGGCCGTGTCCCTGTTTTTATGAGCTATCCGTCTTGTGTTTCTGCGATCTCCTGGTGTATTGTGATTAGGAAGCCCGCTGAAAAAGCCGTGTTCCTCCCCTGTGTTATTAAGTGCCGTTATCTCCCTTAAGCCCCGATTGTTTACTCGCTTGCATCCACTCATGTAGAACAGTTTTTGGCACATTTCATGTAGACGTCCAGTGCTATTCCCGAGCTCTTGTAAGATACATCCTTTATTAGGGATAGTGGGAAAGCGAAGGGATCAGGGAGGGCTAGAACTGAATATTGATGTGTGTGTGTGTGTGTGTCGGCTTCACCTCTGCATGAATACGGGCAGCGCTGCTAGAGTGTTAACAAGCCAAATAAGTCCATTAAACTCGATGTTGGCCCGCGCCTGAGGAGACCTCTCTGTGGAGAAGGGGCTGGCAGGAACCTTTGGCTGGCTTTCGCAGGCAGCTTCCTCCTTTCCATGGAAAACTAAAGAATAGCCATGAGATGAAGGCCATGCGATGTGTGTCAGAAAAAAAAGTGCTTTCACAGCAATCACAGCGTCAGCATTGGCTGCTGTTGGGCTCACATGTATGTACCAGCTGGCTTTGAGTCCCTCCCATACGTAGCAGAACGCTCCTCATCCTTTGGATCAGGCTCCGATGGTGTCAGGCGAATGTTTATCGGCCAAACATACGGCCATTTAGGATTTCCCCCCCACACAAAATGTGTTCACTTTCATGGTTCTGCTGTCGTATGTTGTGCAGTAAGTCCAAATATTCATGAGCTCTGTCTTTGGCAACCAAAAGACAAGATGGTCTCATTGAATTACAAAAAGGGAGCGCAGCCCACTTTAGATGAATACTGTCATTCCTCTGTCGAAGCACTTTAGCCTTGCTGGGGTGAGTTAGCAGTTTGCAACACATCAAACTGGTGAATTTCAGACCATGCTTGGGTCCGTTTTTCATGCTTAACCGGTGTTTTTATAATTGTTTTAGTAATATTTAAAAGGGTAAGTTACCGGGAAAAAGGAGAGTAAATTATGTCATCAAATAGAGTTCAACCTCAAAATGTTTTTTTTTTTTTTTTTGTAATTTACAGAAAAGAAAGTCATATAGTTTTGGAGTGACACGAGGGTGCGTTAATAATGAATTACTTATATAAACAATTTTATTTCCAATTATTTTGTTCCTGATGCATGTAATTAAATATATTGACATATACAGCAGTTCAAATGGTATCACTTTACAATATTGTGAACAACATTAGTTAATATTACCTAAGAATTAACA
This sequence comes from Enteromius afrohamiltoni, assembly GCA_034779775.1. Classification (NCBI taxonomy): domain Eukaryota; kingdom Metazoa; phylum Chordata; class Actinopteri; order Cypriniformes; family Cyprinidae; genus Enteromius; species Enteromius afrohamiltoni. Next base: position 6,637,701 of record JAUYWG010000033.1, on the reverse strand, counting down.
ATACTTATACAGCATCTTAGTCAGTGTTAATTAAGCATTTACTAATGCATTATTAAAATCACAAGACTTGTTTGTTAACATTAGTTCATGCACTGTAAACTAACATGACTAACATAACAACTAACATAATAATGAACAACTGCAATTTCATTAACTAACATTAACAAAGATTAATAAATAGCTTAATTAACGCAATGCTCATATTTGTTTATGTTAGTTAACACATTAACTAATGTTAACCAATGGCACCTTATTGTCAAGTATTTTCCAGTAAAAAAGAATGCAATTTCTACATGACAGTAAAGCTAGTTATAATGTTACAATGTACAAATAAATGCTTTTATTTGAAACTTATTAATGCTGGGGTAAAAGTATGGAAGCTGTTTTCCACATTTCAACACCAAAAAGAAATGAGCTTCAAATCAGCGTATCAGAATGATTTCTGAAGGAAAATATACTTCCATTGAAAACAGGTACTTTATATTTTACAATAGTTTTTACAAATTAATGCATCCTTAGTGAGCCTATAAAAAATAGATTTTAATTATCGAAGATACAAACAACATGATACAATATGTTTTATTTCTCTTGGAAATTGCGTTGCTAATCCATTTCTAGGGGGCACTCGGTTTGAATGGGCTTCTGCAAGGAAAAGAAGAGATATTGTCCTGGAGTGATGTAAACCTGAACCCCTCAGGATTGCTTAGACTATTCAGCCCCTGAGAGGCATTCAAGAGCCCCTGCGGTTCTTCAGGAAGTGGCTGCCTGTATCAGCTGCTGCACAACCCCTCTACCCGTCTTCTGAAGTGTGCTGTTGTTTGAAAAGACTCTATTTAATGGAAAAGACCAAAGCAGAAGTAGCCGACTTAAACAAACAAGAATAGTTATTGGGCCCTGCTGAGACAACAGTAATAAGCAGCTAACGGCATCCGAGTGTGCGAGAGAGCGAGAGGAGGGGGGCATGCGACGCCACAAGTGGAATAAGATTGCCTCTAGTAAAATTTAAAGTCTTTCAGCCCCATCCCAGTTGTCTTGGACAGGCCACATTGCATGATATTTATTACCCCATTCTCCAAAAACATGATTTAACATGGACGCTCCATGTCTCCGCTTATCGCAGAGCTCAAATAAAGCATTCCTTGCCTTGTTATGTTTAGTTGAATTAGCGGGCTGGTAAGTGAGCCTCTCGTGTTGGTAGGAATATTATTGTGCAAAGATATCGTGCCCTGTGGAGGATCATTAAAAACCATGCCTAATATATATGGATGACTCACAGTGTCAAAACCATTAGGCCAATCAGCCTCTCTGCAAGCTGGGCCTTAATTTTCAGACTCTACCTGCAAAATTAAACACACACAGGTCATTAAAAGCAGCAGAAAGGTGCAGCGTTGACGCCGGAGCAGTGATTACTGTCACACTCTGACTGGCACGAGCCATTGCTAGCTCAGTTTCATTGTGGCTTTGAAAATGTGCTTTAAGCTTCTTTCCAAAACCGAGTGAGCTGCCTTGCTTTTTAAAGCCTGCATAGATAGCTGCCTTTGAAGATAGCATCCTAAACAAAATGTGAAGCGACTTATTTGGAACAACTCCGCGTGATGCACAAATAGCACTATTCATAGGGCTGGGTAAAAATAATCAGGATCTTCATTTAAATGATCTCCAGTTGGAATCCCAAGGTCAAGCTTTCACTCTATTTTCATTAGTCGTGTGCAAACATTTTTTCGCTTCTGAATCAGTGCCACTGCTGATGCATCTTCAGAAACACCACAAATTAATTCAATGAATTTGTGAAGTGGATTTTGATTGTGACGCAATGCGTCTAGTTGGTAGTATATGGTTTGAAACTTACTTTAAAATATCTATATGGTATGAACACGGGGAATGTGAATTAAATTCATACATACTGCATTCAATATACTGTTACTGTCACGTTGGTTCATTCCCATTCACAAATCCTCTCCTTTGGCCTCATGGGATAGTAAAGTGTCCATTGAGTGAGCACTCTATCATTTAAAGGGGAGGTCTAATGCTATTTCGTGCATTCTGACTTATTTACACTGATAAAGAGTTAGATTCTCATGCAAATCATGAAAGTCTCAAGAAAACGAGTTGGGCGTATGACAAAGTATTTCTTTGCTAAAGACACTTTGTATACATTTCAGAACCTTTTTTGAAGAGTGCACACATTAACCAGAGCAAGAGCAATCCCATCAACGTGCTTCATTTGGGTTATGGAAGACTTTGTGATCTGATTCTGGATGAGATCTAAATGTGGCTGAATATGATTTTTAGCCATAGTTAGTTTAAGTCAATAATGTTTTTTTTTTTTTATGTTATATTTATATCAATGTCACAGCTTGCAGATGATTGCTATGCAAAACTTTTGCATGCATGTGACGTTTTAGCCCCACCCACAGCACACATCCAAGAGCTCAACTGTTTTCCAAAAGGAGAGTAAATCTTATCTGTCTTTTATAAATCTAATAAAACGACAACACTTTTCAGATATATGAGGATGCAATATAACCCTAAATGCACTCAAGATTCAGATCAGACTGGCTGAAACTGTGTGTGCATTTACTGCATTTACATTTTTGTTCATTTCCTATAATATTTACTAAATGAAAGATGAATAATTTGACAATTAATTTGTATGAGGAATATTTATGTAGGCTACCGGCGCACACTTACAAGATCCAGCAGCTGGATTTACCAAGGTTTACGGAATTAAGTGTTTATTACATAGCCTATTCAAAGACTTGTTCAAATGAAATAAATGCTTATTTGCTGTATGCAAACAGTATAATAACATTTCATATAGCCTACCATTTACAGTACTTTTCACTTTCGTTTAACAGTTCTGTCACATTTATTTGGCAGAGCATTTAAAGACTAAGACTATAAACTATTAAATATGGAGAATGGGCACTGCTGGCACAGGCTTTCTCTGGGAGTCACAATGAATGAATCACTAATGGTCTTGTTCATAGTCGTGAATATTCATATTTTTTGAAGTTGACGTTTTGAACGTAAGTGTAGTGGTCAAACACATCTTTAGCATGTTTATATATATATATATATATAAAAACAAAACAATAGAAAGCTTAGTGAAATACAAAATGTTTTTGTGTGAGTAGTGCTCTATAATGCCTTAAAATGTTAGAGATAGTAGGTAGCACAGCTATAATGATGTATAATAAAATATTCTTCACGTGCACAACACGCTAAAAAGAAAGGCTTCGAGACTGCCTACATCATCAATGGATTTGGCCATCATATTCCAGAAACAGGGTGAAATCTTCCTTGACAGGAAATTTTATGGAAATGCTGACTTCTGCTCCGTCGCTTGGTTCAGCACAAATGAAGTCTTTACACTTTGACTGTAAGTTCCCTTTAAGCTGAGGGTGAATGCATAGGCAAATTAAGCTGAGCATGTATTTCTCTGAAGTGTGACTAACCGTGTGTCAATCAGAGTGAGGCAGGCAGCCTGTGTGCTATCAGAGGAGCTCCAGCGGCAGAGCTCTTCACTGCGCCCACAGCCACCCACCGCGGGCCACACAGGACCCAGAGAGAGGAGAGCAACGATGCTGAAGCTCACAGCAACACAAAAGCCCCTTTTCATCCCTCTTTTCCTTTTATAAAAGTGTCGCTTTATCTGTTAGCGATGCGCTGAATAGGCGAGAGCGCTGCTCTGGCTACACAGTCCAAGAGGAGGAGGGGATGAAGGGAGGGCCGAGTGGAAAATGTCTCCATCAGTTCTTAATCTTTCTGGTCTCCTCCAACAAAGCTGTCACCTTTGAGGAGATCTCTGTTGAATTATTCAAAACGGAGGTGTGTCTGCGCGGTGACAGCCCCCAGCCCACGGGACGTGCCGCTCACCGCTCTGTCCGCCTTCTCTCCGATGCAGAGACCCAGAGGCTCGAACCAACACAACCGGATGAGTTGTTTTCTAATCCACACAAAGGTAGCCTTTAATTGAAAACAAGTCTCTGGTGATTTTACCTCAATATTGACTGTAAACTACTTGCTTTCCCACTTCTCTCTCTCTCGACGTCTCTATTGATATCCGAGCACGAGCACTCCATTAGCTTAAAGTGTGAAACACAGACTCAAATGTGACTAATTGTTTTAAGAGGGTCCTGAGACAAAAGGGTCAATGAGACCTCAAAGTGAGATGAAGACAAATCTGTCCACCTGCAGACAACAACACGGGAAAAAAACAAAAAGGTTGCACCGTTTTTGTGTGTGTGTGTGTGAATTTACGGAAACTGAGTTTGAACTTTCTAATCAGATTATTCTGAATCATTGCATTGTCAGCATAGAAACCAAATTAGGACTTTTAATTCCAATGCAAAGTATTCCTCGCAGGCGTTTTTCCTGGGGACCCTTTCAGCTAATAGCATCAGTGTTCTTTTTATTTATTCACAGGCTGTTTGTAATGATAGTAAACACAGAGATAAAAGCTAATGAAATACTTCCTCGCTAATGCATTCAGCCGTCCTCCGGTGAAGCTCTCTGACAGGTCCACGACTGAAGTTGTGACAAACACGCAGTCATTCTGCAGGTTTGTGTTATGTAAATGGAGACAAAGAGCCGGGCTCTAAATCTGAGTGATTGTTGGTAAAAGCAGCTGCTGGGTCTTATGATGCTTTTAACGCCGCTGTAATCCATCGCAGCTCATCGGAGGGATGGATAGGCCTGGTTGTACTTCACACTATGCTAGACAGATAAGTGTGGACACGGGCAGTGGACAGGTGATTTATTGAAATATGATATGAGATGACTGTCTTTCAGTTGACATTCCAATAGGGAGGAGTGCTAGAATCTGGCGCTCGTCTGTGTCTGCTTAATCAAATTTGTACCCAAAAGAGCTTTCATTTATAAATAATTGTATTATTATTGTTATCGTGAATGTTTAGAAAGCTATCTGTTAAATTATTAATAATGAGCTGTACATAAAGACAGCATAAGTCTGATGTCATTAATTCGTTTTGTAATATTATTGGGTAATTCTCACGAATGTCTTGATAATTTTACCTAAATATCAAAATATGCAATATTACAATAAATATATCATTTGTAATAATGCAATATTATTCCGTCATGACAACTCTCTAAGAGATTGGCATGGTCTTGGCGGTGGAGGCTGCTGCTGTGGCAGAGCTAGTACGGAGACGTGCTACTACAAACACATCCACAACATGCTGCTGCTGAGCAGGCAAGAAATACTGCTGCTGCACATATACTGTAACATGCATGATATAACAAAGCAGGAGACATAGAAGGGACAATACAATACAAATATATGCTGAATACAAGGATAACTTGTGCATCAGTGGACATGCGTGTATCCACACACATACAGATGAACAGACAAGGAAAGACAAGACAAGAAAACCCAACAAAGCAGGTCTATCATCAAGACATATGTACTGCTGCTGCTCCAAAGAGCCATGTGAAGTGCATGTGAAGATCTTTAGGCGTGGCCACGACAGTATTCTTCTTCTTCTGTGAGAGAAAGTGGAGTTGACGTGACACTGCATGCAGCTACAAAAAACACAGCACAATAAAAACGTACCTTAGAAATAAGGAACGTGAACACTGAGATTACGCCGATGTAGACTGTATGGTGAAGCCCAGTCAAGAATGCTTATTTAATTCAGTTACTTCAGATCTGTTACTATCGGTGTGTCCTCAGAGTGATTACATGCTCTAAACATCTTCGCTTCAGATGTATAAATAGATGTTAAATGCTGCTGCTAATATGCTTAAAATGTTGCTGATGCATACAATACAAACTGCTAACATTTAAACTTGCAGTGCCATCATGCCATTGCAGAGTTTCATGCCAGAACTATATAATAATTAATATTACTTTCATACAGTTCAGATATGTAATGTGCATTATTGTATTCATTTATTATTGGAAAGAAAACATTATTATTAATTATTATTATTGGAACGCAGTCTGCTTTCATCGCCACTTGTTCATCGGAACGGGCTTAAAATATTTTTCACCCAAAAAGTCAATACATTGATTGATTGATTGCACACTGAGGATCAGGGACATGCTTAGTTATCGTGGGAAAAAAATATTTATTATTATTATTATTCAAAAGGTAGTTTTTTAATTCATTAAAAAAAAAAATTTAATTTTGGATTTAAATTAATCTTTGACATTTCTTTATCATTTTTTTTTTTTTAAATGTATTTTTCAGATTTACAGTTTTTTCCCCTTTTAGGTCTGTAGATTGTTAATATATTTAATTATACTTAATTATTATTCAGTTATATAACATAGCATTGTATTAATGATTAGGAAAAAATATATAACAATATGTAATACATACTGTTACCATTACTGTTGAGATGACGCATTTTGTGATATAAAACCAAATAGCCCTACTTGCAATTGTAGTGCTTTATTAAAGGATATGTTCATAACGTGCCAAAAAACCCACAGTGGTATACTTCGTAGTTCTTTATCCTTTTTTCGTTAGGGGAAGTCATTGATTTGTGGGGTGTTTTATGCGGCACATTTTTGATCTTATCAAAATTCTAATTATTTTATATCCGAGGACCCACATCACATTAAAGCCCTTCCCACTCAAAGCATAAATACGTCACAGCAGTCACAGTCACCATGACAATAACCGTCCCTCTCTCTGAGTCTTCATCGCCTACTCGTTTTCTGATCTGCCTCCATCTTTGTGTTGTGAGCAGGCAGTGTGTGTGTTTAAGGGAGTGAACAGAGCTGAATGGCTTTGAGTGGCCAGTCTGTCAGGTCACCTGTAGACAGTGATGGTGGGAGAGGGCTGCAGGCTGAGCCAGAGGGGATTTCTGAAGAAGCCCGAGTGCCCTGATTCACTCTGAATCATTGAAAGCCCTCACCATCTACCACAGAGACCTGTTCTGTCTTTTTCTTAAACAAAATGGCTAAAAGCGTTTCGCAGAAACACAAACACAGACCCAGGAAATCTACAAACTGGTCTATGTGGCCTCATTAGGTGCTGTTCAGAGCCACAAGCACATGTTCTTATTCAGTATCTATTAGGGATGCAACGGTACAGTGAGCCCAAGGTTTCGTTTGTATCACGGTTTTCAGGCCATGGTAACGGTACGGTTTCGATACATCAATATTACTGTACAGTACTGTGTGTGAGCTCTAACATAGCCCTTTTTATTTCAAGTTATCAAGGTACAGAGATGATATTAAATGTAAAAAAGGTACAGATTAAGTCAAAACACAACATTTATT
>JAUYWG010000033.1:6607148-6617379 GCA_034779775.1 Enteromius afrohamiltoni | reverse complement strand
CCATCTCCACACCATTGCATTCAGTTTTTATTCACAATTTGTTTAGTGTCCCAACTTTTTTGGAATCCGGTTTGTATGTTTGTTAAATATTACATTTTTTAGAATAACTTGTGTTAAATACCTTAAAGAAATTCTGCTGTCAGCTTGTATCTGAATTAGAAGTGACGTTTCTAGTTCACTTTGAATTGGACATAATGGAAAAATGACTTGTGGTTCAGTAAGGACTGAGCTAAAGGCTGCCTACTTAAAAAAAAAACACACTTTAAAAAAGTCATTTGCTCATGAATCAAACATCGCGGCTCGCGCTGTGAATGAAACACTGATGTTGTCTCTAAAGTCTCTGAAGTATCTCTGACAACTGACAAGCAACAGACCTGATGTTCTGATCACATGCATATGCAAAAAATATGCTACTGCCCAACCAGATGTTATGCATTTTAATCAAAACTATGAGTGAGGTGAAATTAACAGTTAAGTCATAAATAATTAATGCATTTTGAAAGTTATGCACATACTGCCTCTCAGAGAAAGAAATGCAACAAACACATGCTTATGTTATTATCGCCACTGTTAATTTTATGTTGCGCTATTTTAGTCCCAGTCTGGAGACTTGGGCAATCATTTCATGTTGACTTTAACAATGACGACATATCCCTTCTGTGTGTTTGCAAAGCAATGGCATCTTGCGTCATGATGTTTAACTGTTATCTTGATACCTTGACTAAGAGGTCATGTGTGCCAGCTAAAAATGCCCAGTCTTCATATATCATAAGATAAATCCTCCAGAGCGAAAACTGGAAAAGCATCTAAAAACATTAATCATCAGAAACTGTGGTAAAAACTTCAATAGTCGCCTGGAAACATTTAAGTGAGTCGCATGCACACAAGGCACAGGTAAGACATTCATCTAGCTCAAGTGCTTCTGACAAGAGGAATGAGTGAGAGCTATCTGGGCAGTTCATCAAGCCCTCCTAGAAGGGCAGGGAATTTAGTATGCCAGAGAGAGCACAGCTTACCAGCAGCTTGTGCTATAAAATCAATAGGAGCCCTGTCTGTGGCGTATGAGCTTCAGGCTGCACCTCTTCATCTTCAATAGGGCAGCGCTGCTTGATTTAGGCCAGTTTGAGTGAGAGCTGAACTGTCAGACTGAAGGTTTAGAGGCAGAGGAACACATTGGACCTCCAGACAGGTGAATAGCTGCATATCTGTGGAGGAAATCATCCCACGGCACTGAATAAAAGTGCAGAAGATCTCAGGTGTGTCACTGGCTGAATACGAATATGCAGGTGGGCTTTTTTGTCGCTGACATTACCTGAGGCCAGTCTCTCAAGAGGCTGTTTTGATGGATAGGGAGGAATGAGGATCTGCGGCCCTGAGGTTGGTCCCTCGCAGGGGTGAGGGAGGGCATCCACGCAGGCGGTATTGAGTGAGTGTCTTTCTGAGATCAGGGAGATCTGAGTCAAAGACCCAAAACAGGACAGGCTGATCGTGCAAAGATTACCAACAAAAGCATTGCTATTCCTCATGGGTGCCCACCAGCTCACTCCCACCTAGCAGTTGCCAGATAACTATCACACAAAGGTCATGTTTTTCAGGCAGTGCTTCCCCTTTCCCGTCCTCTTCACCTGTTTGCCCCTTTCGAGCCCTTAACCAGACACCATCTACATTGTTATGCAACCCTCAACCACAATGGAAAATTGCACCTGTGGCAATGTTTCTGCAAAATTATATTAGAGTAGTACATTCCCTTAACTTTTAACCATGGTTTTATTATAAGTGCTCGTTTTCTGGCTGGTTGATTACCATGTGTATTTCACACAAAAAAGTGAAATGTCCAGTAAGTGGTTCTAAAAGTTCAGTTTTATAAGATACAGGTGAACGTAAATTTGGTGACGTTTCATTACAGTAGTGGTGGTATCGAGGTAGCTCTGAAATGAAATATATGCAGTGGTGCTAAAAGATTAACATTCTATTGTGCCGGAAAATAGTGTACCAGTTAATCTTAGCATAAACTTAACTGTTAGTTTTAAAAAATCAAAATGGGATAAAAAATGCTATTTGCTAAAATAATCCTCTTCTAAAAACACTGTGATGATGCATTTAACTATCATCAGCATCATAAATCCTTTTCATATTTGTATTTTTTTAAATGTATGTACATTTATAACATTATTCTTTGTATCATATTACCTTTGCATTAAGTTAAAAAAAATTGTTTAGGGTATAATGCTTGTGTTCCTCTTCAGGAACTTGAGCCACGTCGACGAGACACTATGGGAATACCTCCAGCGTGACGGCTCTGAATCGTGTGTAGAACCAGCCAATGGTAAGTTGTGATGTCATAGGAGGGTGACGTCACTGGCCAAGAAGCATAAAAGCATTTGGAATGCTGCCGGCAGATAGCTTTCTGTCATTCAGCGAAGCGCTCTGTGTTGTGTGTGTAAATGTCTAGCAATTGGCCGGCCGCCTTCAAGACGGAGCCTTCCATTCTTTCCCAATCTCCACACCGAGTGTGGCAAGATTGTGAAAAAAGCCTTCCTCGCACGCCTCTTCGTCCCTGTGTCTGAGTGTTATAGAAATGTTGTAGGGATGTCAGGCTGGTGTGTGTCTGCACACAATGGCGGTGTTACAGGTGTACCAAGCTGACCTGCTGAAGTCCCTGGATGAGGGCAAACAAGTGAGCTCTGACAAAATCAAAGAGCTCAGGAGAACTGCTGACCTCTCGCTGCGTGCCACCAAAGAGACTGCCAACGCTATAGGCAGGTCTATGGCAGCCATAGTGGCTGCGGAGAGGCATCTTTGGCTGACTCTGTCAGATATGAAGGAGAAAGACAGAGTCTGCCTGATGTACGCCCAGGTTTTGCCTCAGGGTCTGTTCGGCAACGCCGTCAATACGGTCATCGATAGACACCAAGAGGCATGAAAACAAGCGCCGGCGTTTCAGCGGTTTCTCCCTCAGCGCTCTCCAGTTCGTGGGGCTGCTGGGCGGGGGCCACCTCACCCGAGTACCCGCTCCTAATACAGAGACACGCAAAAGCAGAGTGTTGCCACGAGAGCCCCTCCTTAGTGTCAGGAAAGACCTGAGGGTTGTGCTGCAAGAGAGGAAGGCCCCACAGGAAGAGAAAAGGAAGTCCTAATGCCGGGACGTAGAGAGCTCCATCTACAAGGAAACTGTATGGCTTGAAATGGAAGTAGTTTACTTCATGGTGTAGCGAACACCGGCAGGATCCAGTTAACTGCCCAGTTTGTACAGTGCTGGAATTTCTGCAGGCTAGATTCTCTACTGGGGTCACTCACTCCACCCTGAAGGTTTATGTGGTGGCAATATTATGTGGTGGCCTACCACGCCTCTCTCGGTGGACATACAGTTGGTAAAGAACCCCATGTCATATGTTTCCTCTGCGCTGCGCTGAGATTGAGGCCACCAGTACGTTTCCAGGTGCCGACCTGGGACCTGGCTGTCTGTGGGCCACCATTTGAACCCATAGAGAAGATCTCCGATCGTCTATTGACAATCAAGACCACATTATTGCTAGCATTGTGTTCTCTGAGGAGAGTAGGTGACTTTCAGGCCCTCTCAGTGGCCCCTTCATATCTTGAATTTGCTAAGGTACCTACGGTCACACCTCAGCCAGTTGTGCTACAGGCCTTCAGCCCTCCTCCCTTCAGGAAGCCTGGTCAGCAGAAGCTAAACTGTATGTGTCCAGTGCGAGCACAGAGCTGCCCTGTGGAGAAAGTCAGAACAATTGCTTGTATGCTTCGGTCCCCCCAAGAAGGGGCTTCCAGCAACCAAGCAGACTTTGAGCCGTTGGATAGTGGATGCCATCAGTCTGTCATATAAGTCCTCTGGTCTCCTGCCGAGGCTAGGAGTCAGAGCGCACTCGAGACAAGGTGTGGCGGCCTCAAAGGCCCTGCTAGCAGGTGTCTCTATAGCCGACATCTGTAATGCTGCAGGGTGGTCCAACCCCCACACATTTGTCCGCTTCTATAGTCTTGACTTACGAGCCACTCCGGGCTCTTCTGTTCTCTAATCATAGCTGTGCACAAACACACACTAGACAGGGATTTGAAAGTCTGGGGGCGTGGGCATCTCGTTCCCATAGTGTCTCGTCGACACATGTACACATGTAACCCTAGTTCCTCAAAGGAACGAGACGCCGCGTCACCAAACCACACTTTCAGCATCTCCTGTCAGCACTCCGCTGCATGACAGGAGCTATCTGCCAGCAGCATTCCACGTGCTTTTATGCTTCTTGGCCAGTGATGTCCTAAATTACCATTGGCTGATTCTGCACACGATTCAGAGCCATCATGCTGGAGGCATTCCCATAGCGTCTTATCGACGCAGCGTCTCATTCTTTGAGGAACTAGGGTTACATGCCCTTGAGACCTTTCTAATGCTGCATCTATTAGCAAATTTGACATAGCTCTCTCTTCAAACTGGCTTCATCAGTCTCTCTCAATTATTTTTTTATTTTATTGAAAGTCATGTAAACAGTAATGTAAGTCATGTAGAGTTTGGGGGTTTTTTTCTCGCTATTTGAGCAAATGAAAATTCAAAAAAATATATTTGTGTTACTATCTCATTTACTGATCTTTAAGTGGACCCAACTATGACAACTTTTGCTTGCGGAGAAACCTGGAAATGTGAAAAAGGCCAATTCCTTCTATTTGTGCCGCATCCAAATGAATATATGTGGAGCTAGTTATGTGATGCAAAAGCACAACGCATTAGTTTACAAATTATGCCATATGGTAAGTTGTATTGAGGTCATGCATACTAGTCCACATTAACAAAATAGGCCAACTATAGCAACTTATAGTAAATAGGCTATAGTGTTTTTGAACCATACTATAGTAAAGTGTATTATAATATACTGTATATATTTTAGTATTTATAACATTTTGTTAATGAATGCTATACAGCATACTATTAACTTTAGTGAACTTATAAACTGTAATTTAATGCTGCATACTTTAGTTGTTACTTTATAATATACCCTATAGTTGTAGAAAATGTCAGTATTGGGTAAAGTAATTTGTTTATATTACTGTAGGTTGTTATATTACCACAGCAACTATAGATTGCCACAACAAATTAATTCAAGTACTTTATGGTTTAAAAACACTACAGAATGTACTAGTATTACTAGTATTTTTTTCATGTGGAATTATGTGAGAAAACACAGCTGACACTCAGCTGGTAACTGCGCTGAATTTTATATATAGGTTTTGTAAAACTGTAGGCAAAGACATGTTTTTCTGATGAGCCTAGGTTGATGATTGAAGAAAAGAAAAGGCATGGAAACTTTGAGAGAACACCATCATTTCATGTTGTCTGAAAAAGCGACTGTTTTGCTCCCTGAGCATGCCTGTTAAGCAGCAGCAAGACTGATGGATGAAAATTAAAACAAGAGGATTTATGAAAACCTCATTTCTGCACTGAAAAGGATGAAGGGAATTTTGGATGTGTGCTTTCTAAACAGGCTTTGATGATTCACTGGGTGAGTTATCTACAGGAGCAAGTGCAGGCTGAAGATTGGCTCCTCTCAGCCTGAGTCTGGAGATAGTCAGCCATCCTCACCATAACAATGTTTTAATCTCTGCCTGTCAATTCCATTTCCTCCATCTTAACTCTCACTAACTCTACAGGCAAGGTTTCTGCTCCAGTCTGACGTTGTCTATAAGTGAACCGTTACAAGCAGTCTACAGATAACAGTACATAGCTGCTATAGAAGAGTAATGAAGTTTAGAATCATAAAAATGTAGCTATAATCTCATTGAGCACTTCTAAATATATAACCTATATAAATTCAAATTTAGAAACCTAGCTACCCAAGCATATGGCTCATTTATGTACATATATTTTTTTAATCATATATACAGCAGTAATTCACATTCTGTACTATAACTGAAATTATAACTCTTGTTTTATTCTGTCTGGAATATTAATAATGTTAATAATCACATTATTATAGTAAATCAGTGATCATTTAACACAAACACACATTTCGGTTTGCTGTTTCAAAATATTAAACAGATAGATTGTTTAAAATAATCTGGTTGTCAAACTTTGTGGAACATGTTTATATGTATATATTCTGATTGCCAATGCCTAATGCAATGAAGCAAGTGTGACAGTTAGTGTCCACATAATTTTGGCACCACATTTAATTTTTTTTCACATGCATGCACAATATAACAACATAATCTTCCACAGAAATTACAATACATCCCACTTAAGCAGTCATACCATTTAGGGTATCTGCCCATTATTAATCTATATTTGAAGTCTTTATTATACAACAATTAGAGTATCTTTTATCACAGACCAGAGACAATCCAGGCCTCGTCCAGCAAGATTCTAATCTGAGCTGCTGTGTCAACATTTTAAAAATAACCTCTTCTAGCGATAAAACGCGTCTTATCTCTCCACCCTGCCCAAATATATTAATGTGCAGCGGCTGAGCCCCGGCCCGGACTCAAATCCTTCCAGACTGTTTCACACAGGCCCAGACAGGAGCGGGAGGATCAGATTTAGCGTGACCTTCCCAATCACATCTTCAACTTCCTCCTGTAAGACAGGCCAGGGCCCACAGTCGGAGGCCAAAGAACTCCCTCATTGTGACAGCAGTCAATCTATGAATAAATGCCAGCCTGTGTGATGCTGTCTTAACAGGAAATGGGGAAATGGCTTAGGAATGATTTTTTTGTGGTGGGAAACCCATTATTTCAGATTGATCTCATGATGGCCGATGGCTAAAGCTTTGACTCTTTGTTGACTTAACCGTGACTCTTTATTTCACCCGATTTCCGCGTTCGGTGGGTGTGCTGAACATCCTTTCCTCTCGTCTCCTTTTTGTTGAGTAACACTGCAGTACCACATTTTATTTTCTCATTTCTAGACTTTTATTTATTTATTCATTTTCTTCAGCGACAGCAACGCGGGAAACAGCTGAACACGACTTCATTTAAATAGGCTTCCTCTAGTACGAAGGCAACATTCAGAGCAGCTATTCATAACTACCAGAATAATTTTATTCACACTCGGCTTGAATTGCTACGGAGAGAGATAAGGGGCTGAGGAAATGGCAGAGTCAATTGGTGTAAACAGATAATGACTGAGCCACTGGCTCGAGAGCCGCTTACCGTATAGACGTAGGAGCGATGTAGCGCGTGCACTGACAGCACACTTACAGGGATAATAAAAAAATAACAGACAAGATGCGGCACTCAGATTAATCACCCACATGTTGCCAACAACTGTGTCGTCAAATTTATCGCGCAAAGAGACAAGAACTCACTCGTGTTTGAAGCCTAATGGCGAAGTGTGTGCTTGCGCAAACACTCAGCGAAGAACAAAGACACGTGTGTACTACACACAATCATGCGGCATTCAAGGAAAACAAAGCTAATTGCTGAGAGCCGGGCGAAGAAAGCATTGAGAAAAGCGTTTACATATTTATAAATGGTGACGTAGGAACAAAACACCAAATTACAGAAGCTCTCACTGGGTGGTCAATTTGAAATGCATGATTCTCCTTGTGAATTACTAATTTGCCCAATTAGTTTAGGCCTAATTCCATTCTTTCTCACTAGTGCACACTATAACGTTTAGATCTAATTATTTACACCGTTTTGTGGGCATGCAAATTGTACGATCAGATCTCAATTTCTTAATTGTCTCATTAGAAATGTAAAATGATTGAAATGATTGTGTAGGACAGCAGTCTTTTAGATAGTCTAGATGTTTCTCTCAGTACAGTTTTCTATGAAAGCTTTTACTCTCTATGGTTGCTAGCACAAGTGCTCGATGGTTAGCACAGTTAATTTAGAGTGTAAGTGTTTAATCAGGGTGAAATTGTTCTTCCTCGTAATGGTCCCTGCTAGAGATAAAAGTGATTGAGCGTAAAGACCTCCTTAAGCATGTGTTCATGGTTAAAGGCAGAATAAAAAAGATGGAAGTGACTTACCGGTAGGGACAAACTGAACTAATTTTGTTAGTGTAGTTCATCTGCTGTATTTTATGTGGCAGGTATACAGCACTTAAAGCTCTCCCATATGAAAGGGCAAAGACCTGGGTTTTATTTTGACAAAGGCCATTTTCCTTTTATTTTTTAATCTACTTATCTTTCTCCTAAGTCCATATATGTACATCAGGGGTCTTTAACCTTTTTCAGACCAAAGATCCCTAGGTGCATACCGTATAAAATTATACATTATGTAAAACTGAGTGTTGTATTTTAATATGTGTGACTCTACAGCCTCTTTTCCCCAGAAAAGTCCTATGCAAGATTTTCCAAACTGCTCAAAATGTCTGGGTTTTGGTCTTGTTTCCTAACTGACGTGCTCACATTGACCGTTCTCTGTAGATCCCACCATCTAGTGTGTCTAGTCAATTATGTCACGAAAACAATAGCTAATCAAAGTCAAAACAACACATTTTAGGCAATTCAGAAAAAACAAAAGTGAAAGCGTGGTCACCCTAGCTTTAAGCCTGCATGTATACAGCATATATATATACAGATATATCTACAACATATATAGCCCAGGCTTAAAATGCAACATGATGTAAACTTTAGTTTTATATGTTTATGTTTAAGTGTTTTAAAACTGTAATTAGAAGTATAATTATAAAAAACTTTTACATTTGTTGCTAAAAACATTTTTATTTTCCCAAAATATGTACTGCTCACTTATTATCTTTAAATGTTACTTCTCTCTTGTCTGTTAGCTGTAAGTTGACTGAATCCTTTGAAACTGCTACACCGAATAATTAATTCTACAGATGTCATCTAAAATTCTAATTAGAAGAGCAGATCACTCAGGTACATAAACTGCATGACCCGAAACTTCATAGTATTTCCAAGTCAATGTGAATTAGAGAGGTTGACAGAGCATCTGGATGAGGGAAAACAAGGTGGGGTTCGCATCTGTCTCCACCCAGTAAGTCTCAAGCAAGCTGTCACCATACCATGACAGATGATAGAGACACCTGGGCCTGTTAACCCGCTGCGTGCACAAAGCTTATATACCTCTGAGGTTAAACAGAGTGTGTGAGTGGATTGCTAAGTTGAGAACAACTGCATAGATGTGTGAGGAGGACACGAATGCACACATTGTGGGTGTCTGACTCTTCCAGCCTTGAAAAGACACACACACTTACTCATTCTGCTCCCCACTGCAATCAGTGATCCCATTTAACAAGGTTTATTGGGCTGCATAAACAAGTGAAGGTCTCGCTCACTGAAAAAGATACTAGCCTAACATCTGGCTGGCTCTTTCCCAAACGCCAGGGGACAACCCATTCACTTTGATATCCCAATTAGCATCTTTTCAGGCCCTTTTTAAGTTCCTTAAACCGAGTGAAATGCTGTCAAACTGCTCCCTTCCAAGCTGAATATTCAACTAGCATCAGAGTAAATCAGAGGCATAGCAAACAACTAATATGTTTCAATACAAAAAATCCCCAAAACCACAGGGAGGTTACCCAGAAGACTCGCATCCCTAAAGACTAAAAACAAACGGAGAAAACAATTTGATGGCAATTATTTCACACAGAATGTGTGAATAAAAATGAAAGAAGCTGCACAGCAGGATGAAATGAACACACTTTCTCGAAATTGACATGGCATCTTCAAAACGTGTCACTCCTGAGAATGACGGCAAAGGTCTGTGTCAGTACCCTGCCTTTTAAGATTGGCCACTTGAGACCCTTTTATCACTTAATTAGAAGCAACAATTACCAAATTGTGACTGTTACATTTTTTTTTTTTTTTTTTTTAAATCGGAAAATATAAAAAATCTAAATTTATAAAACTTTTTCGCATTTTTGCATCTCTATAAGGATGTGCTTATACTTGTAGTTTAGTTGTCCTGCTTCTTTTAATCTAGACCAAAAAACAACAAAAAGAAGAAAGAAAATGTACAACAAACACACGATTCACAAAGTGGAAAACAAGACTAAAAATCTTAGCTAGAAAAGTATTTTTCTAGCAGTGTGTGTTGCTAGGTTAAATATGCTGGTTGTATGTGTATATCTGTTGTAGACAGCAGTACCAGTGCCTGTATCAACTGTAATGGGCAACATTCCTCTTATGATGATAAGAACCAGGTATGCAGGTAAGCATTTAGTCTTTTTTGGAGACATCGTGCCACATGTTTTTGGTTTGTTTTGATATCTTTTGGTCCATGTTGCGTTCATATAGGCTATCAGTCAAATCTCACTGGA
>JAUYWG010000033.1:6579322-6603118 GCA_034779775.1 Enteromius afrohamiltoni | reverse complement strand
CAATTCCCATTGGTGTTTTCTCCAAAGATAAAAGTCGATTGGTCTCCCAGGTGGGACCCCATGACGTCAGTCAATGATGTAACATCTCCTTCAGGGAACGAGGGTTACATACGTAACCAAGATGTTTTATTGAGGTATTTTTCTCAAGAAAAGCAAAAGGCTTTTCATTTAATCTCATTGCTGCTTATAGAGAAACAACTGATATATTACAGTAAAACAAAAAATACATTTTTTCTTTTCTACAGGGACCTCCACTTGCCCCATTAAAAGATATGTGGGTGAAAGTAAATGAAATGTCCAAAAAAAGAAGAGAAGAAAAAAAAAGTCATTCTTTGAAGTGGAATGATTTAAATTTCCCCTTCCAGGGCTTACAAAGTCAAAACCTAACAATCAAATTCATGTATGTGTTAAAGCTCACAGCACATCCACGCACTGTGTCCCCTGAAGGCCAGTGTTTGAGCAAAATTAACTGGATTTACAGTGATTGGCTGGGCAAAGCAGTCTGAGGTGAAACCAGAGGATTGAAAGACTGCTCAGGGGCTGCTGAGGAGCAGATAATAAATGGCAGACAAGTGGGTGACCATCAGTCACTCCTTCCTTCTGAGAAAATTAGAGTTTGATGTGATAGCAGAGAGCCAAATGTTCCTGTGCTCGGGGGTAACAGAAGAGAGCACATCACCGCAGACATCTCTCCAGTTCATATTATGTGTAAGTATGAGTGAGCAGCATGACTGAATATACCTTAGGTAAAACTGCCCCAAGCCAAAAATATAGACCTCTGTACAAAGACGGAGGTAGAGAGATTTTATTTCGCCTTTACCAAAAGAAATGAATGACACCAAGCTGAAGTGCTAAAGAAAGTACTTGGGGTAAATACTGAAGACATTCAAATTTGGCCATTACTGTTTGGCTGCAATAGTTTAGCAAATTATTGTGCCCATGCACTTATAGAGAGTAATGGCTGCATTAGTACACTTAATTGGGAGCATCCAACAGAAACTCGCCAAAAATGGTACTACACCTTTAAATGTGTTCTCCAAATGCATAAATGGATTTGCACACACATAAACACTAGTTGCATAAGTAGCTCTAATTCTGACTGATTTACCCAAGGGTTCTTTAGTGTATCAGTCGAACGCATTTGTAATTTATCAGATCACAGCACACAAGAGGGAATAAAACTATTCTCATTTATGTTCTATATTTTACTTGTGCCTCAAGAACACAATAAGCCTAAGCCTGAGTAAATCTCCATACTGCAGAGCCATGCAGAAGAATAAATAGTGCACAGATGCTTTCTGAAAATAAACATTTGCTGGCGTTGGTTGACTTAGCTTTCTTATCACGACAGTGATTCAGTCCCACATATGAACAAGGATTGTTGAGCTAAAATAACTGTAATGTTCTCAAAATAATATTAGAGTTAGGGACTTATTGTTTCACTAAGTGCAACAGATTAGCATTTTGAGCAAGTAAAAAATGAAGATGAATTCTCTTCATTTGTAAATGTCCTACAAAATTAAGAAGCCTGTTTCTGTGTAGGCCTGCTTTGCTAAGAGTGTAGCCTTAATAAGCCTTAATAAAAACCATAAGTGTTATAATAAAAACAGCTGTCATTTGTTCACAACGAACATATTCAGATGACAGACACGTCAGCAATCTATCTGCACCTGCTAGTAAAACGTTGCAAGCAACAACAAGAAAAGACTAAAGCTAGTGCAAGCAAAAGAAGAATTTGTAAATATAGACCGCCATCTGGTGGTCATAAAATAAGCCCTTAAAACAGTGACGTGAGGCTTACAGAAATAACATTTTTTTTTTTTGTTTTTTTGTTTTTTTAATCGTAGAAATATCGTTTAGTAGGTCTAAATAACCTAATTCATTTCAAATGTACGAAATGATGACAAATTAAATTTAAAAGCCAAGCAAAGAATCACCCGATGAGGCTGTCATTTTATCTAGCTGATTATTTGTGGTTTATGCACTTTTTGGCTATTGGTGTGGTGGTATGGGTAGGTTTAAGGGTTAAAGTGTAAGGGATGGGTCAACCTTGTAAATATATATATGTAACTACGAATAGATATTTGTACAAATACAAATATTACAAATATTAGTACAATGTAAAAACATGTATGTATAAGTGCATTGTATTAGGCCTAATAGTTAGGACCACCTAATATAAAGCTGTACCTTACATTCATATTTTTGTTTAATGTTAGGCCTATTTATCTTTTAAAACGTTTATCAAAATTCAATCTAATGTAAAGAATCTGGCTTTTTAATAAAACCAAGCAACTGGAAAACGATCAGTGCATGTGCAACCATACAGCCTGTGTCTAACGTTTATATTTGTCGTTTTGTATTAATATTTTTATGGCATGTTTTGCATCTTTTTTTATCGTCTTGCAATCCACGTTGACCTCCCGCAACTGGCAGCATCTGCGCGTGCGCACTCGTGGCCCCTCCTAGTAACGTCTTTATTCTTCGCCCCTGCGCTTTCTGCGGAAACCCCTTGAGTGCGCGTGCAGTCGTTAGGTTGTTTTCGCAACCCAATGCGATAGTCAGCGCGGTCAAAATGTGCGTTAAACATCTGCGTGGCCATCAGAGTTGAGGACGGGGCGACTGGATTACCGCGGCAGTATTTTGGTAGCAGGAGAACCGTTTTCCCTGAACATTTTGTTTTAGCGTTCATAAAGGTTTTGCAGTAGTCTTTTGTTTTTGTATGTGTGGTGGACGCCATTTTAGGTTGATCACACTTACTAGCCACATTGTTTCAGGCCTTGCTTCAAACTACGTCGGTTTGTGTTTTGTTGAGATTTGGACTACACCGAACAAACACTTCGGAGGGACTTTGAAGCGGACATTGGGGAGGCATATTTGACCGGACTCTACACGTTCACCCACACGGACACTGTTTGAACTGTATATTTCCTTATCAGAGTTGGACCTTACGGACAGCTCGCGGCTAGCCGCCATATGGTCCCGGGACACTGAGAAACAGCAGGAGCGTTTCTGGCTTCTGCCGGGAAATTCCGTGGACTGAAAGTCACTTGCGTCTTTAAGATTGCGTGTTGCACTTGATCACGGTCTCTTTGAACACTTGATATTTTCAATTGGCAGTTATTCACGTGAGGCAGAATCCACACGACCCTCCTTAGTGGTGACTCTCTTTATTTAAAAGAGTGTTGAGATCATGAGCAAACATGGCTATTATTCTTAAACTGTTAAGTTGATAAACTGACACTGAGTAAAGGGTGATCGCTGGGAGAGCCCAGGCGGTCGTGCGAATTGTAGTTGAGTTTGGTTGTGTGTGGTGGTGTCTGACCACGAGGATTGTTTAAACATGTCTTGTGTCCATTACAAGTTTTCTTCTAAACTTAACTACGACACGGTGACCTTTGATGGCCTTCATATCACGCTCAGTGATTTGAAACGCCAGATCATGGGGCGAGAAAAGCTGAAGGCCGCGGATTGCGACCTGCAAATCACCAACGCTCAGACTAAAGAAGGTAAGCCGGACGAGGACGACTTTAATACGCCGTTTTTAGGGATTTGTGAGTTAGGTGAACCCAAAACGGTTACGTGGTTTGAGAGAGTACGTGTATATGCTCGTTGTTTTATCAGTGCTAAAGCGAAGCTAATGTTTGCTAACAGACCTAGCTAACGTTAGGCCAAAGCCTGGCAGCCGCCAGCATTATCATTGTATTCAGACGTTGAAATTTGTTTGCAAAGTATATTATGGCTGTTTTTAATACGTCTGTGAAAATTAATTCAATGCAAACGTCGGCTGGTCTCGACTCGTGTAGTGACGGCTCTATTTTGAGTGTAACCTTACGTGTTTACGATGTGTGCTTGCGTTTCCTAAGCTCCTATAGACAAGTGAATGGAAAATAAGCCACGTTGATTAATGTTTCTGCCATTCTTGCTTGTGTTTCCAGAATACACTGATGATGGAGCCCTCATCCCTAAAAACTCGTCTGTCATCATCAGACGAATCCCCATTGGAGGGCTGAAGTCGACAAGCAAAACATTTGTCATGTAAGTACATTAATAAATCAGTGTATTGTCAACATCTGCTCCGTTTATATTTAGTTCAGTGTAAATGCTTAAAGCTGAGCCTTTAGGTCTGACGACTAACCTTGGTCATTTGATATTAATTAAAAATAGTATGACGTTTTTCCATTGCATTGTTTGCTAAGAATGTTTCCTTCTACTGTAGCTGTCGCATCTTATTTGAGCTTGATGTGCTATGAAGGTTTAAGAAACGGTGACGGTTTAAGTGGTCGAACCTGTCACAACCCGTTTAAATAAGAAATGTAATTTTAATTGGAAGTTAACCTCTTTTTGTTTTTTGTTTTGCAGCGATCGATCTGAACCAAGTGGATCTTCAAAAGCAGTATGTAAAAACACCTCATTTCCTTGTCTCATTACACACATTTTCAAACTCCTCAGCAGTTGCTTTGTCTTGAGATCATTTAGGGAACTTTCCTCATGCTCCTCAATGTTGTCTTTGAAACCTGTTTGAAGATAACAAAGTTTGTCGAGCTGAATGTTTATATTGTGTGATTCGCTAAAGCTGTTGCATTGATTTTTTTTTTTTTTCATGTTTTTATACAATATATAGTGTGTACAGAAGTCTGTGCGCATGCTAATACACTGTGTTTCACATTGAATAAGTTCTCTACAAATATGAATTCTGTTGTACAGTGTAGTGTAAGATCATATTGATCTATATAATTTTCGAACATGGCCAATGTTCAGTTTGTTTGTCCTTAAAGTGACACATCTGTAAAAAGCTGTCTGTTTTTTGTTTTTAAATAAAAAAAATACATTGTGTTATTTATTAATTTCACCTTGTATCATACAGCTTCAGTGTCTGACTACTCATGTTTACTCAATTGCTATTATAAGAAACCGTTTAATTTAGTTGTGTGAGTGGATGTGTGTGAGAGAGAGAGAGAGAGATTGTTTTATGTGTGTATTATCTAAAACATGAGCCTTGGACTAACTGAACACATAATTTTGTCTTAATTAAAAACACTATATACTGGCCATTTGTTTATAACTTGGCTCAGTGTGTTTGTTATTGGCTATTGGCATTTAAGAGATAATCAAATTAAACTTGGCTCATGCAGTTTTAATGATTTAATTGTCATTAAAGTAAAACGCATTCCTTTCAGTCATAGGACTTGATTTCACTTCCCTGCTCTAGTTAAAACGGTATATACAATTGAGTTCTGGTAATTCTTTCTAATTTAACTATCTTGCGTTAATATATATTTTTATATATTAAGAAGTGGTAATTGTGTAAATTGTAGGTGTCGATTACAAATACACAGTCTCCTAACTGTAATATTTGAAAGAATAATTCAGAATTTTAAGTATTGTTACTGTTGGAACAATTTATTATAGCCATCTTTGATAATTGTTTTCTTACATTGCTTGCTGTAGCTTATTGTGTTATTTTACAAAAGTTGTAGGCCAAAGAAAGAGCACGGACAGCTTTGGCTGAAATTCCTGACCAAATGTCAACACTATTGTGTAGTTGTATACAATACATTTGTCTTCTTTTGGTCTGTAGTGCGATTTTGTATTTTAATGATAATTGGTTAAAAAAAAAATTATATATATATATATATTCTTAGGATCATTTGTAATGAGGGGTTGTAGTTTCGGCTAATATTTGTGTCATTCTGATATGGTGTATTACACTAAAAGTGTTCATTTGTTCTAACAAAACTAAACTATTTTCCCAACACACTTTTTTGTACATTGTACTTTAATGCCCCACAGCAATATGCCTTTTCATATTTTTTTATCATGTGACTTTTTTGTACTTGTTTTCTATATTTGATGTCTTATTTCAAATGTTTGCTAAATGGCTACTGGGATCACTCATGTGAAAGCTGGTCGTATACTATGCTATAATGCTTTACTATTTATTACTTATTAATTTTTGTGATAGCACTTGTAGTTTGCTTGTCTCCCATGTACTTGTGTGATGTTGAGACCCAAACTACCTATAAAAGCAGTGACCCATTATGAGGCACAAACTGAAGGACAGTTTTGAAAAATTCCAGTGAACAGTTTCAAAAGAGTATTTCATATCCTATATGGCCTGTTGTATTATAGCTCTCATGAATAAATTGCATTATTTTTATATGATTTACTGCAAGGTTTTACAATAAAACATCAGTATTTAATTCGCTTACATCTTTCTTAAGGCCCTGTGTGTTCACTCTCTATAGGTTTTTTGTTTTTGGACGTCCATCTTAGTAATTGGCTCAACCTATGAAACTTGGCTATGATGCTATATTTTTATTTCCTCCACAGATTATAGGAGTTAAAGCTAGCAAATACTCACTAATTGGAACTGACTTTTAATATAAAATATGTAAATGTCTAATTTAAGCCTCTTCTTTTTTTTTATGTGTCCAATAGGAATTAGCCTAGTTTCAAATTTACTAACTGATTTGTTCATATTGAAGATTTTTATTTGTCCAATTTCTCTCTATTGGGCATGATAGAGTTGTGCCTTGTCATAGTGGTGAAACCCCTCTTTGTTTTAATGTTTTCTTTCCAATGACAGATTGATGATTCTTCATCCATTTCACTGGCCCTGCTTTCAAAGGTATTTTAAACTCTGCAACTCCTTGATGCACTCCTCTGTACTGTTTCTAAATTCAGTGTTATGAATTTGGCAAGCCACAATATACAGTAATAAGTCAACTCTTTTTTTTGGTTCGTTACATCCAGCTTATGTTTATGTATGCCATAGTCATTGTAATAATTATTGAGAAATTGTTTGTTTTGCATCTTTATCTATAGTAATCTTGATCGTTTAGATTTGTTGCATATAATTTTTTTTCATTATTTTAAATGAAAGATTTATATTTAGAATTGTTGGTGATGTGCTCATGTGTTTAATTGTATAATTGCTGATACTTGTGTAAAAGCCTCGTCCTGTAAAAAGTGAGCTCGCTGCCTTTTGTCAGCGGGAGTACAATTTAAACCTCTTGCCCACATGACGCTAATTGCGAGGCTTGATTATTTATTTTTTTTTCTCATTGAAAGATGAAGCACTCTGGAATCTTGTTGTAATCCTTTGTGCTCAGATTTTCTCACTCTAAGGATCAAAGCCTGCAGATCATGCTTAAATTTTTCCATTTTTTAATTCCTTCCCTAATTTTTTTTTATCTATCTAGATTTTAAATACACCAGCAGCATTATGTATCATACTTTGGAATGATTATACTTTATATTGCTATTAGTTATTTATCTTCATGTGATGTTATAATTCCTTTAAATTTAGAATTTTAATTCTATTTTCAGATTGATACCGTAAAGGCAGGGGACTGTTACACTTTTTCTTTATAAATGTATAATGCAATGAATGCATTTGTTAGTATGAAATCATTGTATATCTGATACCTGGCCAAAAAAAAATGCATTGCAATAAAATTGATCAAATGACAAATCTCTTAGATCATGGCCGATGCATGTGTATAATTGGGATAATTGAGTCAGTTTGTCTTTCGGTTATGAATTTGATATTTCTGTTCTTACTGAGGTTAATATAAAAAGTTTGTTGGCCATTTGTTTCTTTTAAGGCTTGAGGTGTTACTTTTAATGTTGTATTTTTAAAAGATCTCACTAATGAAGGCAAGAAGCTGCTTCTTACAGGACAAGGTTTCAGTAAACATTTTGGGGTTATTTGAACGTTTCAACATTGATTTTATTTGTGAAAACATTATTGCCTGTTAAACAGACAGCCAATCTTGCCGAAACAAATGCATCAGAGGAAGATAAAATAAAAGCAATGATGTCTCAGTCCAACCATGACTATGATCCAATCCAGTAAGTACCCAATTCAAGACATTGACAGTTGTTGTTTATATTACTCTGTCAGTTCTAACACTCATCTCTTCATTAGTTATGCAAAGAAGCTTGTTGGTCCACCTCCCCCAAACTACACATGCTTTCGTTGTGGAAAAACTGGACACTATATCCGAAACTGCCCAACAAATGGGGTAATTGGGTTTTCATTACCACAGCAGCTTTTACATGACAATTGTTGACATCTGCTACATCTGTTTACTTGTAAATGTTTTTACCGTTAGTATGCTCATTTAATCAGAGAAGAAATTTAACCTTGAATATCAACCGTGTGTTAGCAGGATCGAAGTTTTGAAGCTCCCCAACGGATAAAGAAAAGCACAGGAATTCCTCGTAGTTTCATGGTGGAGGTTGATGATCCAAACAGAAAGGGAGTCATGCTGACCAACAGTGGAATATATGCCATTCCTACTATTGATGCGTGAGTATACTTGGCCTTGCTGTAAGTGATTGTGTTGCAGGATCATATTTTTCATGTTTTGCAAAGCCATAATGGGTAGTGGCGTCAACACATCAATTCTGCTGTGGTGTTTAGTGAGGCCTATGCTATTGGAAAGAAAGAGAAGCCACCATTCTTGCCCCAAAATCAGTCTTCATCCTCGGAGGAAGAAGATCCGGTACCTGATGAGCTGCTCTGTTTGATCTGCAAGGATCTTATGACAGATGCTGTAGTTATCCCCTGCTGTGGAAATAGCTACTGTGATGAGTGTAAGCGTCCATACAAACAAATATAAAAAATGTGCTTATTTATTGACCTTTTAAAGCTTACACATTCTTTTTGCCACAGGTATTCGAACGTGTTTGCTCGAGTCTGATGAACATGTTTGCCCAACCTGCAAACAATCTGATGTATCTCCAGATGCACTGATCGCAAACAAATTCTTGCGCCAAGTAAGAAAACTCCATCTTAACTTTTTGTTATTAAACAGCAGTGTCTCCACCATTAAAACAACTTATTCTTTCCAACCCCAGGCAGTAAACAATTTTAGGAATGAAACTGGTTATACCAAGAGGATTCGGAAAGCTGCAGCTGCTCATCAAGCAGCTGCACAAGGAGCCCAAACGCAGGCTCCTGCCCAGCGGCCACCTATGAGACTGGCAACCTCACGCCAGCAGGACCCTCTGATGGCCAATGTTCCAAGCTCAGCAGCTGATAGCACCCCTCCCCAGAGCACACCTGCTGCCCCTTTATCTCCTGTTAGCACTCATCCTCCTTCCAGCACCCCACCTTCTTCTAGCAGCTCTACTGTAAACAGCAGCAGTGTACCTGCGGCGTCAAACTATAGCCCTGTGGTGAACTCTCCTCAGCATTCTACTAAGCAGGATGACCCTCCTCCACCCAAGTAAGTAATTTACCAGCATTTCCTGAACTTAAGAGGATCCACTGATTGTGTAAAACATGAAGTACTGGATTCAGTTTTGTCTTATTGTCATTGTTGCCTCCCAGGGAACCAGAGGTCCCATTATCAACTGTTGTGCCTTCGTCAGACACTGCTGCCCCAACAACTTCTATTCCAAAGGTATTAATCTTTTATTGTATTTTATAGTTCATTTATAAGAATTACATGGACTAATACAGAAATAACGTATGGGCAAGAGTAGTTGAGATTAAATTTGGGTATTTCTAGGAGTACAATTTAGTGAATTCCCCATCCCTCTCCATTTGTTGCAGGGATACCATGTCCCAGTAATTGGAAAGCCGAATATGCCTCAGCAGCACCACATGCATAGATCAGGTAAGATAATATCGGCACAATTTTTTTTCTTTCTGTAGACCTGGCTATTGTTAATATTGAAGGTTTTGGGGGGGTTTTAGGGCAAACAAGGGCTAGTGGACCAAGGCCATCTGGAAGCCGTCCTGCATGGGATGCGTAAGTATCCAGAAGTGTATTATGAAAAGATTGCAGTTTCATCCATAAATTCCACAGTTTCAGCAGATTCCTCACTATTGTTTATTTGCCCTATCAGGCCCTCCAGTAGAGGGAGACCTCCTAATGAACGACCACCAAGAACACAGCCGCCTCCAGTACAAAACCTGCCTCCTGTAGTCCCTCCAGTGTATGTTCCTCCTGCTCTTTTTCCTCCTCCACCACATCCTATGCCTCAGCCACCTGGTGGTGTTCCACAGCAGTATCCCATACAGTATCCTCAAGGACAGCAGCCTCCCCCTCCCTACAACATTCCACCACCTGTATTTCCACCTGTCCCACCAAATGTGACCGCTCCATGGGTGCCTCCTGGTGCACAGCCACCTATAGCCAACCCCATCTCTACAATGCCAGCAGCACCTTTTCTATCCAAGGAGGAGTTTTATCGTCAGCAACGTAGACTGAAGGAAGAGTGAGTAGTTCTAACATTAAGAAATATTTTTGTTAAAAATGAGTAGTTAAGTAGTAGTTAGTGCTAATTTCCTGTTATCATATAGTGATTTTGATTGTAACATCATAATTTGTGTTTGTGTGTTGTTGTTTTTTTTATACAAAATGTAAATATTGTGTGGAATATCTTTGTTTTTCCCCAAGTCATGAATATGTATGTAATAATGAATTACCAAATATTAACTGCAAAGTTTTATTTTCTTCCTGTCTTTGTTAAATAGTTCCCAATGTCGATTCGTTACCAGGGAGAAGAAGTCCAAACTTGAGGAATTTACTAATGACTTTGCCAAAGAGCTTTTGGAGTACAGAAAGATCCAGAAGGAGAGAAGGCGTTCCTACTCTAGGTTAGGAAAATAGACAGGAGTCCACAACCCCAATGTCATTTTTGATGGGGAAACTTTTGGCATGAACTAAATTCTGTTTTCTTCTGCAGGTCAAAATCTCCTTACAGAGATTCCTCCTACAGTGGCTCATCCTATTCCTATTCCAAATCACGCTCTCGGTCCAGATCACCGCGCTCCTACTCTCGGTCAGTTTCCCGATCTCGGTCAAGATCCCGCTCGCGCTCTCGTTCCCGCTCACGCTCCTACTCTCGCTCACCATACTCCCGCAGGGGCAGAGGTCGAAGCCGTAGCTATCGATCTAGGTCACGCACTCCGACATACCATCGCTCACGCAGTAGATCACCATCATATAGGGGTCGGGAGATGAGTGGAATGGGAAGTGGCATCTATCGTTCCCGCTCTAGATCCCCACTATATAGGAATCACAGTCCCAGCAAGAAACTCCCACCTCCTTCTCAAATTGAGGGTGAGCGCAAATATGCAGGGAGGTACAGAGAGCTCCCTCCCTATGATCCTAAGGAATATTATGGCCGCAACGTTGACCAAAGTGACCCCTATGAGAGAGAGCGATATCGAGAGTGGGAAAGGGAGTACAGGGAGTGGTACGATAAATACTTCAAGAACTACAACAACCCACCAAGTAGTCAAATGCGAGGCCGTGCTCCAGGCAGCAGAGACCAATATACTCCTGAGCGTTTTGCCCCTCCCCGACCAAGAGAAAACTCCCCCTATAGTAGGGGACGTCGGGAGGATTATCCGCCACCACCTCAGAGCCATGGCCTCCCACCAAGAAGCAGAGGTATCATGACATACCAAGAGAAGTGTGCAGAGAAGTATGGCCACATTCCTGTTAACACCACTGGAGCAGGAAGAGGACTTAACAAAGAGTTTCTGAAACCTCTTAAGGACAGAGAACCTGGTGGCAGCACTGCTGCAGACCCCAAGTCTATGAAGCATAAAAAACACCGCAAAAAGAAGAGAGAAGATAGTGATCTCTTCAGTCACTCTGACTCTATGGATGAATCCAGAAAAGATGACCGTAAAGAGGATTCAATGCTGATGAATTCAAGTCGTGATGATGCCACACCTGTCAGGGATGAACCCATGGATAGCTCTGCAGTGCCCTACAAGACAACTCCTGTAAAAGAGAAGAAAGAGAAGTCAAAAAGCAAAACAGACAAAGTTAAACGAAAGTCTGAAAACAGTGGCCAGAAGAAGGAAGCATCAGGAAAGCTGTCAAAACCTGCTAGAGAGAAAGAATCTGATGCGCCACGAGAGAAAGTGGCTCCCACTGAACCAGCCATTAAGAGGGTCAAAGATGAACCATCCCACAAATCTGAACCAAGCAAACCTCAATCCTCCGAGTCCAAACTCATGCTTCCACGCAAGTTGATGCAGTCTAGGCCCATCAAGCACCATCAAGAGGTAAAGCCCATCAAAGATGAGCTCAAAAGCAAGAAAGATTTGGTGAAAGACCTTGTAAAGCCAGATAAAATTCCTGTCAAAGATGGGAAGGTTCCCAAAAAAGAGCCAGAGAAGCCTGTGAAAACTGAGGAGAGGATGGCTGCTAAGACAGTTGATGCTAAACAGGACAAGAAGAAACGGAAAGATGACAAGACCCCTGCGAAAGACTTGGATGTTCCTCCAGCAAAGGTAGCAAAAATAGAAGTTGACATGTCTAAAAGCTCTCCAAAACCTAAACCCAGACTGGAGAGCGAAAAGCCAGTTGAAAAGGAGAAAGCAGCTATTCCATCTTTGATGGACATTAAACCAGAGCCTGTAAGAAAGATTAAAATCAACAGGGAAATTGGCAAGAGAATATCTAGCATTGATCGGCAACTTTCAGCTGAGGAGTCTGCTCATACCATAGGAAAGGGCAGATTGGAAAAGTCTAGAGGAAAATTGAGGAGGAAGGTTCATGCTCCTGATGGGTCAGGGTCCATATTGGTTGATTACACCAGGTGAGATTATTTAAATATTGAAGTACTTGGCAACTTGTGTTATCTTTTAATCTGTGCTATCAACTTATTCATATTTGTTGTTTTTGTTAGCACCAGTTCTACAGGTGGAAGCCCCATCAAAAAGCATGAAGACAAGCTTGACCTAAAGAAGACTGTGGTGAAGACCCTGGAGGAATATACCAATGACAGCTCCACCCCTGCTGAGGATGAAATTGTCATGATCCAGGTGCCCCGTTCCAAGTGGGAAAAGGAGGACTATGAATCTGAGGACGATGAGTCTAAGGTTGCCGCCAGAACAGGCAGCATTAACCCCTCCAGCTCTGCTCCTTCAGAAGAGAGCACTGCAGTGAAATCAGCTGGCAAGGAGTCTCCACATGCTGACAAAGCTCCGCCAGTTTCCAAAGAGGCAGACGTCAAACCTGCCAAGGACTCCACGTCTGGTGATAAGGAGAAAGATACTGACAAGGAGAAAGACAGAGAGCGAGAACGAGACAGAGGGAAAGAAAAAGACCGCAGCAGTACTGCAGACCGTGAGGCAACTGACAAAAGGAAACCTAGTTTACCTAATCAGGAAAGAGAGCGTGCACAGGAGAAGGGAAGTGACCATGGCAGTGAACGAAGCTCTTCTTCCCAGTCCTCCAGAGATAGGCAAGCTGACAGGCCTGAATCTACCTCTAGAAAACCAGCAGGAAGGGAGACCACTACAGGCGTCCTCAGTAGAAAAACAGAGCATAGAGATGATGCAAGAGACCATGTGGGCACTAGATCAAAAGATGAAAGAAATCCAATCAGGAGGAGAGCATCGCCCTCCCCGCCCCCAAGGATAAAGGACTTACACACAGACTCTGGAAGAAAGAATCTTGAAGCACCTCAGGAGTCACTAAGTCCAAGTAGGAATAAGAGAGCATCATCGCAGAATGCCCCAGAGCCAAAACGAACAGGGCCAGAGGACCACAAAGGAGACTGGCTGAGCAGTAAGGAGAGCCAGGGCTCTAGGCATTCTGATGTACGTAACTCAAAAGACCGGGAGCACAGGACTCCTCATAGAGCTTTGACTCCAGAGCCTAGGACTGATGCAGAGAAAGGTGGTGTACATGGTGACCACATTAAACTCCCATCTGCCCGCTCCACGAGACTGTCCTCAGATTTAGCACGGGAAACAGACGAGGCTGCGTTTGTCCCAGACTACAGTGAAAGTGATAGTGAGACCTCAGACATTGAGAGCAAAACAGAGCAGAGAGTGAGAGAGCGGGACAGCAGTGGCAGTCAGAGTCCGAGCCCATCTGGCAGCCATGGACACAGTAGCAGCCCCAGCTCTCCCGGCAGTCAGGACAGCAAAAAGAAGAAAAAGGACAAAAAAGAGAAGAAGGAAAAGAAGAAACACAAGAAGCACAAAAAACACAAAAAGCATAAGAAACATACGAGTAATGAGTCTGAAACAGAGCTCAAAGGACAGAAACACAAACATAAGAAAAAGAAGTCTAAAAAGAACAAGGACAAAGACAAAGATGAGAGCGAGAGAGAATAACACAAGGCAAAAGTATCCGTTTAATTCATTTTAGGTTTAACCATTTGTTTGATTCGCTCGTCTTTAAGAAGCAATGAAAAATAAAAAATACTGTTCTGCAGAGAAGTTTAAGTACTGTTCAGATGTAATTGTTTGCAATTTCTCAATGGTTAACATGCTTTTTTTTGACCATGCTAACCTCTCCCACCGGTGCAAGAGAGTAGCTACTTTAATGATAAAGGTTCTTTTATTTTGGGTTCTGAATTTTCATGAATGTTTTGGTTCTCATTAAAATTGTTGCAGATTCTCATCACATCATGGTTTTGCATTAAGGCAATTGTAGAGGAAGCACTTTAGAAATGTGAATGTGATTGCAGATTTGCAAAATTTGCAGAGTTGCAAAAGCCCTTTTGTACCTCCTCTCTTGTATGTTTAATTTGGAGAGAAACATATCTTTATGACAGTATGATAATATTGTTACAGAGGTAACAGGAGAGTGGCGTCCAGCCATTGGGGCAAGCTGATTTACAAAGTGTATGTTTTTGCACTGTGAATATTTCCTCTACTCTTTCGTTTTATTCTAATTCATCTTCAAAAGAGTAATTTAAATTATCTGCTGAAATGGAATTGCATATGTTTTGAGGGTAATAAATGTTTTTCAGGAAATATAAATGGTCCCATGTTGTCTATTTTCATGCCTTGGTTCTAAAGATTAGGTGACTCTTTCTAGTTGTCCTTCATTGTTCATATATTTCACCATTAACAATGTTTCTGAAAGTGTTGGTTTTTTTTTTTTTTATTGTAATTGGTTAGGTGCTCTTTTTCTTTCTTTTCCAATGGTACTACACCCATCTGAGGCCATAGACCTTTTTTTAATACTTTAACAAATCAAATTAATTTGATTAATCATAATTATGAGTTTGACTTGTCACTTTTTTTAAATTTTATACCGGGAAAACAAGTTGCATTTAAAAGAATTGCATCTTTTTCAAGTGTAGCAAATATTATTTATAGTATTTCATTCAGATTATTTACTGAAATAATTTGTATTAAAATGTTAAGGTTGACTCTTGTGCATACTGATGTTCTGAACGTTGTGTCAAAGAGAATGCAATGCCAGCTGGCCCTACTTAAGAAGGCACCTTGGATTTCAGGGTTGCAGTGTGATGGTGTCCGTTGAACTACAGAAACTACCTTAACCTACATTGATTTTAATAGAAGCATTTACCTTTTGATAAAAACCAACTAAAATGTGCTCTGGAATGAAAAGTTTATCTGTTTAATACTTGCTATTACATAGCTGCAAACCAAAGACTCCTTCATAGCAATTTAAATAGAAACAAAACAAAAATGTAATTACTAAATTGTATAGATTTCAAAAACAAATGAAGTTCCCACTCTGATATTTATACAAAATACCCTTTGAGGTGAACATGTGGTTGCGTTTCCTCTGTCAGCCACTTGAGGACGTCAGATATATTTCTATTCATTACAAAAACAAACAAATAAAAATCCTAGTTTTGTACGGAAATCAAGCTGGAATCCTATAAGAAAACTATACAAAACAAAAGGACTCTAGTAGTCAAGAGTTGCATTTACGATTACTGCAGCATTCAATAGAGGCCTAGGCCTGCCTGAAAGTGTAGGGATGTCGAATGTAGGAAATATAGTTCGTGTAAGGCTTATCTCGAAATGTCCGTTCCCGCTGGATTAATTATTTACAACCCAGATGATGAATAAATATGATGACACCGATACCTCACCGTTCCTCGTCCGTGCACGAGAGCAGCTCCCCCTCACTCAGTTTCTTTCATGTAACCACAAGAGGGCTCTTAACGTTATTCACCCCGGAAAGAGCTGGTTATCACCTCAGCATCTTGAGAAGTTGTTCAGCGCGCGAGTCAAGTATTGAAGGTTTGCTAACACTCTCAAGATAAAATGCACATTTTAATCATATTTGCCCTCCTCGTTAGGCAAATATAAAGGGCAAAAGGTACGTTCGGTGCAAGCCAAATTGATGAAACAAAGATGGTGTTTTACAGGTTGACAACAACAACAAAAAACAAGACATATTGGGGTTTTTATTGATTATTAATTTCCTCTTACCAAAATCCAAATTAATTCTAAAGAACTGCAATATTTGCAGAAAATGCAAAAGAATAAACATTTAAACAAGGTACAAGGGATTTAAGAAAGTCTCATATATGTATAAAACCAGCCAAAGTACCAAAGTATATTTTGTAGTAATAGCGAAAAATACATTTTTTTAGGATATTATATAAAGATCATATTTTGTAAATGTCCTGCTGCAACTATATGAACATGACATTTTTGATTAGTAATATGCATTGCTAAGAACTTCATTTGGACAGCTTTAAAGGCATGTGTTTCTTTCTCTTTTTTGCACCCTTAGATTTCGGATTTTTTTTAAATAGTTGTATCTACGACAAAAATATTGCACTATTCTAACAAACCATACATCATTGGAAAGCTTGTTTATACAGCTTTATGATGCTGTATACAGCTCAATTTATACGTATGACAGGTTTTGTGGGCCAGGGTCACATATTACCTACTCTATCATATTCTATTTCGTTTAAATAATAATAATAATAATAAAGAAAAACTCTAGCTATGTGTACTGTGCTGGATTAACTGAGTCTGGTTTAATTGCTTCTATTGTTCTCCTCATTTGTAAATCGCTTTGGATAAAAGCGTCTGCTAAATGATTAAATGTAAAAGTATATTGTGTTAAATGAAACAAATAAACACGATCACAAAAATCCATCAGTTGGTACTGAGCTGAAAAGAGAGCATTCCTTTGGTGAGTTGGCACACTGTTAATGGTTGGCACCAGCTTATTAAATGGCCTGTGTGTGTCCTCACAAGAGGGTTTACCCCCTCATGCTGTTGCTTCCAGTTTCCTCCAGTCTCCCCCTGCCGCCATGTCTGGCACAGCTTTCGGTGTGCTGAGTGTGCTAGTCTGCTAAAACCTGCTGCCATACACTGCGATCTGGGAGTCCTTTCTGCTGGATGCCAGGTAAGGGCAAGCCATCCACCCTTATTCTTACAGACATACACATTCAGAGGCAAAGAAGGCTGGGAATGGATATGGGCCCATTACTCTTTTTGCATACAAGAGTATTTTAAATACAAATACAGTTAGTACAGATAATACAGTGTGAGATGCGAGAATACAAGGCTGTTTACCAAACTGTGCAGATGGTGTGTTCCGTTTTGAACTGTTTAAATACATAGTTCATGTTCAGAGAATCACTGGCTTGACGCTTTTTAAATGGAGTTATTAAACAAAGATGCTGCAAAAGGAATAGCCTAATAATCATTAATTGTCCATCCAATTATATATTAAAACGCAGTCCTCACATAAAAGTGTAGCTTAGGTTATATTGCTAATAATTACAAAAGCTTTAGCTGTACAGTGCCATCCAAAAGATCACACTGGAATTTAGCATTTTCTGATTTATTTATGTATTTTTTTTTATTCTGATTTTTCACTCGTCTGTGTTTTCACCTACTTCTAAGTCTTGCTTGGTACTGTGTCCAGGCTCTATGCCAAGTCTGCCTCATTAAAATGAAGCATATGCAGATCTGTCTTGTTTAAGCTAATGGTGACGCTTATTTGTCGTGTCTGGTCTTCAGCAATTGGTGATTGTGCGAGTGTGTTTCTAAAAGTGCATGTTTCTGTTTTCCATTACTCTCTTGTCAGGAAATCTCTGGTGAATATGTATCTTTGCATGTATTTTCAAGGCAGTGTTGTCTTTGAAGATTGAATGCTTTGAGGATGCCCATGGGGTGGTGCTGCCTTGCTTGCATTGCCTCGTGTTTTTTCATTTGTCTTGTGATTGATTCAGTAATCAGATTTTGTGCCTTTGCCATTCAGATACCTGCATCTTGTCCCTCTGCATCAGCACCGCTACACGAGCCAAAGACGGTCTGTATTGTGCGTGATCAGTGTTGGGGAAAGTTACTTTTAAAAGTAATTCATTATAATATTGCGTTACTCCCTAAAAGTGTAACTAATTATATTGCTTAGTTACTTTGTATGGAAAGTAATGCATTATGTTACTTTTGTGTTACTTTTTAAATATGGGCAGAGCTTGAGTGCTTTTAACATAAGAAGTTCTATTTGTAGCAAATGTAAAAGCACACCAAAAAGTCTCACCAATAAACCTCAGGCTGAAGAAAAAGTACATTCACATCTGTAAAGTAGAATACAGGAGAAGGAAGTTTAATACTCTTCAGCAATAAAAAAACAATGAATCAGTCTTTTTTACTTGTAAGTATGGTTGAACTGGATCATTAAAGGTCAGCAGCAAAGATATTGGTTAATAAAATGAGATTAGTTTGCGTCATATTCTCAGTTTATTTTATTTCATTGTGATGAATACTAAATCTGTTTTTGACAGTGAGATGAATTAAGGCACATTCACATTGAGTCTAGAACTACCCCCTCTCTGTATTTCTGA
Source organism: Enteromius afrohamiltoni (assembly GCA_034779775.1). Taxonomy (NCBI): domain Eukaryota; kingdom Metazoa; phylum Chordata; class Actinopteri; order Cypriniformes; family Cyprinidae; genus Enteromius; species Enteromius afrohamiltoni. The sequence goes on along the minus strand of JAUYWG010000033.1, from coordinate 6,584,545 downwards.
TTTCTCCCAACATGGGGTCAGGAGACAAATCAGTCAATAAATAAGAAAACTGGGGTTACTTTTTTGAAAAGGTAACTCAGTTATATTACTCTAAAATTAAAAAGTATGCGTTACTTTACTAGTTACTGTTAAAACTTAAAAATATTATTACGTAACTTGTGTTACTTGTAATGCGTTACCCCCCACACTGTGCATGACTATGCCAGAACGTCTTCTGGCAAACATGGAGGTTCAAAAGAGCTGGTGACTTACATGACTCGCACTACAGCAGCACCTTTAATGAGTGTGTCTGGTCTGGCCATAGAGCTCTGCAGGGCTCTCCACTCACCTGGCACAGACATACAGACTCAGTGCCAACAGCCTCCATATGTTTGGTCTGTCAGATGCTTAAAATATTCCACATACTGGCAGCAGCTCTGTCTTTATCACGTTTTCAATCAAACCCTCACAAGAGCCAAAAAAGTACATGGGATTGATTTAAAATGGATGTATTTTTTCTGAATACAGCAAACAGTTGTTAAACTACTTTTAATGTAATGCAGCTTATTATTACCCAACAAAAGTAAGAGTATGAATCAGGACAACCAATTCAACATAATCTGGCACAGGAAGGACGTGATGTCAGCAGAATTTAAATTTACTCACTGATTTCAAGCAAATTATTCTACAGATCCCCTTGGAGGTAAGAGTTGTTATTCTAGTCATGTGAAATTGTCACTTTCACAGGCCTCATGCACGCTGTCAAGGACATCTGTAATTGGGCTCACTTTCCAAACATGACTGAATGGTAATACATTGTTTAGTGTCAGTGTCTCAAACAAAAGTTGAGTTCACCTCAATAGTACTATGTAGCAAAAGGTACGGTGTTTTTTTCTGTTTGGAAAATACAAAAATCATGTTTTTCAGAATTATATCAGAATTTACTTTTTTGATGATGTTATTTTCTCTCCCAAATTAAGATGAGATTTCAGATCTTCAGAGGAAGGAAAGGTTTTTTGTAATGACTATTGCACTGATGTGCGTTAAAAGCTATTGTTTGGTTTCAAAAGACTTGAAATTACAAATCATATGATATAATTGTATGTTCCTTGTCCTTTTTAGAAACTACATATTAACTGTCATTTTATATAAAACAGCCCTGTAAAGATGACTCCTTTTATCTTCCACAGGATCAATAAGAGCATGCAGGCTTGAAACCACATGTAATTTTTGTATGGGCTATCTCTTTAAGGAATACACAACCCATAGTGTGGCAAATGTAGTGAATAGTTCAGAGAACGACCTCTTCTGCCTGATATGTGTAAACGCAGGACACAGAGTTTGAAGAAGCTTCATAAAGATGACCAAATCCTCTCTATCAAATTAACATTTGATCTTCTTTCTTTTGTTTACACTATAGAATGGCATAGAATAACGTTGCTTTGACTGGCAATGTGGTACTAAATGAGTGCTGGATGGAACTCCAGTCTGTGCATAGGTTCATACCAGGCCACAAAGCACTAATATGTGTGTGTGGTTGCTTTAGTTTTGTTGGAGCTGCTGCTGGCTGTTTCTGTGCTTGCAGTCATGAGAGGCGCTGATTGCATCTCTTGTATGCCAGCGCTGCTGCCTGGCCCCGCCTTTGACCAGAGCTGTGCACAGAATATCAATGAGCTTTGTGAAGGAACGAGACGTTGTCTGCCTCACCATGTGTGTCTGGTTGGTTTCATAGCTGGTTCTGATGTTGAGAGGCTTGTGCAAGCTTAACATTCCAGTATATTTTATTTCGCAAGGCAAACTGTGAGGGGAACTGTGATTGAGGGGACAGGCATCCATTTAATTAATTTAATAAAACCTGTCATATAAATGCAAAAAAAAATACAAATTATATTTATATTTAATTGCATTGGTTTTTTTTACACCAGTCTCTTTGCTGTAATGCATAAGAATATAATTCCTAGAAATATACATAGATTTGGTGGTTATATGTGAGTGTAGTTTATAAGAAGAGGGAATATTTTGTTTGCCTTTTTTATCAGCTTTTGTTTTTACTTAAACTTAAAGGAATAGTTCACCAAAAAATTTTAATTCTGTCGTCATCTACTCACTTCATTTCCAAATCTGTATGAATTTCTTTGTTCTGCTGAACACAAAGGAATATATATTTTTTTCTTTTCAACTTTGTTTTTTTATTAATTTTTGTGACAAAGCCTGTTTTGGGTGAACTACTCCTTTTATTTAACTGAGTTTACAAGTCACCTCAATAGTACTATATTGCAAAAGGGATTCCATGTAGTCGTATTTAAAATTATAATGTTTGTAAAATTGGCTTTTTGTAAAACTCCTACTGTAAACATATTAAAATGTCATTTTTGATTAGTAAAATGCATTGATAAGATATTCATTTGGACAACTTTAAAGGTGATTTGCTCAGCTTATTTATTGAGCTTTCAAATGATGTATACATCTCAGTTTTGTAAAATTTTACCTTATGACTGGTATTGTGGTCCAGGGTCACATATACTCTAATTCTAATACTCTAATGGTAATATTTTCTAAAAAGTACTTTTTAGTCCTGTGATGTTTAAGCTGAGTTTTCAGCATCTCTACTCCAGTCTTTAGTGTCACGTGTTCGTTCAGAAATCATTCTAAAATGCTGAATTACTGCTCCAGAAAGATTTCTTATTAGGATCCATGATGAAACCACTTGTGCTCCTGCTTAATATGATTATGATGTGATTCTTTTCGATCTTTGTTGATCAGAAAGATGAATAGCATTTATTTGACATACAAATCTTTTGCAACATTGTGTGCAATGTATTCGCTGTCACTTTTGATCCATTTAATTCATCCTTGCTGCATAATATTCCTCCTAACCTTTTAATTGATAGAGTTAGTAAAGCTTTTTTCATTACATTTGTTATATATAGTATATATATATATATATATATATATATATATATAAAATATTCTTTTGTTATATATATATAAAAGAGATATAAAATATAGCTGCAAGCAACAATTACGGGCCCTCGTCATCAGTGCATCTAGGTGTATTTGCAAAATATTTTTGCCTACATTACATCTGTAAAATGAACTTTTACTGTTACATCCATGAGATTATGCAAGATCGGATGAATCTCATAGGATGTCATTGGTCAGTATCAAATTTATAAGACCACTTATGTGTCATTAACCTAATTATATAAAATTATGTTGTCAGTTCCCTACAAATGAGCTGGATCTAAGCTTTTTTGTCCCTACAACTTACAGAAAATGATTAACCCTAAGAGATTTCTTAAAGCTGTAATAAATTCAATAAATAAATACATAAAAACTTATACATTTTTTTCTAGTGATTAAATATACTTTTAAAGTCTCTCTCTCTCTGTCTCTCACTCACTCTCCCTCTGTGCCCCCTTAATCTACACACACAATCAGACAGGCACACACCCTGCCCCTATCACAGAGGGTTAGAGCTATTTTCCCCAAAAAATCCACATTAAATTCAAAATATTCTGCTTCCTGTTGGTCCCAGTTAATGACAGTAAATTTGAAATTTGTCTAACTTTTTTTGAACAAAATATCTACCAAATTTGGTGTCTGTAGCTAAAAGCAAATCGAGTAAAAGAAAATGTACATGGAGGTTATTAGGTACTTCCTGTTTCTTATTTTTGGCCATAAACTTATCGACTCACCATGAGCAAACCGTTTGAGATATCAATAATCCCTTCGCAATTTAGTGTCCCCAATGTCTTGAGATCAGCGAGTTTGGTGGCAATCCAGTGGAAATCCTTGGAGTTTGTCAAATTCCAGAGTGTGCCTTTTTTAACAACCCCTAAATAGCTGACGTCCTGTTGGGCGGCGCACTGACTTTCATTAATTCATTCAACTTTATTTATAAAGCACTTTACAACCACCCAGCAGCAGACCAAAGTGCTGAACAGAAAAATAAGAATAAAAATACAAGGTTCATAATACAAATTTAAAACAAAGGTAAGGCTGCACACTTAAGGCATACATATACATTAATCAACAACTATTAGATCAGATGTCGAAGGCCAAGGAAAAAAGGTAGGTCTTCAGATGAGATTTGAACAAGGACAGAGAAGTGGCTTGCCTAATGTAGAGAGGCAGAGCATTCCATAAATTGGCCACTGCAAATGCACGATCACCTCTGAGCTTACGTCTGGTTTTAGGGACACTGGGAAGCAGCTGATCTAAGGGTACGCGACGGTTTGTACGGTTGTAGCAGTTTAGAGATGTAGTGTTGGGCAGAATCATTTAGGGACTTAAAAACAAACAAAAGAATTTTAAAATTAATTATATGTTGCACAGGAACCCAATGAAGTGAGTATAAAATGGGAGTAATATGCTCAAACTTGCGACTCCCTGTTAGAAGACGTGCTGTAGCATTTTGCACCAGCTGCGGACGGGCCAGAGAGGACCCACTTATCCCAAAGTATAGTGAGTTACAGTTGTCCAAACGTGTTGTGACAAAGGCATAGATTACAGTTTCTAATAGTTTTCTTGAGAGAAATGGCTTTATTTTCCTCTGCTGTCTCAGTTGAAAAAAGCTTGGCTTGACTACTGCCCCTATTTGATTGTCCAACTTTTGGTCCGAATCAAGTTTAACATAATAGCTGGTTTGATGTACTGGGCTAGGGCACTAAAATCAACTTTTGATATCCCAGTAGTATCCCCAAAGACCTTCTCAAAAACTTCTGTTTTCTTCTCATTTACACTTAAGAAGTTAAGAGCCATCCAGGACTTTATGTCATCAAGACACTGAAGCAGAGGTCCGACAGTCTCACTTTTTTTAATAGGGACATAGATCTGGGTGTGACTGTCAGTGCGCAAAGTTTTTTGGCTGAATGAGATCTAAATGTGCACTGAGATTCATATGAATAAGTGCAGGTATGTGTGAGCTATACAGCAAGTTTTCTGAAAATTTTCCAGGGGGCGCCGCAGAGTCACTGTGCTACGCTTTGGTCCCAGTCTTTTGTCCCGATGACCGCACGTGTGTGCCGATTTTCAGGATGTTTTCGAGGACATTAAGGGCCTCAAAACGCCCCGGATAGTCAAGAAAAAATACATGAATAAATAAATAAATAATCCTTAGAAAAACAATAATTACTGAACCTACACATTAGACCCTGAGAAAAATGCAAATTTTAGTGGGGGATTGTACAATTACATTGTATTTTTCAGAATTACATTTGCCAAAAAAATGTAAAATTATAT
>JAUYWG010000033.1:6559546-6573083 GCA_034779775.1 Enteromius afrohamiltoni | reverse complement strand
ATATATATATATATATATATATATACGTTTTATATATTAAAATGTTAATAGCAGGGCCAGGACTATCTGTTTGTCTGAGCAGTGGTTTAAGGAAATCTGTTTTGTAGACATTTCACTTCAGCTTTAACCGCCCTTATTACGCTTTGAATGAAACTTATGGCACATTGTTTAGGCATACTGTATTGTACCTCAGTGTGAGTTATTATCTGTGAATGTGTATGTTTTTGTTGATGTGCATTTGTCAGGTTAGGAGTGCTTAGGCAAAGGTTTGGTCAAGGGTAAAGGCCGCTTTGTGCTCAGACAACAGAGCAGACTGGCAAGTGTGATGGGTCAAAGGTGAGCTCATTGGTGACATGTGAAGTGTGCACTTCCTAAACTGAAGGTGTATGCATTCTTCCAAGGCTATGTATGCTCTTTTAATACAGGAAGTATGCTTCGCTTTCATTATGTGAAATAACTTTTTATGTGTTGTAGTCGAAAGTAAACACATTTTTCATTGTCAAACTAATGGAAGCAGATACTCAATATTGTCAGCACCTTCACCGGAAACATTCATGACATCTAATGTAGTCAGACTTGGCATTTGTTATGTGATCCTTCTGTGTGTTTTTTTTATGAGAGCACAGTCCTCATGGGTCTCATGCATGATATGGGTGTTATATGTTACTCTTAGGGTTGAGGATGAGGTGAAGAAAGTGGAGAAGGCAGTGCATGCAGTATGTGAGCGAATTAGGAGATGATGTATACGCCTAGGGGCTGAGAAGAGAGAAAATGAAACTGGCATACAGATGGATTTTTCCTCTGCCTACAGCTGTGCACAACTAATGTAACCCAGTTACCATAATGAAATGAAGTAGCTAGCACTTCATAAAACCCAGACCGGGACCTCAGCTGTAAACTGGGAAAAGAGCTGGGGCTTATTTTAATCAATGGTGATAATGCAGAACAACACTCACCCTGATCCTGGTTTACTTTGTGTGTGTGAGAGATTGGGGTTATGTCTAGACTGAATTATTCTCTAGAGAGTGAAGTGAAATAGGACTGATATTTGACTTTTTGAATGTTAGCATCACTCACTCATTATTGCTTTGAATGATGCTAATGCTAACGCTAACGCTGCTGCTTCTGCTAGTGCAATGAAAGCTTCTGTTTACTATAAAATTACACTTAAGGAGTCCCTTTATGCACTTTTCACAAACCTCTGCATTTTATTGACCTTAGTGAGGTACAAGAAAGTCAGTTTTCTTTTATGCTAATTTGCTAAATGCAATGAGAGCGCTTGTTTTCCCGGCTCTGCTAACCCATTTTTCTCAAAAGCATATTGACTGGTTTTAAACTCTGAGAGCTGTAATTTACATGGCAGACGTTTGCTAAGCAAAACTGTACTATTTTTTGAAGTAGAAGGTCTTGAGCATAGGGTGAAATCCTATGGTTGGTGCTAATTTAATTATCACAGGAGTGTGGACAGTTGAGACAGTGGATCACAGCCCTCAAGTGCTTTTTGATTAATAGTCACTTATGGTGTTCTGGGCGTCAAACATGGCTCAGTGTGTGAATTAGCATCTCAAAGGGAAGAGAGGCTGATGACATCCTATTGTGAGGGAAATTACTGAATTTCTGCAGACCTGTCCTTACAAGTTTGACTCCTCACCGGGGTCCGTTACAATAGAGAAGCACGGCGCTGAGTGTCTCCTGTGCACTGCGTTTGCATTTGATTTCACTGAACTCAGCTGGATGAATTGTTATATAAAAGGCTCCCAGAGAATAGAAAGGTGTTGGTATGAGAAGGTGATGACCTGAGTGAATGACCTGGGTTTGTCTGCATCACTAGAATCACTGTAGACATCTATTAAACCACACAATACATCCTCAATATTAAAAAAAATATGTTGCTTTTAAAAAATAATTTTGGCAGCTATGGTTGCCAGAATAATTTTGTTAAAAAAATAAATAAATAAATAAATTAAAAAAACTCAAATTTACAAACAAGAACATTTGAAGGTTAACCAGTAAATTCAACAAGGCACACTTCTACATTATCATTTTTTTAATGTAAATTGAATGGTGATTTTTTTACTTCTAAAAACTACAATTAATAGGATTTTACTACAATTGCAGAACGTTACTGTACAATTACGTACTGTTAACTGTTTAACCATTTTTTCTTTTGCAATTTCTCAATGTTTTATAGTTTAAATTAAACTGTTTTTTTGCTGTAAAAAGCATGTAAGTTTGTTGCCAAGGCAACATTATTTTACATTACTGGCTTTATATCAATTACATAAAATTATTTCTAATAGTTTTAATTTTAGTTAACATAACTAATCTGTTTTAAATTAGTTTTGTAACATAGATCCAGCAATACTTAAAGGCATACTGTAGTTAACCTGAAATGAAAATGCTGTCATCATTTTCTCAACCTCACATTGTTCCAAACCTGTATGACTGACTTCTGCTGAACACAAAAGAAGGTTCTAAATAACAGAGCATAAATGACGGAATTTTCATTTTTGAGTGAACAATCTCTTTCAAATGGGTTCAAACACCAGTTCAGAATGAACCTCTCTTAACCTTTCTTTTGTTTGGACTCATTCATGTTGTAGTTAGGTGGTGTGGCTTTTCCATTGTCTTTCTGTTCAAACAGATCATTCATAAGCAATTCAGTCCACATCATGGTCAGCTGCAGGGCACTGGGAGTGATTCAGCACACTGATGTGTCCCCGTTCACTTTTCCCTTTAATCATGAGAAAAGTCCTAGACAAACAAGTTCAACTGGAAATGTATCATCATCTACGTATCATCCAGTACCACATCTAATAGCACTAGAGGTCAAATGACTGCCAAATGGCCACTTGGGTCCAGACTAATAAAAAAGGATATGAGTGAGCCCCCTCACTCAGTGCCTGACACCTAATGGGGATCCCATTTGGGGTGTTAAGGTTTATACTTGGATGGATAATATGCTTAGTACTTAAATTAGAGTTAGATTTAAAACTCAGTTTTCCACTTAATTAAAGTTCTGCACATGCCCTAACCCGTACATTTATTTATTAAACATAGTTCTTCATTTAATAGTGATGAATGTGAGATCATTATACATTTATATATAAATATACATTCATGTGCAATAAATTAAAAAAATATTAAAAACAATAATTTAACAGTGTATTAATTTAATAATAAAGAACATGCCCTTTTTCAATTTTACATGCCCTTTTTCCGTTGTGTTTTGTCTGCACTCCTTGTTCTTTTATGTTAATAACTTTTCCCCATGGAGAAAAAGAATGTCCTCATCCTTCTTTCAAAATAATTAGTCTGCCATCTTTTTCCTGTTTAGTCTGATTAAATCACACACTTCATGCCAGAGCTCATATCAAGGGCTCCATCTAACAACACATAATTAGCCCTAGCTGTGGCCTCTTCATTGTCCAGGCGGCACATGTGCACCCCACAGCGGGGATGGATTAGGGGAATATGTGCCAAATTAAAATCCCACTGAGGAGTCAGTCCTGTTTGTTTTCCTTTTTTAATTCCAACCCAAGCCTTTTAAACACAATGCTCAAAGCTCTGGTCAGGACAGATCACAGCAGTGGGGAGGCAGAAGCCTAATGTCCACTTAGACCTGTTCTTGCTGTATACAGGTTCATATAACAGGTTGCATATACTGTAATACAGGTTGATATGCACTAGGACTTTTTCAACTTATGTATTTAACAGTTGGAAAGATTTTTGGATATATACTATTGTTTAAGTGGTTGGGGTCGATAAGATTTTAAAACTTTTTTAAAAGTCTCTTATGCTCAATAAGGCTGCAGATATGATACATACAGATATGATTAAAATAGAGTAAAACTGTGATATTGTGAAATATTACGTCACTTTAAAATAACTTTTTTAATTGAAAATATAGATTTATAGTGTATTTTTTCCTGTGATGTTAAAGCTGAATTTCCAGCATGGTTACTCCAGTCTTCAGTGTCACATGATCCTTCAGAAATCATATACTGATTTTCAGCTCATTAAAAATATGTTATTATTATTTTTTTATGATTATTATTTTTGTGAAAATATAAAGATGAGATAAATATCTTTATATAACTTTATATAAACAATATAAACATATATACTGTAACTTTTGCTCAATTTATGCATGCTTGCTAAATAAAGTAATTAATTTCTTTTAAAAAATCGTACTTTCCCCAAATGTTTAAATAGTGTCTATGTACAATAAATAATTTATTATGTAAATGAGTATAATAATAATGCATACTAAAATAAATGGTTGTGATCAACTTTTTCACTCAAACTGCTTTTTTGACAATAGAATTTAGAATAGAAAAAGCTTTTAAAAAATTAATAATCATATTGTTTTGTTTTTCCGTGTTGTGAGACATCCTGTAGTCCTTGTCATAAAAAACAGATGAGCTCTATCCCACTGGTGTAGAATATGTTCCAGTCAGAGATTTTTACACTGCTGTGTAGCATGGGCTCTGTAACTGTGTGTGTATGTGTGCAGAAAAGTCTTCTCCTCATCTATCACTCACAGTGCCTTCCTCTGTCCATGGGGCGGTACGGCCAGCAGACAGCCAGAAGCCTGTGGACTTAAAGTAATACATGATCAATCAAGCCAATCAAAACAAAAGGAGTAACAGATATCAGAGTGGAAAAACAAACAAATGGAGAACAGATGGAAGAGACTCCTTAAAGCGGTTTCATTATCACAAGCTTATTTACAGCCAAGCGGAGCAACACATAATGAATAACCATTTGCCTCTCTAGAGTGCCGTATATTTTACTCTTTGTGGGCTATAATGACCCCCCGTTCCTAAAAAAGGAGGCAGTATTTGTCGATGGGTAATTATGTAACGATTTGCTTTCATTTATTCAATCACAGTAGATTCTCATTCATATATAATTAACCACAATGCATTGCTTCTGTAATTGCTTTAGTAGTTAAGGACACAGCAATTGCCTATTAAACAGAACAAAGCTCTTGCTGCTTTCAACAGTCACAGGCATCTGTTTCAGCGGTCAGCCTGTTTATACCAGGTGTAAATTAAATCTGTCAAATGATGGCTTGCGATTGGATCACCTGAGACTGATGAGACTGATGACAACGGCCCACCAAAACCTCAATTTTAGGGTAGAAGTCTATGGGGCCTTACAGATATTCACAGTATTATTGGTTTACTGTGTTTTAATCAAATAAATGCAGCCGTGGTGAGCAACATTGTCAAATCTGACCAACACTAGACTTTCACTAAACAGTAGTGTATTTATTATGTATATAGCTTGTGAGCATCTATAAAATAAATGCCCTCATTTCAATGCCATTTGTATTTTTCAGACAAACTGTAGACACAGGGTTATGGTATATCAGACAGTAAAGGATAAAAGGTATACTAATTTGAAATCAAATGTGCTGTGTTGTCTTAATTCCTTAATTCCTATTTGGCTGCTGATGTACTGAAGGGACTTAAAAGCAAGTGTTTGATTTGGTTTGGCTGGATGAGAAAGTAAGCAGACAGAAAATGGTTTGTGATGCCCAGCAGGTATCTTGTCTGATTGTCTACCTTCTCAGCCTGTTTTTGCTTGTACGTAAACAGCAACTCTACCTCTGTCCCGTTCATGACAAGCGTTTGCACTTGTCCCTTTAAAGCAGAAGTCTGTATAAAAAGATGCTTGATGACTATTACGTGATCATTTGTTAGATATTCCTGTTCTTTTGATAATTTGTAGGACATTAGATACATTAGTGCCCCTGCGAGTCGATTTAGTGGCTTTGCATTATTGAAACCCTGGTAGTGCCAGGAAATTGACTCAGAATCATCTTGAGTCGGTACCCATGGTCAAGACAGGGAGGTGTGCAACCTTATCCCTCACATGAATAAGTAATCTTCTTCTGTACGGCCTTATCACTACTCACTATGTCAATGCTCTGAAGAAAACATGGAGTGGAAATATCCCTGTTCTCTTTAAAGGTCTAGAAAGGAATCCAATGCTGTTTTTCCACTATGGGTTAAAACCTTTGTGTCTGAGGTTCATATCGTTTTCCGTACTGGATATTTCCAAGCTGTAGTCCTGCACAGACCCACACAGCTAATTCAAGTGGCCTTTAAAGTCCTCCTAAGCAAAAATGTGGGCTTTATTTATATTAATGAAAGTATAAAATGTTTTATTGTACAACTGTAGAGTTTAAACTAAGCTGGTAGATAAATCATGACGTCCTAAAATCAAACTATATTCACTAAAATGATTTCTTTCTTTATTTTGAGTTAAGAGTATGTCTCGTTATGTGCTGAAGAGGTTTGTCAGGCATAAGGGATGAATGTCTTCTAACCAGGGCATCTGCCAGCATCTTACCTGCAGGGTAATACCTGGGATCTGCTCATTATTAAGCTTGAGGTGAAAGGAAATTTACAGCCACCAAATCTACCTGTGATCTGCTGTGGAGTAGAGTATCATAGCATTTGGTCTGTAATGAGTGAAGTTGTGTTAAAGAGCTTACTGTAATTAGGAAACATCTGCTCTGGTGTGAGACTATTGTGTGTGTGACTGTCTGCCCTCCTGCCACTACTCTACCCAGAGACTGAAGTCTCAGTGGGAGATCTACAAAAGGGTCAGTTCTGCAAGCTGTTGATGTTAGGCTTCCTAAAGGATTTCTTCAAATTCTTATATATGTGTGTTAATAATAGGGGTGTGACGAGACACTTATTCAATGAGACGAGACACTGGGTTCACGAGAACGAGATGAGATTTTTAGCCTTTTTAAAATAAATCCTCAATGATAAAATATATTGGGAAAAATAGTATTTTATTCAACAAAAACATTCTAAAAATATGTATTACACTGATCAAGTATGACTTGTACAGTACAGAATGGATATGTTTCTGACATGAGGAGAAATGGGCACACAACCCTGTAACCCATGTGTGCCAGGTATTGTCACCTCACTCCATGGCAAGCAGTTGCATCCAGATTTCAATAAAACCAATTTGTGCAGGACAATGAATATTTCAGTTTCTAACAGACAGTGTTAAAATAAAATCTGCATGGAAAGCTGATGGTCTCATAGCAATTTATACCAGATTTCCCCTGCTTGCGCTCACCCCCCACTTACAACCCGTAGATTGGATCTGTGTGAATTGAATTGAGTTGGTCTGCTGAAATATGATGCATTACATCGGCTGTCTGCTCTGCTGTTGCCACGGCAACGGGCGTCACATTGGCTGGCCCAACTGCACAAGCGTTCTGCGGTAACGAGCACTTGGCAATATGCCAGGGCAACATCCAACCAACCTCGGTTCTGGTTGTTTCATTTTCCAGCGTTTACAGCTCATAATTCACAGATTCGCTATGCATTTTTCACAGTGAAAACACGCTCACATCAGAGTCCAGCGATGCACTTTTTTTGTCTGTAATAATTACACCAGCCCTCCAGAACTCACCTCGTGTCGCCTATGGCTTACTTTAGGATCAGTCAGCAGGGAAACTACTTGAATATAAAAAATAAAATACCTGACCTTATTTAATATTTCTGCAGTCAAACCCATTTTTGGACTCTTGGACTGTAAGACATCAAATCAGTTTAGACCTTTTAACCATAAATTAAATTTCTTTCATCATCTCACTTTTAATAAAAATCAGGGTCTAGTGCAATGTTGTTTTGGACCTCACTTACTTCGACTGAATGGAAAATATTACATAATATACATTCTGCAAACTACTTCCTTTTGCCATTTCAAAATCATTACAGTTAAAGTATGCATAACGTATATGGATTTATGTCTCTTTATTTGACAGAGAAAACATGCATATCCACATATCTAAAATGAAAATCATGTTTGCTTTGGCAGCCTGATGGTTTGAATCAAACAGCATCCAAGTGAATAGTTAACTGTAGAGCTTTTTGGCTCCTCCTGGAATCCCAGTAATGTTAATGCTAATCAAGTCAATTAACATGTCAAGAGGTTCCTCTGCTCCTCCTCTTTACATGCCGGACAGTGTTTCTCGTGGAAGCCTGCCCTGTGGTGAAGAGTCTTTTGTTATACTAAATAAAAACACATGGATGGTATTCAGGACCTGGGGCTGTGAGGAGACATGTTTTCTACCTGACACCCTGCCAAGCTCCTGGCTCCAAATAATACACACGCTCTACTGCACTGTTATGCAATAAAAGATTAATAGGAGGTAAAGCCAAACACATTATTGAACATTCATACATTTTTAAAGTTGGAAGATGGGGGAATCTGTTGTCCTGTAGAACTAAAATAAACCCCTCTGACAATGGATGTATTTTTATCTAGCTATAGAAACTTTTGAGACTGCAAACCTGTGCAGTAAAAATGCTTTTAAATTTTACAGAAAAAAAACTATATAAATGCTACAACAAAAACTTTGTTTACCATATAAAGTGAAAATTTATTAATGGTTTAACAGCACATTATCTGTCATTTTACTGTAAAATACTGATACGTTTATAGTTTTTGAAAGTAAAAATTATGAATTGGCCTATAAAATACACTACTTGTGTGATACATTGCGTATAATTGGATTTTATTTGGTTTCTTCTCATTGGCCACAAGTCACTTCACTTTCACTTTCAATTAAATATACACTGTAAAGTGGTTTTTCAAATCAATGTTACTTGCTGTTTTGTCATTGTGATATTAACTAGCAATTGACGAGTAAAAACTGTGTCTTCACCAATTATTATATATATACTACTTAAAGGGAATACTTTATATAATACTTATATAATACTTTTTTTTTTTTTACAGTTGTTGTAAAATGCACATGCGCTAATATGCCATTTCCGATCACCTAAAACATTGTTACCATATTTTTTATGTGAAATCACAGATGCTGTATTACTGCTATTTCTTTACTGTATTACTGCTATTCGCCTTCTGGCTGCTATTTGCGTTCACTGTTCAGAGTCAGAAGGATTCAGGTGAAAGCATCTGTTTTCTCTTTGTCTGTGAATTTGCCTATGTGTGAAGTCGCAAGATGAAGAAATGCTTTTAAAATGTCCAGGTCTCCTTTATGTGTGATTGGTGTTGAGAGCACCGGAAAGTATGATAGATGGCAGTGGAAGATGAGCGGTCTGCTAATTAGAGCTGGCGTGAGGGCTGCAGACCACTATCTAAAGAGCCTTGGGAGAGCAAGGCATCATTAAGGCACCCAATGAGCTCCACTCATCTCTCCAGTCATCGGCCTTGTACATTTCCTTCTAGTCAGTATTCCCCAGTTCTTATCTTTGAATTGGAGCTACAATAGTAGATCTAGTACGTCTCAAGCTGATGTTTGGTGATAAGTCATGAAAGTCAGGTAAGCAGATTGTGTTCAAATAATATGTGTTTTATTTCAGTAAAATACTATGTTTAACTGATGCCTTTGGTTAACATGTACTTTTCAAGTTTCAAAATTTTACTTACTTTGGACCAGTATGAATTTTAAAGCTAGTTTGTGGTGGTGTCTGCTGGTGACCAGCTTTGCTGTTGGACAGAACCTTTTTTATTTTGAAATGTCACATGGGGATAAGCAGGTATTTACCTGGTACAACTTCCTGTGTAGTGTTGTGAAGAAATGGAGTGAGTAGTTGGTACGTCCCACTTCTGTTGACAGTTTTGTTTCGTTTAAATTAATTCCATCACATTTTTTCAGGCTGCACCCTACCATGTTCTTTCTGCATATTGTTGTTCATTTATTATCAACTATAATGGCTGCTGCTATAGGGGATAAAAACTATTCATGGACAGGGGAGTAAAGCTATAAGGGAGCAGGTCAAAGTTTCTATTTACTGTAGTGAATATGGTCATGGTGTGAGTTCATTTAAAGCCCTATTTTGTATCATTTGGAGAGCTGTTCTTTACCCCTGCTCACAGAAACACCCACCAGTGAGATGGGACAATGTCGTACACAAGGATGTCCATCTGTGTTATAGATATGATTTGACCCAAGCCAGATCAGATTAGCAAAACTACAATAGCAAAGAATTCATCTTAAGGCATGGAAGTTGTTTCCATAAAAGATGTTTTTGTGAATTTGAAGGTGTTATTATTATGCTTCAGGGTTCCAGGCTTTACTTTTAGTTGAAGTGACATGATCTTTGAAGTACATGTGACATTTACTTTTAAAATTCATACACTTCTGTACTTTTCTCCATACAGAAGAGTAAAAGCATAGTGTCTCATCTAGAAGACTTCACAAGTCTAAACTCATTGCATGCCTTGCAGATGAAACGCATTACACAGATAGGTGTGAATTATTGAGGTGAGGGCGGGATGGGCACATGCAAATGAGTCTCATTTGGACCGGAGCAAAGTTTTTGACTGGAGCTGTTGCAGCTCTAGGTGAAAACTCCTCCATCTAAAATATATACTGCATGCATACATGAATGACAATAAGATTGCTCTTCGAAACATCATTTGCATCTTTATATTGCTTTTGCATGACTGGAGTGGCTCTGAAACAAGTCATGCTGTGAAGACAGATATCATCTGAAATAAATGTGTGAAGGTTAAAGCATGGAGCTCCAAAAAATATATTTTTGCAGTGTAAATCAAATTGGTAAGATTTTTTTTTTTAGGTGTTACTATATGAGTTACCTATAACACTTTAAAGTGAAATTCTAACTGTTCTGCATTATTGACAATCTAAAATCTGATTCCATTACTGTCCATTATTTTGTTGTAATAGATTTAATAATTCTAGATTATATGTGTTGTGGTATTTTCTGCAATATACAATATAATAAAATATATTTTTATATAAACATTGTAATTTAAAAGTTTGGGGTTAATAAACTTTTTTGAAAGAAATTCTCAGAAAGGATTCATTAAATTGAAAAACTACTTAGACATATAATATTATAAATGTTTTCTGTTCATCAAACAAAAAAAAAAGATATGACAATCCCACAAAAACTGTTTTCAGTATGGATAATAATTAATAAGAAATTTTTCTTAAGCAGTATATTGTAATGATTTGATCATGTGACTCTGAAGATTGGAGTAATGAAGCTGAAAATGTAGCTTTGCCACGACAGGAATAAATAAATAACACACAGAACATTGAATTTAATTGTAATAAGATTTCATAATAATGCTATTTTTACTGTATTTTTATTCAGCAAATGTAGCCTTGGTGAACATAAGAGATTTCTGTCAAATACATTAAAACATCTTGCTGACCCAACACTTTTGAATATATCATATAATTGATGTAACCCAGCCTATATGATGCTGACTGTTTCCATGAACTAGCACAAAAGAGCAAAAATGGTCTCTTACTGTCAAGGGTTAACAGTTGATGAGGCAGTGGTGTGTATTAACATTTATAAATGACAGGGCGCATGACTGTGTGAAAATGATAAATGCCTGGCAGAATAGTGGTCTGATAGATAACTGGAGCCTGGAAGCAGGCAGTGCAGGCTGGCCCGCAAATGGTCGGACAGGTAAGTGGTTGGATGCAGAGTGTAATTCAGCACCACCAAATCCCTTTCACAGCTGGCACCCTGTCTGAGAGAGTGACTCTAGGGGGATGGGTGAGAGACAGATAGAGATGGAATATAATGATGGGGTAGTGGAGGAATTGGGCGAGAGCAAATGAAAAATAGCGCCCTTGTTGGTGAGACTCTTGGTACATCTGGGGACCAGAGAATAATGCGGATTAGGGGGATAGAGGTAAAGAAGAAAGAGGGGAAGGCAAATAATGCCGGTGGCATGCAAAGTTGGTCAAAGTTGAAAATTTTGCCAACTTGCAGGTTTTACTGATAAAAATATTTAGACCATTTTGAAATATAAAACCAGCACACTATTAAGTCATTTTGGAAGCAGGTCTCTGAAAGCCAAAGCCAGCCATGTATTTGTCATGCAAAGCTGTTCCCCTCCTCCTGCCCTGTCTGCCTGAGCACAATGCATCTGCCCGCGTTCCCAGGCTCCCCTTGCTCTCATCGGTCTGGGAGGGGGGAGAGCAGCCCACTGGCCTGACCAAACTGACCCTTGTCCTACTGCAGCTAACTCACTCACAAGCAGCTGGCTTTGGACCTCCGCTGATCATCAATATTCATGCCTCATACAGAATTCATTCTCAATGCTGCAGACGTTGAGGCCTGAGCGGTCCCGAGTACTATGCGAAGTAACTTTCTTGTTTTAAGACATCTGTGATGAAACAGATAAATTATGACTCCGGTAATATCTGGAATGACAATGAAAGGATATACTTGGTTTCAAAAGACATATTAAAGAGCTGCATAACTAGACAATGTAAAAGTGAATGATTAAATAATGTTTGAAATTGAAAAGGGCTTATTCTCTTGTGGTTTCATACATGGGATTGTTGACACTGTTTTACAAAATATGCTAAATATCTGTGCATTGTACCTCTGAACTCAACGGAATGTGACTCTGCCTGCTCACATATTTTTAGTATCCTACTTTTGTACAGTGATATTCAAATTAAAATGTTATGTAAAGGGTTATAAAATATCGATTATAAAATCCCGACCAGGTTTATACTTTTAAAACAGGTTGTTTTGTGTTTGAAAGTGGCTCAGATAGTGTGATTCCTGCCTAGTGAGGCAGAATGAGCGCTTCAAAAGGACAGTGCAGCCGAGCGGTTGTCAACTGTGTGCCACTGCTTTGTCTTCAAAGTGAAAACGCAGGCAAATTCCAGACTAAAGTCTGTGTCTAAATTGTTGTAGATTTACTTAGGTTTTTCCTAGTTTGCACTTGGTTGGTGTTTTTTGCCTTGTACTGGAGAGTATTTCACAATGGTGAACGTATTCACTGTAAACAAACAACTGAACAATGAGGAATCTGTTTGTCTAGGTAGTTTCCCCAAGTTTCAGCTCATAGTTTATTCACAGGACAGTTCTTAATACAACATATTCAGACACTAAGAATACAAAATTACACGTATACAATGTATAATTTATATATCGACTCACATTTTAAATATAACTTCTATTAGAACACGATATGTTCTATGTGACAAATATGTAGAAACAGGCTCTGTTTGATGTCTAATTTTTATTATTATTATTTTAAAGCAGATATATGTAGGCTATTTGACTTCTTGTTTTCTGAAACTATTTGCTTAAGCATAGTCTAGCTATATTATTTACTTTTATTAAATATGGGAAGATTTATACCCCATTGTCCTTAAAATGTATGCTGGTTTCTGCATGACAATCTTATTTTCTTGCACTGTCTGACTAAACCTTATATTATAGTTCCCATCTGTTTGGATGGAATATTCCTTGATGGCATTATTCTGGATTATTTGCCCATTTTCTTTAGTTAATAATCTTGGTCTGTTTTTTCATCTCTCACAATAGTTTTCTCATTATACTTTTCTTTCCAAACTTCTACTTTATATCGTTGTCAAAACACATCTAACATTCGTAAAATGGCAAAGCCACCATGACGAGTCTCGGTTAACCGTCAGCTCTGGCTGCGTTTCAAAACCTATTGAGCTGCCTACCTAGACAGCATTGGGGGGGGGGGGGGGGGGGGGTTTTTAAAAAACAAA
>JAUYWG010000033.1:6507358-6553948 GCA_034779775.1 Enteromius afrohamiltoni | reverse complement strand
CGACCAATCAGAATTTTGGTCGAACCAGACCGTATCGACCAATTAATCGACTAATCGACTGGGACGTTACAGCCCTAATATCAACTACTTTGACAACTTTTTGTCGGACATTTCCAAGGTCTCGTTTTAAATTAACTCTCCTCCACAATCAAAAGTATGCTACTATAACTCTACAATGCCCAGTAAGATGCTGAGCTCATTAAACTCACTTACTACATAAACTGTATCTTGTAGATTAGCAAATCATTGTGCAGAACTACTGTTGCTAGCAAGGGAAAAAGTGCTTGCTGGTTTGACCCACAGAGATAGTTGGCTGTTTATAGAGGAGTAATTTCCCAGTGTAATCCGTTAAGGAGATTACCAGAAGCTTTCTCCTTCTACTAAATGCATTGCTGCATCATTTATTTGGAGATGTAGCTATGGTTAACTGTTAGAGTTGCTAAAGATGAAGCCAAGTTATCGTCTTATCTCCCATTTGATCCTTTTGTTTTCAGGGAAATCATTCGGAAAACGAATGGAGAGTGGACGGAGGAAAGTGTAGAGCTCATTGGAATGACGATAAGGAAGAGGGAGCTGGTATAAAGGTAGGACTTTTTTGTCTGTTTATGGGGCTGAAAATTGCCAATAGCATTTTTAGTAGTTATTTTGGGCTTAGTGTGTTGACACGGCGTAAGCTACTGTGCTCAAAAATGAAATTGCATTATCCGTGTTTACCTCTGATTAGGAAGGAATAGCAAAGCCATCTTATCTTAAGTGACCATACTTTGCCATTTATGCAGACCAAGGCACATCATAGAAACTTGTCAGTGGGTGTAGCATTTTTCCACTGAGTGATGTGGATAGGCTGATAGCTCAGGTCTTTATCTCTTGACCTTGTCTTCGCTCTCACAGTAGCTTAAGGCTAAAGCCAGCGGAGTGGCTGGCACTTGGTTCAGTGACTAAATGCTCTCCTTGGAAAAGAGTTTGCAGGGGTCTCGGCTGGTTGGCTAAAATATGGTCAAATTAAAATAATTTGTGGACCAGGTGAAATTTAATAAAATTATCAAATAGGTTATAAGAAACCCTCTATAAAAAGTTTCTTTGATTAGGGGAAACAACCTTTTAAGTATTGTGACGTAAATACTTCATTCGATATCTGCTGCTCAAGAATAATTTTTTACCCCGGGTGACATTTTACTTATCTGTTGGCCCAGATGTCCTTGTGTCGTCTTCATGATACTGAGTGATACTTGAGCAATAAATTTGACTCTGTCTTATTGGCTGCTGTATACATAACAATGTTTTGCTCCTTTTTGTTTTGACTAGATAATAAACACGCACACATACTTGCATTTGTTCCTTATTCTATAATTTCTGTTCATGCAAATAATACCAGGTGGAAACCATTTGGTCCTCATGTAAAATTTTGAAACAAGTCCCAGTGTACCGTTTTAGTTTTTCCCTCTATCTTTTATTTCTAACAATTTGGTCTATGAAAAGTCAATTTTGTCTCCTTTTTTTTTTTTAATGAGCCAAACCTTAGGGTCATACAATGGAAAACCCTTCAAGAAATGATTTGTAGCGTCTGTGTTTTGCGATGAAGCTTTAGTTTGTTGACTAAATCGCCTAGGTGTTGCTTAGCAATGACCATGCAGAATACAGACGGCGTTCACTTACGAGGAAGAGCCACTGGCAAAGATGTTCTGCATTAACTCAGAGGCTGAAAAAAGCACTTAAAAATGCCAAAAGCAAAACTCCCAAGAGATAGTACCTTGTCCTGTCGACTTTAATAGTTATAGATTACTGACATAACTGATGCCAAATATGGACAGCTGTTTCAAGTCGAGACCTGCTCATGCATACTTGTAATTTTAAGACAAATTGCAGACCTGATCATGTCTGCAAGTCCTTTCTGGAGTGTTGAAGAGAGTTTTTTTTTTAATTTTTTTTTTTTCTCTTGTTGCTGTTTTTATAACTTGACTTCACTTTAGTCAAGTGAAGCTTTACTTTAGCTTGACATTTGAACAAGCACAAACTTGTTTTCTTTTCATTTTTCAGCAGTGAAGAAATGCATTAGTATTTTTTGGTGTTCCTGGAAAGATACATTCAGATACTGTGTAAAACCAGAAAGCGTTTATACTTTCTCTAATTTTGAAGTCACGCAGGCTTGCCATTTGAATGCATCTCTGGTTATTGCAGTGCAAAAAATCTGCAGGGTTGTCTTGCTTGTTGCAATGTGACCACCTGACTTCCTGGCGGTTGTCATTCCACAACAAGCGAGTCGAAGTTGTCTGAACAGGAAGTTGCCCCTCAGAGAAAACAGACCTGTTGCATGGTTGCAGTATTATTTCACACTTTTGTTTCCCTTTGATCTCCTTTGCCAAAACATTTAAGTGGAAAAAGTAGATTTTAAAAAAAGAAAGTTCCCCCCTTACAGAGCCCCTGCTACAGGCAGCAGGAGGAGCTGGCAGGAGTTTCAGCTCGAGCAGTAAAATGACACCATGCCTCTCCATTTTTTTTCTTATGAAATGCGAAGAGAAGGAACAAAGCTGGATGTCTTTTGAAGGCTTCTGGTAAACCTGGAGAGGAGGGGAAAAGAAAGCTGTGATCTAATCCTGTATTACTTGAAGGTAGAGGTTCAGCTTTTGTAATACGCTACAAATATGTTTCACTTGGTAACTTGGGCTTTTCTAGTGTCTTTTCTTGTTAAATTGTTGAATGTGTAAAATCTTCACAGCTGCTGTGATGTGAGAGGAATAATGATCATACTAGTCAGTTTGATAGCTCTCTGTTCTAGAAAGATCAGGGTTGTCTCTGTTTTTGCACCACCTGGTCTGTCCATTGAAATGTAATTCTTTCTTTAACGTGAATCTGAATTGCTGCTCTGTGAGGTCATTCCTAAAGAGGAAATTCCACAGTCAAAACAATGTCCACGAACAAACTGCTGGATATTGCAAACAGTTGTGCTGAGAGCGCAGTGCATTAACTGTGTTATGAAGTTGAATGTGCAGTGGTGGACTGTTAAACTACTTGTTGGTGACTTACTTTCTGCTGTTTTTAAATGTACGTTTTCCAACCTTTATGCATGGAAGGAATTTAAATGGAGAAACTAAAATCAGATTAACAGTCTATCTTAATAATTTCAGTGAAGAACCAGAATGCATCATGATAATATTATGTTTCTGAGGGCATGTAAAATTTTTGAAATAACCATCAGTCATCGTAGGATATTACCATCTGATACTGTACCAGAACATTAAGTGGATGCAACACTTCCATAATAAAATTTCAGTTTCAAAAGGGATCGTATTACATATAGTCAGTTTTGATAATGCAGTTGTGGAAGTTTACCATTACAGAGAGAGTTCACCATAAACTGAAGTTTTCCTAAATATGACATTTCCAGAAACTGCTTGGCTTCACAGGTTCTTGGTTGATGTAGGTTTGGAACAAATGTGGGGCGAGTAATTGACGAGTACATTTTATTTGGTGAACTATCCCTTTAAGAGCTAATGTGTGTTGTGTTTGCCTGTACTTGGCAGTCCCCATTTTACTTCTGTAATTTGAATTATTACAGAATTGAAAACGGATGTTAATTGTGTTAATAACTCCTGAGGGAATTAATTGGATTGTGAAATTTATTAAGTAAATATATATTAATATTTACTAAATTGTTTGTTTTTTGTTTTTTTAATTGTGTGGAAATATCTCAATGAGAATATTGTTTTAGTGAGGCCAGAAGTTGTGACGCATATCAATAATTGTTTACATGGACTATGACTCTCTTGAGATTAAGTTTTAACTTTTTTTTTATAACCTCCTATCTTAAGCAGTTTCTGATAATTGTGCAAGATTATATTAATGAACTGCTAGACTGTGACAACAACTGCCCTATTTGTGTAATGGCAGGCACAAGTCTGTACTATGTTGGCAACATAAGTTTTCAGTTTGCTTGAACTTCTGGGCACAAATGTAGAGGTGAATTTATTGTGAATTTAACATGGTAACCATGAATATGATTGAAATGGCTTTATATGTACTGTAAGAAAGTCAAGTAGATAACTTAATCACAGTCCTTTCTTATTTAGATTATTGACCTTCAATTTAAAATTAGGTCACTTTCGTATGAGATTAAGTTGAATTGTTTTGTTTTACATTTGGGATGCGTTTTATATCTCTGCTTGTGGAACAATTCCACAAAGAAAACTGACATGCAGAGTTTTGCATGTAGGGTACTAAATGTTATTGTAGAAATATTGGTAATCCGGTAAGAGGGGAAAATGTTTTTTTTTTTTTTTTTTTTTTTTTTTTTGAATGCCTGTTTTTATTTTGATTTCAGTGCCAGAACATATCAAGTCCAGTTTCAGCCAGCCTCAGTCTGCCAATTAGAACAGCAGCACCTCCACTGTAACCTGCGCCATCAGCAATGCCAAGAGGGCCCCAGCCAGCGGCCATCCCCAAGCCCTGCCTCGGTGCCCGCTCTGTAAAGTTCCGCCGCGTCTCTGTCAGCACAAACAGAAACAGCTGTTGAAGCGTGGGCAATCCCTCACGGTCCTTGCTGCCACCCTGGGAACTCAAGTGCAGCTCAACTCTAGCCAGCCAGGGGAGCTTACGACTGAGAGGTCTGTTCTACACTGCGCCCAAAGCCACCTCTCAGGTACTAGTGCTCTGAGTAATGACCTTGGGGGTTACGAATCAGCCAGGTGTGCTGAGATCCATGATATGCATGTTTAAAGTTAGCCATTGCTGATAGGCAGAGGTGTTTCAGACATGTTGAATGAACATACAAGGACAGATATGTGTGTTCATGGGGTTATTTTATTCCCCCAACTAAATACCAACATTTTTGTAGTCAGGTCAATAAATTTACCATCAATTTATCATTTTAACTTCATAAGCATTGTCTGATTGACTGTTAGTTCTTACATATATTTCTAAAATAAGTATTTTTGTCTCCAGTTGCTTTTGTAGTTTACAACTAATGTAATGAAAGGCATTATTTTTGTCAATGGTTGCCGTTTTAGTACAGTCAAGCTAATGGAGTCACTCATGATCTTGATCTTTTTTTCAATTCTAGAAATAAGTGATTGTTTGCTGCATGGTCATAACATATGCCTGTTTTATTGGTGTTAAAATGTATTTGGTGGCCTCATGTTGCTGGTTTTCCTAATGGTTTTGCTCTTTGTTTTGTAGGCATGGCTCCCATTCGGGATTCCGTCAGCCACTCCCCTAACCAAACAGGTGACTCACTTTTTCTTTTTCCTTCCATGTGCTGTTGTTTACCATTTTTGTTTAGTGTGGGTTAAGTCCAAAAGTCACCTGAAGATCTGTTTGTATTAAGGCAGATTGCAATTTTTTGTCTGTTAGTGGTGTCATTAGGTAATTATCTAAACGTTAAATTGCCCTAAAATGTTGTGCAAGAATTTTATCATAATGTCTTGGCATAGAGTGTCTGACTTTGGCAATTTTTTTTTTTCTGTGTTTCCTTTTTATGAAAGGCCAGAGCAGTAATGATGCCAACTAGTATAAAGTTCTCACTTTTCAGATTTTTTTTTTTTTTCACAATGCAAGTCAGTGGCTGAAAACTTCACACAGAACACGTCTACTTGTAGGGATAGCTCATTAAAGAGGGAGAGGACTGAAATCGTTTACTTACACTTGTCATTCCAAACTTGTATGGCTGACTTTCTTTAGTGGAATGTGAGGAAAAACATTAATTTTTTTTGTTTTCTTCCATACAAAGACAGTGGTGTCCAAGCTGGTTTGGACACCACTGACTTAAATTATATGGACAAAATATCTTATGTTCAACAGAAGAAAGGGAGTTAATTTTCGAATGACGTGATGACCAAATTTCCATTGTTCTATCCCTTGGAGACTACAAGTCTCTTCTTGGTTGACAACTCTTTTTGCCTCCCCTGGAGAGATGAAATACTAGATCAAAATATAATGTAACTGTAATTTTCCTTTACCTCAGTGACCTTCAACAGAATCTCCCATTTTATTGAGTCACTCTTAAACAAACAGTTTACTCGAGACCAGCTTTGAGACTGTTTGTGTCTGTGTTTCTTTGTCTTCCCATATCTCTTGGTAACCCAGCCAAGGAGAAAGTCTCAGACTTGGCAAGAGAACAGTGCTCAAGAAAGCTTGGCAGCCATCTTGCAGAAAAATATGAATGCAAGAGCACAAAATTTATTCCAACACAGCAGTTGTGTTATTGTTAGAGTTTAGTGCTGCCACACTTGCCACATCTACGTAAAAATCAGAGTGCAGAGACGCTTCACACTTAGTGTTGCTGTAAGCAGTCGTCTGTCTTTCCCTCCTCTCTCCTGGCATGCAGCATGATCATGCTGCTGCTACAAAATGGTGGCAGATCTACTACTGTTTCAGTCTGGCTTGAGTGAGACACCTCTCAGCAGGACAGAGACAGGGCCTATG
The DNA here is from genome assembly GCA_034779775.1 of Enteromius afrohamiltoni. Lineage (NCBI taxonomy): Eukaryota > Metazoa > Chordata > Actinopteri > Cypriniformes > Cyprinidae > Enteromius > Enteromius afrohamiltoni. The sequence goes on along the minus strand of JAUYWG010000033.1, from coordinate 6,547,531 downwards.
GGCAGTTAGCCATTGCCACATAAACCATAAATGGGCAAGTTATCACAAATTCTGAACTCTACCAAATGTTAATATTAACAGGATGTTGTTTATGTACAGCATTTGATTTGTGTTTTTTTGAGAGTTTTATTTTCACTGGGTGTTTTACAGTTAATCATTGTTGAAGTACATAGAAGTGTACACAGTGTAACCAAAATCAGGAATTGGTAAGGGATTGTATCTATATTTATTATTTTTACAAGATCATATTTTTCTGACTAAGGATTTTTCTGGTCGACCAGTAGTCATTTATTTTAAACATTTATTGGTTAATCATGTGTTTATTAATAAACTATTCAAATCATTATAATAAGCCTTTAATTGCATATAGCCTAATAAGCGCTCAAGTGCACACACAAAGCTTGCCACAGGGCACCAGCAGAACAGATGACTGTGTGTCATGTGAATGTGTCAGTGATAACAGTAAGGAGACTGCATTAACGTTAATTCTTTCTTTGAAGGCAACACTGACTTTTTTTTTTTCCCCTGTGACTTATTAAAATTTGGTTGACTAAGCATCTTCTAGCCGACTAACAATTAGTCAACTATTTTGGGGGGGCAGCTCTTTTATATGTACACATATATAATATATTATATATACACACACATTTTTATGGTCCACTTTTTTTTTCTTTTTTTTTCTTCTTAGTGCTGACCATCTGAACTGAATTGACCTTTTATTTTCACAGGTTTAGAACATGCTGGTCTGGAGCCTCAGTATGAAAATTCACCGTGGAGCTCTGGCTCACCCTGCAGCGACTCAAACAGCAACTGGGGAAAAGTTATTGTAGATAAGGGACCCTGGCCCTCCATCACTGGTAGTGACCCAGAGTTAGCCTCAGAATGTATGGATGCTGACTCTGCCTCCAGCTCTGGGTCAGAAAAAAATCTTAGTATGATGGCATCCGGGAGCACTGGTGGCGACAACAATGGCAATAGACAAGGTTCTCATTTCATGGTTGCAAATGGCAGCAATAATGTGGGTAATGGGAGTGTTAAGGGGCCTTGGGGTGTATCCAATGGCTCGATGCTAAGCACATGTCAAGGCTCCAGCGAGGGCCCCAGCGGCAAGCTGGCAGAAAGCAGCCATGGCAAATTAAATGCATGGGGTACCCAAGGTTCCTCAACCAATGTAGGTATAAATCCAAGCACTTTGAACCCAAATGCCAACCATGGTGCCTGGCCCGTTCTTCAGAACACTGGGCTCAACCCCCATGGGCCTGTGGGGAACGGAAATGGTGGCACCAACACTCAACAAAGCACCATAGGTCAAACACCCAGCATGCAGAGTATCAACTCTAAGATGTCTTGGGGATGCCTGCAGGAAAATATGTCTGAAGCTGAAGTCAATGGTACAAACAAGGTTCCAAGTGGGCAGCCTCAAAACCTTAACACTGAATTTAATGGACCAAATAACACTACTAACACGATGACCTCTAGTTTACCAAACTCTACAGGTTCAATGCAGATGAATGAACAGCCCGCAGGGCACCGAGGTTGGCCTATGAGTACAGGGGGCTCCCCTCAGCTCCCTATTTCTCCAGTCTCTAATGGCACTTCCATTTCTCAACATGGCAACAGTGAGGGAATAAACAGCGGGTCTTATGGTACAGCATGGGGCGTTCCGCCCGGCACTAATTACTCTGGAGACAAATGTCCCGTCCCTAAAGGCCAAGCTGTGGGCGACACTGTGAATGCAACTCTAATGCAGTCTGGAGCCAATGGCTCCTCTGTGAGTGCTCCTTCTTTAAAGAATAATAATAATAATAACGGGATGGGCAGTCGTGGAGGAGGTTGGGACTCAGCGCCCACTACCTCACAAAGTATGTCTTGGGGAGCAGGCAATGCTGTTGGCCCATCTGGGATCCCTCGCCCCTGGGGGAGTGCCTCTTCCTCCTCGTCTTCCTCTTCCTCATCCTCTTCAAACACTGGCACTAAAGTCTCAAACGGGGAGTGGAACACTTTGCCCAGCAACAGTCAGCATTCCAATGATAGCACGAATGGGAGCAGGAAGGGAACAAATGGATGGAAGTCCTTGGAGGACGATGCTCTTGGCATAGGGAGTTCCAGTCAAGCGTCACAAGGCAGCACATGGAACAAATCTACGGGCAGTGAAGGAAGTGGAGAGAGCTCAGAAGGTCGCAGTGAGAGGGATGGGCAACGTGGCGGCAATCGACGGAGAGGTAATCAGCATGGCATGATCAACACAACTCTCTCTAGAATCGACGTGGACCCCAGGGTGCTGTCCAATATGGGATGGGGACAAACTCCAGTCCGCCAGAACACTGTGTGGGATATTTCAAGCTCTGAAAAAAAGGCAGGAAATGGACAGACAGGCTGGTGTAGCGCTCCCCCTCAGGCATCTAACTCAGGTGGTTGGGGAGATGGACCCAGCACCAACAAAAGTAGCGATTCTTCAGTGTCTGGGTGGACTGAATCGAAACATTCAACTGGCTTGGTAGAAGCCAAAGTTCCAGTTGCGCAAAGTGGATGGGAGGATGGTCCTTCTGTTACAATGAACAAAGGTGGTTCCTCGTGGAATGGCTCTAAGGAAGAGAAGTCCTCCTCTTGGAATAATCCGCCAAAGGCAAAGCAGGGATGGGGCGGAGAAGGCCAGAAGGGAAACCACTGGGAAGAGCCCCAAAAGTCTAGTTCTGGTGGCTGGGACAGTGATAGCGACCGTTCTGGATCAGGCTGGAGTGAGCCTGGGCGGTGCGGGACAAGCAACACCTGGGGAGGCAGCGGCGGCACTAACACTCCTGACCAGAGTGGTCCAAACACAGGATGGGGAGAGCCACCCAAGACCAACTATCAAAACCAAACCTGGGGTGAGCCAATCAAATCAAGCCACTCCAACTCCACTTGGGGCGACAATACAAAACCGAGCAACTCTTCAGAGTGGGGCAAGTCCCAAGATTCCAGCATGGGAACGTTCAGGAGTGGGAGCACCTCTCAGACTGGAGCCCCTGGTCAGAATAAGCCTACAGGATGGTTGGGAGGCCCGATGCCTACTGCATCCAAAGAAGAAGAATCCACTGGATGGGAAGAGCCATCCCCTGAATCCATCAGACGTAGAATGGAGATCGATGATGGCACTGCAGCATGGGGAGATCCCAAAAATTATAAGTACAGCAATGTAAATATGTGGAACAAGAACACTGCTGGAGAGCAGGATGGCATGGCTGTTTCTCAGCCCCCACAAGCCCAAAGCACCATGGCTCCAAAGGAAAAGAATTGCGGCTCAGGTGGGTGTCTTCCTTTTTGGCAGTGCCTTGGCAATTATTACTCACCCATTATATTTATCTTTAGTCATGCAGTCATCCCTTTGGAATTTCTCTGGATGCACTTTTTCCTCCCACACCTTTCCTCTGATACTTCCAGCACTGACGAGCTCTGAACTTACGAGCAAGTGTTTGTGTGCATGTCTATATATAAGTGTGTTTATGCAGTGCAGAGGAATGTATATACTTAGTAAAAGTGCAGCTTTTTCCCATTGATTTGTAGTTATTTGCCAAACAGAAATGTAAAGGTGCATGTGCAAATAGTGTTACTAGTTCACTTGGAATTGGACGTAGATAAGCTGTGCTCAGGGAAAAATAGGCTTGGGTTACATTGTGACCGATGGTGCAGTCATATGGCAGCAACTTGAGCAGCAGGGCACACATGAACAGGGCTATTTTTGAAGGAAGTATTCAGGGCATATGCTGCATGGTGAAAGTGCAAAAAGCTCAGTAGTTAAATGTAAGCTGATCCATCAGAAGGACTTCGGAGTAAACAAAGCTTACAAAAGCATGTTTATGTAAGGGTGGGATTTGGGACATTGAAAAGTTTGCAAGTACAGTCCAGTCCCACTTTATTATTTGTAGTTTATTTGTAAATATTAATTGCATTGAGTTTGTTTAATAGATTTAAGTTTTAAAAGACACGGTTGCTAGGTATGTTAAATATCTTTAGATGCAAATTAGTTATTGCGTAGTTATTCTCCATGTAGCTTATGCATTACACTTTGGTTCTTGTTTGCTCTGACAGATTTCATTTTGCTTGCAAAATAATAAAATAGCTTTTAATTGTGCCATCCTCTCATTTGTTGCATTTAGTATTTTGAACAATTTTGCATTTTGTATACTACTCTTTGATAATTTTTTTGGGGGGGTGGTTTTATTACAGGTTGGGGAGAGCCATATGGCGGGCCACAAAAAATGGAGTCCTCTACCTGGGGTGAGCATGCTGCTCCACCTGTCACTGTGGACAATGGCACTTCTGCTTGGGGAAAGCCTGTTGATACAGGTTCCGGCTGGGAAGAGTCTGGGAGGGACAACTTAGGAGGCAGTGGCTGGGGCAACACTGCTATAGGCCAGCAGTCACAGCACAAGTCTGGTACGTCCCATCTCCAACTGGGGGAAAGAACTTTTAAGTTTTCTTTCTTTTACGTAGTTTCTTGCTTTATTTGAATTTCAATGTAAATTGTTTTTTGTTTTTTTTTATTTTTCTCAATTTTAATTGATTTGCCATTTTTAGGATCCAAATCTATGCAAGATAATTGGGGTGGAGAGGAGATGTCCATGACGGGGCACTCCAACTGGGAGGAGGAAGAGGAAGTAGAGATAGGCATGTGGAACAACAATCCATCACAAGACGTGAACCAATCTGGAAACTGGCCCTACAAGAAGATGACTCCAAAAGTAATAATTAAGACCTCATTAAACCTGGCAGACCTGCTTGACACATCATTCAGTAAATATTCTGTTGAATAGCTAGAATAAAATTTTGCTTATTTGTTTTCTACCCTCCTTTACGTTAGCTGAACAAAGGACCCAACAAGCAAGACGATTCTCCATGGATGAATCAGATTGTGAAACAATTCAACAACATGTACCCTGTAAGGATGATGTCTTGATTGCTATGCTTCTGTGATACCTGTTTATTAGTATTATGTATAAGTATTATGTGTCTCTAAATCTTTTATGGAGCATAAAGATATTAGCACATTGACGTCTTGTTGTTATTTTACAGCGGAATTCCACTGAAGACTCCCTGAAGAGCAATAAGATGGATATGTCTGGAGGTAGGTCGCATACACATGTTTCCCCAGTGTTTTTCATTGAGTGATGTTTGATGGAGTATTTTATAAAATCTGTGAATTCTTCTAATCTTCTGCAGGAATGGCAGACAAGCGCATTGACGGAGACAAGCATGTTCTTAATATCGGAGAATATGGGAAAAATCCTGCTTCACGCCACCAGATCCACAAAGACTCTCCTATAGACCGTAATCCCTATATGGATAAGGTCAGTTATTTCCTGTTCTGCTGTAACAGTGATGTCACCTTCATTTTGTCCGGTCTTGTATTTCTGCTTGTTCGGTACTTTAGCACCCTCTATGGGACGTGGATGCAATATAAAGATCAACATTGAATTCTTATGGCTTTGAGGCCAGTGGATCTTAACCTTTATGTTTTTTACTCTGTCCCCCTTTATCCATAAGTATATTTTCTATGGAGAATCTGCTATAATATTTTTAAATTAAACTGGTTTTAAAGAGGTAAATTAGATAGATTCTATTTTTTTAAGCTTATTTTGATTTCATACTCCTTCAGTAGTCGTAATCTGTCTTCTGATCCCAATTATCCCATTGCCTCACTAACTTTCTTCAAATTGAAGAACGCTCTCCAGTGGCTTAAACATGCCAAAGAGGATGCTAACATAGCCTTTCTCTCTCCTTTTCTGTGGCTGATGTGTCTATCTCTGGTGGCCTGGTCTTCCTTATGGTCTTTGTCCAATTCCTCACTGCTGTTGTGCTCTGCGTCCTGCTCCTCTCTCTGCTTGGTCTGTGGTTGTGCTGCTTCAGCTTTCACTGCCTGTATATGATAGCCCTCTAGCAGAGGAGTCCCAAGTCTCACAGATCACTTCCATGCAGAATGTCAGCTTTTCTCCTACAAATAATGCACTGCCAAACCAGTGCAGCTTGCCTCAACATCCAAACTCTGCCTCTGTTAGGCAGGTGAGTTAGTGCATGCTGAATGTGTGAATGCACTGGATTGCCGGATGCTTATTTACATGTGTGGTGATTTATGTTTCTTCACAGAATGTAAACATGTACAGTGTCGGTAATGCAGCAGCACAAGGCCGGAACGCCCAACAGCCTCCAGCACAACCTATGAACTCTGCTCAGCCCAGTCTACGCAACCAAGTGCCTCCTCCACTACTTCCCTCTCAGGTAATGGTTTTTGTATCCTAAGATGTGGGCTGTACAGGGTTCCCAAAAACGCTGCAAATATCAAGGAATTTCTAAAGTAACTCCAGGCCTTTATTTGTTTCTCTTGAAAAAAATTGTAAAACTACAACACTAGTGCCCTAGTGCCTTCTTTGCTAGTTACAGAAAAAGTAGAATTACTTTAAGTAATTCAATAATTGTAATTCAAAAAGACTGATTACCCATTGACTACCTGTTTGTTGAGTCTGACCAACAAACAATTGTAGGCCACACAAGTAAACTATGTAAAACTTTTTTTTTTTTATAATTTTTTTTTATTGATACACTTGATGTTTTTTTTTATTGTTTTATAACAACAATAATAACAAATGTGTACTGTTTCTTTGTTTGTTTTTTTCCCCAGGTCCCGCCACCCCTGTTGAAGTACTCGTCCAATAATGGAGGTCTGAACACTCTGTTTGGCCCACAGCAGGTGGCTATGCTGAACCAGCTGTCCCAGCTCAACCAACTGTCTCAGCTTTCTCAGATTAATCAGTTACAGGTATTGATCTTGCAGCTAGTACCAGCCTAGAAGTGATGAGTTAACTTGTTCTCTCTTATACTTAATACTTCTCCCCCCCCCATCCCAGCGTCTTATTTTGCAGCAAAAAGCTCAAAGCCAGAGGGCCATGCCTGTTAACGGCCGCCAGCAACAAGAACAGGTTTGTGCTCTCTTAGACCCATTTATGTGTTCCGTTTCCTTCCGTCTTGGCTCGTTTGTGACATTTTTCATTTGTGATGGCATGTAGGGTCGTGGTCTGGGTCCGTCCCAGCAGATGATCCAGCCTCCCCGCCATCTTGATCCCTCCCTGATGAAGCAGCAGACTTCCCCTCAGCCACCCTCGCTGCACCAGCCCAGCTTCAAGTCCTATATGGAGAACTTCATGCCCCCCAATGCCTCTGACCTGCAGAAAGAACAAAGTTCCCTGAGCTCGTTCAGTAATTTCCCTTTAGGTGGGTGTCCTCCCCATCTTAATGTAGGCCAGACTGACTCTTTGTTGCACCAAGCTGCCAAGCCCAACACGATGTTTGCCTCTGACATGTCAGGCTATCAGCCAGCTGGCATTAGTCAAAGTCATAGCCTCCTAGCCCCACCTCTGAGCAATGGCCACATGGTGCCAGGCTCTCCCATCAACCCTCGGGTAGGAAAGAACTTCTGTCCTGACAGCAGCTCTCTGCCAGCAAGAGGTGAATGAGGAGAAAATACTGAAAAAAAATACTGCACTCTGATTTCAAACTTGAATGAATTGATGAAATTACATTTTTGTTAGACCTGCTGCTGATTTTAATTCCTGTGTACCAGTTAACCTAAATGTCTGACAAAATGTGTATTTTCTTGATTTTTATTTTTTTATTTGTTGTATTCCTCTAGGTTTGAACTCAAACTTGAATGTAAACAACCTCGACATTGGCAGTGTTAGTTTTAAGGAGCCACAGTCCCGTCTGAAGAAGTGGACTGCCATGGACATTTCTGTTAACTCGCCACTTGATCAAAACCCCAGCAAATCTGGTATGTTTCCTTTTTTTACTTTTTTATATAAAAAATACAACAGCTGTGATTATTTATTGCTTACATTAATTTCAGAATGTGAAGTTGAATGCTTCGGCTGCATTAATTATCTGATGTATAAAATAGCAGCCAATTCATTGAGTTTTGGATGTGTAGATCAAGCATGCCATCCAGTTGACCTGCATTAAAAAAATGTAGATTCCGTTTAATTATTAATGCAATATCAAAGGAAATGAACAACAATTTTCTTGTCATAATTAAAGCCCTAATCTTATCTCAACAAAAAACTTTTTTTATATGCAAAAAGTGTGCAAAAGTCTGATTTTAAAATGATTTTACTGTAGGTGCTATAACATCTGGCCTGAGGCTTGAAGACTCACCCTTTGGTCCATATGACTTCATCAATGCCAGTAACACTCCCATCAGTCCTCCTGGGTCTGTGGGAGATGGCTGGCCCAGCCGTGCCAAATCACCTCATGGTTCCACCAATGTCAACTGGCCACCAGGTTTGGACCTATTCACTATATAAATCTTACATTATAACTAAATATTACCGAGAAGCTCAGAATGTCAAAAATGTCGCAGTGCCGTTGTAGCATGAGTGACACATGAGTGTCTTTTTTTTTTTTTTTTGGCAGAGTTCCGTCCTGGTGAGCCCTGGAAAGGATATCCAAACATTGATCCTGAAACTGACCCATTTGTCACTCCTGGTAGTGTGATTAATAATCTCTCCATTAATACAGTCCGGGATGTTGATCACCTCAGGGACAGGAACAATGGCAAGTAATCTGTTAAACCAGATATATCAAAACACACTCTGGTGTAAAAGTGTGTTTTTTACATCAAATTGATCAAATAAAAAAAGGCTTTTAAATTAAAAAATAAATCAATCAATGCTGTTTTTTTTGTTTTTTGTTTTTGTTTTTACTTTGAATTCATTAAAGAGTCCTGTAAAAATAATTTCAGTCTCAGATTTTATTTGTATTAGTGTTTCCGTCAATTAATCTTTTTCTTTTTTTTTCTTCTTTCAGGGCCATCCTCATCACTTAACACCACGCTGCCTTCAAATAGTGCCTGGACATCCATTCGTGCCTCCAACCACAATAGTTCCCTCAGCAGTACAGCACAAAGCACTTCAGGTTGGTGGGCATTTATTTTGGCGAAGCCACGGAGGCCTGTGACCCTTATGTATTCTTTAAATTGATTTTTCTTTTTTACTCTTCCCTGCAGCCAGAAACAGTGACTCCAAATGGTCTCCTGGTACAGTCACCAACACCTCTTTGGCTCATGAGCTGTGGAAGGTTCCTCTCCCCTCGAAAGGTATTTCTGCTCCGTCCCGCCCCCCACCCGGCCTGACTGGCCAAAAACAGCCCTCATCTTGGGATAACAGCTCTCTGAGACTGGCAGGCTGGGGTAGCTCTGAATCCAGATTCAACTCTGGTTAGTCAATCATGTTCCCTTTCACCTACTCTATTAATAAATAGTGTAAATGATATTGAATTTAAAGAAACGAGAGAGATTTGAAATGATCACTGTCCGCAGGTTCCAGCTGGGGTGACAGCAGCTCAGGGAGAACTAATTGGCTTGTTCTCAAAAACCTCACACCTCAGGTAAGATGCTTAATGATTTGGAATGTACCCACTTGTTTTAACAGGTTAAGCATTCACACTGCCTGATTTCTGCAGCACTTTAGTTGAAAGAAACATTTAGGTCCCAGAAAAGTAGCAAGGACTGATAAAATATTTCATGAGACATCAGCGGTTTAATTGTAATTTCAGGAAGCTACTAGAGTTTGTAATTCTCAAGGGCCAGCACTGAATAACACTTGTCATTTTTAGATATTATAGAAAATGGTCCATTTAGAACCCTATTCACTGTTTTATGTGTAAAGCCAGATCATAATCATTTCTTGGGTAAGAAGTCAAGCTTGTGTTTTACAGATTGATGGCTCCACCTTGCGAACTCTGTGCATGCAGCACGGTCCACTGATCACATTCCATCTGAACCTTCCCCATGGCAACGCTGTCGTCTGCTACAGCTCTAAGGAGGAGGCTGCAAAAGCCCAGAAGTCACTGCACATGTAAGTCCACCTTTTTTTTCCCCCTCCCAATGTAGGTTAAGAATGAATTTTCAGCAAATGTACAGTTTTACACTCCAAGGTCGTTGTATCTTCTTGAGATGCATGATTACTATTAAGGATGTGATACATTAAAGGAATAGTTCACCCAAAAATGAAAATTATGTCATCTACTTACTCTCAAGTAGTCCCAAATCTATTTGAATTTCTTTGTTCTGCGGAACACAAAGGGAAGACATTTTAAAGGAAGTTTGTAACTAGGTTGTTTTGGGTCACCACTGACTTCCGTAGTATTTTATTTTTCTACTATGGAAGTCAGTGGTGACCCAAAACAGTTTGGTAACAAATGTTTTGTTCATTTGTTTTTTTATTTTTTGACGCTCTATTAATGTAATAGTGATTACTTTAACAGCCTTAACGGGATCATTTCACAAACGCAGTGTTTTTTTAATATTCTAAAAATCTGTTTACACGATGCTTGAGTGGACGGTTTATCAGCCTGCTTTCTCTTTCAATCAAAACTCTGAAAAGCCATTTTCAAAACCCCATTCTGAAGTTCACAAAACCTTGTATGTGAGTGAGGCATCATACTGATGAAGGCTCTGCTCTTCCTCCTCAGGTGTGTTTTAGGGAACACTACTATTCTTGCAGAGTTTGCTAGTGAAGAGGAAATTAATCGTTTCTTTGCACAAGGTCAGTCAATGACTGCCTCTCCCAGCTGGCAGACACTGGGCTCTTCTCAGAACCGGATCGGATCCATGGAGGGTTCTCACCCCTTCCCAAACCGCACTGATCCAAATCACTGGAACGGCAGCGGGCTGTCAGGAGCTGGCAGCGGAGACCTGCACGGCTCGTCTCTCTGGGGCGTCCCCAATTACTCCACGAGCCTGTGGGGCAGCCCCAGTGGTGGTGAGGGTGGGGGAATCAACAGTCCCTCCCCCATCAGCTCCTTCCTTCCTGTTGATCACCTGACGGGAGGTGGGGAGTCTATGTAGTGCATCTTTCACCTTCTGACTTAAAAACAAAAAAAAAATGACAAAAAAAAAACATACAAACCCGTGACCTCAATGTGGAAATAGTTAATCCTAATCATATGACCATATATATATTATATATGAAAAAAAAATCAAATGGCACTAGTTATACTTTCTTCACTTACAAAAAGAAAAAAAAAAAAACAATGCGGGGTCACCCTGTGGAAACAAGTTACGTTTTTTTTTTCTGCACATATGTCCACTTTGTTTTAGCCCAAAACATATCAGTTTGAATACTTGAATTATGCAGGCCAATTCTATAATGTGAAAGGATGTATTTACACTTCCAGGTAGTGCTCTTCATACAGAAAAAAGCTTCAGTTGAGCTCATCTGTTTATTCATCATGTTTATTTGAATTCCAATTCTTTTTGTTTTGTTTTTATTATTTGCATTTTGTTTGCTGACAATGTTGGAGTTTGAGCTTTTTTAACTTTGCACTGAATGTGGTTTTTCTCAGTATAATCTGCAATATGGAGGGAGCCGGCAGTTCCAGTGTAGTTGTTTACTCAAGGATGTTCTTAAAGTGTGCGCTCTACTATGCCTTGATGTACGCCTACCTTATTGTGGTATTGTGGAGTTCGAGATCAAGATATAGATGCTGACTTAGGATTATTTGATGATATTACAGAAATAAGTATTGCACCAATTTTGTTTTAAAACTAAAGAATTTAGCTCTGCAGTCTAAAAAACTGTAGCCACAGCTGTGACTTGCAAACCCAACCTGCAAGCCAGGGGGAACAGCACTTTCAAAATAGGCTTTCAATTTTTTTTTGGAGGCATCACATTGTGCCCTCTTGTTTACAAAACTTTTTGAGGGGGAAAGTATGGTCATTCTTCCTTTTATTTTAAACGGAGAAAAAAAAATGCATAAAGAATTGAAAAAAAAAAAAAAATCTTACAAAAATTATAAACAAAAATAAAACAAAAAAACAATAAAATAAAAAAATATATAAAAAAAATCAATCTTGAGGATGAAGACGAAGCTTTTTATCTCTGGGAATACTGATCAGTGTTTGGCCATGTCATTGGTTATTTTATCTATTCCTCGTCTGCTAAATAACCAGCATGGTTCTCAGGAAATATAGCCAGTTTTCCCCCCATAGAAACTCCTTGTAGGAAAATCCAACTTTTAGCACTGAAACTACTTATAGCTCTGTAAGTTTTTCTCTGCCAAATAACTGCTTTAAGCTGGAGACATTCTACATACTGCTTTTCGAATATGCTGTCTTTTTATTAATGAGTGGATATGGTTTGCTGAATCACTATCTAGTCCTTCTTCCCTTTTTCCCACTGAGTGGCTCAATGTTTTTCGCTTTGTGACTGTCGAAGTAACTGTCAAATGTCATAAGAAAAAGCAGAAATCTGTAACTATGCATACTGTAGCCAGTGACTTGGCCTACAGAATCGCTTTTTCTTTGTCTGAAGTAATGTTTTGTATGTTCCAGTAATTTGCGTATACATCATTTGATTATATATATATATACATATTTTATATATATATATATATATTTTTTTTTTCCTCATCGCCAGAGCTGGTGTTAAAGAAAATCTTGTTTGGTTATTTTAACAGTGCAAAAGTCGTCCACATTTCATTGCCTTGATTCAAATTGTGTCCGAAGATGCAACAAGTCAAGTGGCTTTTAACTGTTTACAAATAGAAAATGATTGTAATGTGTACAGTTTGGTTGTGTTAATCTGAAGTTCCTTACAATATTAATAAATCAAATGTTTTGGCTGCTCATTACCATTTTATTTTAATTTTTTTTTTTTTTTTTTTTCCTTTGTTCATTTTACTTAAATTTTTCTTCTGCCCATTTCCCTCCCCTTTTTTCCCCTTCCTCAAAGCTGGTTTGTCATTGAAAATGGCTTGCCTTTGTACTTGTGGCCAAGGAAGGCTGGATTAGAGGTGAATGTAATCTATTGCTGGTAGTTAAAATAATGTGCGTAGATTTGCAGACTATTTACCTTTTTATTGTACTATATTTTAGGTGCACAATTTATGAGACGCTTCAAGAGCGAGAGGGAGAGAAAGATGTCAGCATTAGGCTAAGCCATGGACCTTAATATTCGTTTAAGCTGTTTGTTTTTGGGGTTTTTTTCTCCATTTTGTTTTATTTGAGAAGTAGAACTTGCGTGCGTGGTGTGTTAACTTATCCATATTTAATGACTCGTAGTACAGAACCCTGAGTATTACCCTCACTTTATGGTTGCGTGCCAGTATTGAACCATTTTAAGTAACTGCTTTACCAAATATACTTCAATCAAAGGATTTGTTTACTTAATTCCAGACCTGGCTTATCTTTGTTTGTCGGACATATTTTAAGTGGAACATTGGAGAGAAACTACATAACAAATGCCGAAAATTACTTTTTTGGAATTGCACTTGGTGTACATAAATAACAAGAAAAGCTTGTACTGTATTTTTGTTTTCCGGAGGCAGATTGTAGCTTTTGGAGACTGGATGGCATGGACGGAGGAGGACTTTGCCTTTTGTTTGTCTTTTTATTCTTCGTGTACATTGACTAGACTCTGAAAGCGTGCGTTTGTGCCTGTGTGCTTGAGTGGTCTCATTCCTGCGCATCAGGAGCCCAAGTATTCTCCTCTTGTTTGGGGTGCGTATAACTGCAGGTTTTGCCGTGACTTTGTTTACTCCCTCGATATGGATCGCTCAATCTTTTGTGCTTTAGTTACATGTTCGTATGCATCCGGGGTAGCGTTAGTCCTTTCTGGAAGTGCTATGTTGAGCTTTACCAATGGTTTTGAATGGGTCTTGTCAAACGTGCTAGTTTCCCTGTTCTTCGTGGCTTTTTACTTTTTGGAAGCGTAGGGAAAAGCCATTGGCACCCAGTTTATTTCCACTTTTAATTTTTTGTTTTTTCTTGCTCTTTATTTTCTATTTTTGTCCCCCTCCCCTCTTTTCCCCAGAGTTTTGTTTTATGTATGTGCAGCTTTTTGGTGTTAGACAGAACTGTCATGCTGAGACATTTTGATAATTCACTGTCATGCCAAATTATCAAGCAGGGGGAGGAAAGGGATTTGTTCTTTTGTAAAAGCTGGACAATGTATATGCTTCAAATGTCACTTGCAAAATGGATTTTTTGAGGATATTCATGAGCAATGTACAATCCCCATTTTTATAGCCAGGTTGAACGTAGAGGAAACGGAAAAAAAGTGACTTGGCCTGACATTCTACTTTTGTACTGAAAATGTCATTTCTTTTCTGATTTATCCTGTGAGCAAATATACCCTTGTCTTTTAAATGGTTCCTACTGTTGAACAATGTGCTAAGGCAATTGACTTAAACTGTGAGTTTTGCTGTCATGTCATTATAAACCCGAAAAGCTTTAGTAAAACCAGCACAAGAAACAGATGAACGAGAGTTTAAATCGAAACTTCCACCATGGGGAAATTCTAAGAGAGTCTATGCAGTGTAGGGTGAGGCTTCCATGTCTGTGTCTTTGCTTAATAAAAATCCTGGCTGCAGTAGTGGCGGGATTTAAAAATACGATTCCTGTAATGTGCCATGATCGAAAATTTTCTTTAACTTTTCGTCACACAAAAAATTGGCCAGTTGTAGCTAATGGAGGGTTGCATTAACATTTCCTTTTTCACAGCGCTCCTCACAGAACAGGCTGGGGGAATAGCAAATTCTCAACGCCAACATTTCTTCTAGTGGTCTGTCAAGAAATAGTTTGCTCACATGTAACCTATATGCACACTGCTTTGGTAGACTGTTTGAAAATAAATAGAAATAAACATCAATAAGATAACTTAAATGAGCAGGAAGTTCTTTTCAGTGTCTTCCTGGGGTCATATTAGAATTTTAACTTGGGGAACTGCACTTTTTGAAGGACAATCCTTATTTGTATTGGTAACAATTGACACAAGGTTTAGTCTAGAAATACATGGTAGATACTCAAATGTGTAGTGATGAATGTTTCCTGTAATGCTGTTTCATTTCTTTTATTTTTTTTTCTTTGTTGCTTGGTTTTCAATTTTAGTACCCTTAAGTGCATATGTAACGAGGTTAGTTGAGGTAATCGAGTAGTTTTTAGGTCTTTTGTTGGCTGTACTTGTAGACTGATAAATAACTGTTTGTAAAGTCCTGATCTTGATATCGGAATACAAAGCTGTATAACTTGGGTTCAACCCGCAATAAAGCCTAACAGTGATTATGGTGTGGGGTTTTTCTTTCTTTTATATACTTGAAACACCGTTTCTAAATAATTAGGAATATTTACATGGGTTACATCCTCATTTGCTTAGTATCACAATTTATGGCGTTATATATATGTGACCCTGGACAACAAAACCAGTCGTAAGTAAATTGAGATTTATACATTATCTGAAGCTGAATAAATAAGCTTTCCGTTGATTAATGATTTGTATGGATAGGCCAATATTTGGCCGAGATGCAACTATAAGAATATCTGGAATCTGAGGGTGCTGAGTCCTTAAATTACCCTTAAAGTTGTCCAACTGAAGATCTTATCAATGCATATTACTAATCAAAAATGTTTAATATATTTTCAGTCAGAAATTGATTAAATGCATTCATGGAACATGATCTTTACTTACTATCCTAAGGATTTTTGGCAAAAAAGAAAAATCAATAATTTTGACCCAAACAATGTATTTTTGGTTATTGCTACAAATGTACCCCAGTGACTCAAGACTGGTTTTGTGGTTCAGGGTCACGTATGGTCGAAGGATCTCATTTTGATTGCCATAAATGTTTCACCTGCTGGTATGTAGAGCACTTCTACATGCAAAACAGAAACAGTGCTTTTAAAATGTTTTTTTTTTTTTTTTTTTACATGACAAAGACTCCGGTCATCAAGTATCAATTTTATTCTTTTTATTCTACATGAATGTGGGATCATCGAAACCGCTTGAGGTTCAGTAATCCTGCCATTATTGGTCATTACAGAATAAACGTCTGTGAGACGCCACATGCTGGTGCCCTTATATAAGAATTGAAGAAATAATAAATGACCCAATGCATCTTAAAAAAAAAGTATAACTTCTGTGCTGGCAGCAGCACCAAATTAATTTCTAAAAAATAGTTTGTTTTCAGTCAAAGAAAACCTAAAAAAAAAAAAACTTACGGTATAAGAATGATTCGTGACCAGTTTTTTTCAATCAGTCTTGTTTGAATCAGCCTGAATTTTTAAAACCTTTAACTTTGAAAAACTTCTCCCATGTCAGGCTGTCCAACAAGGTTTTGAAAGGTCCACACATTTTTAAATCCTCCTATGATTTGCTTAAACTCATGCAAGGATGCAGGACTTTAGCACAGCGGTGTGAAGGTCTTGCACTGACCTTGAATTTAAGTTGCAGTGACACTACCAGTACACTAGAGGGATCTCAGTGAGGCTTACACTTGGGCAAAGGCACACCAAAGAATTACAATTTAGTTTTGGCTTTATTGTCAGCTCAAGTTCCCAAGAGTTTATAGTGACATTTTCATTAAATACAACAGTACACAACAAGGCAGTTGACTCCATAAGCAAGAGACGACAGAAAATGGTATGACAGAAACTGGACACCGTTTGGATGCAGCCGATCCACATTGTTAATACGGACTCCGTACCTGCAACAAAAAAAAAAGGAAATGTGAAACTAAGATAAAATGACCAAACATGCAAACATAACCTCCAATCTAAGTATTAGCTCAAAAGACGACGTGCACATACCATATAACTTGCTTCTATTCATACACATCTTTTTTATCTGCAATGAACTGTACAATCTCCGCAGGAGTCATAAGCTTCTCCGCCTCCACATCTGGGATCTCAAATCCTGTGAACAATGTGTTTGTGATTATACCATTTCATTTGAATTGTGATGCTCAGTTGTCAAATGCTTTAACAGTACAGGAACATACTAACCAAACTCATCTTCCAAAGCCATTATAATCTCCACCTGGTCCAAGCTGTCCAGCCCCAGATCTTTCATGAAATGAGACGTGGTTTGCAGCTTGCAGAGGGAAAAAGTATCAGAAACTGATGCTAGGAATATGTATTACACAATATCTCATTGTAAACAAAGCAGCTTGTCATAGACATCTACAATACTTGTAAATCCTTTATTAATCTTAGTTATTTCCAACATTTACACTTAATATATTATGAAGATAAAAAGCTGTATCTGTTAATTTAATGGACCCGAACGAACATGAAGCAACAATGTTGTACTTTCAATAAAGGGTAACAAAAATGAATGAATAAATGTAATGCTTATTGTTAGTTAATGCATTAATTCATGGAAACCTGTTGTAACATGTTACACCGATGAAATGCATTAAAATACTTTTTTTTCAGTTTTCAGTTAAGACAGAAACTGCATTATCATTGTCTTCAAATGTCAGTTTTTGCAGATCATCATAAGCAAACATCCTGTGTGATGTAAACACATGATGTAGGGTAAGTATGAAGCGCCTCTCACATTCTCTGGATTGATCTTGTCGTACAGTTTGAGGACGTACATGACACGGTCTTCAATGTTCTCTAAAGTGAGGGGTGGAAGATCCCCGTAGTGCCGACACTGAAGAACAGACGGGCCTGAAACCTGTAGACATTCAAACATTTACATTCACTCACTTAGCAGACGATTTATCCAAAGTGACTGATCCATGAAGAACATGAGCAATTAATCCCAGAGCCAACAATATTCACTGAACACAATACCAGCTTTATTATAAGACAGACAATTATGGAAAGAAAAAAACGTATTAATTATTCATTTTTTTACCCCTTAGTAACAAGCTAAAGATGTTGGACAGAATCATAGAGACAGAGAGATGCAGTTCTTCAGTTCTTCTGAAGAGGCGGTCATTCTGAGAAACATCTTCAGTGCTTCACAGAAGGACCAGTTCCGTCAGACCGGTTCGGAACGAGACGCTGACAGATTACTATTAAAAGTGAACTATCAGTAAAAGACGCAATGAGCAGCAAGATACACACAAGTTGACGAATCCCAGCTATTTAATGTCTCGCAGGTCACACTCTGAAAACAGAAAAAAATTCATGTGTGTGATGTATGTTGTGAATGCACTTTAACTGTGTATGGCTCCCAGCTGTCATGCACGAATAGAGTGAAAGACACAGTTAGGTCACAGAGTGATCCAGCACTAGTAGGCCACACAGACGAACACCCCCCCTCTGCAGAAAGCCTACCCGCACTGGTTGAGTCCACCACGTCCGCTGGCTGCACGACAGGACAGAGAGCGGTCGCTGCTTGGAGACGAGGGGCGCGCAGGATGATCCGGTGAGCCCGCTGCCATGATTTAACCTTGCAGCGCCGCGAGCGACGGACCGCACACAGTATGCAAGCGCACGAGACGCCATGTCTATGACTTTCTATCCCACAATTCACCTCGACACACTGGCCATAAGTTTGACATGCGCCTGCGCACTTTGTCAGGGCTGGTCCGGCTGTTTTCAGCGAATCGATTCTTTTGGGCACTTTGTTCAAAACTGAAGGAATCGAATTGATCGAAAAGATCCGACTTAATGCACGCAGCATGCGTTACTATTAAAAGAACGTTTCTGCGAGTCGGTTGTTTCAAACGCCTATTCAAACAATCGTTTTGAAAATGGAAACGAATAGAGTGAACGAATCTAATTCACTGAAAAGATCCGACTCAAACAATTGACTATTTCACAAATTAGAATTAAAGAAACGCTTGTCTATTTTACTCGTTTTGTATATGTATATATAATTATTTACGTCATATTTAACTGATGCATTCTGAAATTAGACAATTTAATTAATTAATAATAAGACATTTAATACGACTATTTATTACTTGTGCAAAATAGTTGAAGGCTTTTATTTTGAAACTCTGATGTCTGCTATTTACGCATGGGGTATTACAGAAAGTAAATGTATTGAATCTACGCTGTTAGCTAGAAACGAAAACGGTGAATGTAGTATCTTTTTGCTCGATCGTTGAATAAAATGTGTGCAATGTAATGTTTCCTCTAAAGGAGAAGGTTTGCTCTGCGCAGAGGAAAGATAAACAGAAGACTGGATGTAAATAACCCACATCCAGCATGCTGCACAACAGGGCAAATTAACAATACAAGCACAACAAACAGCATGTGCTTACTGTGCCTTTAATGGTCAGTCTTCATTAGTCATTATATATTATTTAAATGTGTTTCACAAAACTTCTTGACTGGTCTTGCTTTGCACGAGAAGGGGAGCATGGAGCCTGCGAGCCTGGAGAACTTGTGTGTTTTGTACCACAGCGCAAACTACATAGTTGTCAACAAACACTGGGATATTCGTATTGACAGCAAGATGTGGTACGAGAAACAAACTGTCCAGAGTCAGCTGAAGCATCGCTTCCCAGAGCTTGCAGATCCTGGCACCTACTATGGCTTCAGGTCTTTATTTTGTCAGGTGTTCTCTTGCTCTGCTATGTGCAGACAAACAATCATTTAAAGAAGCACGTGCATCTTATCAGCAATTGATTTGTGTGTATCCTGATATACTGCAGGTTTTGCCATCAACTGGATTTCTCTACCAGTGGTGCTTTGTGTGTAGCATTGAACAAGGCAGCAGCAGGGGATGCATACCACTGTTTTAAGGACAGACTTGTTACCAAAGCTTATCTCGCTCTGGTACTGTAACATTCTGACAATCGCTGGATGTATGAAAGGTTTTTCATAATAATGAAGGTCATGTATATTTCCTGGGCAGGTCCGTGGCACTGTGGCTGAGGAAAAAATGACCCTGGACTTTGCGATCGGCAAAAACACAACAGAGGGCAAGACCCATATGATGTGTACTGAAGCAACAGAAGGTCAGAATCTCTTTAGCTGTAAACTAAACTCAGATGTTAAAAATAGTTCATTTAAAAATTTAAAATGTGTTGACAATTTACTCACCCCTAGGCTATTTGGAAAAACTTTGCATTACATGACTTTCTCACCAATGGATCCTCTGCAGCGAATGAATGGGTGCCGTGAGAATAAGAGTGAAAATAACGGATGTCACATAAATGTCACAATAATCAACAGAACTCATCAATGAATGTCTTGTGAAGTGAAAAGCTGTGAGCTTCTCTCAACATCAATAATCCGCTGATGTATTTGTTTAAAACTGCTCTGGACTGTTTTTGCATGTAAACAGTGCTTGGTCTGTGTTTGTTGCTCTCTTGATTAAGACATAATTTCTTCACCAGAGAAAGTAACATTAAAGCTACAGGACTTGTATTTCAGCTGGAAGATAAAAATCTCTCAATCATAGATGTGTTTCCTATAAACACAGCTTTTAATTTCATAAGATGTTAACTGATGGGCTAGAGTGTTTGGACTCTCATCCTGACGGCACCCATTCACTCCAGAGCATCAAGTAATATAATGATATTATTATTTTATACTTTATGAAGAAACAAACTCATCTACATCGTGTGGGCACCTTTTCAATTTTGGATGAACTTTTTCTTAATGTTTTCATTTCAAATTATGTGTGGTAGGTTGTGAGAATCCTAAGCCCTGCCAGACAGAGCTGACCGTTTTGGAGTATGGAGAATATGACAGAGATCCAGTCACAAAAGTGCTTCTGCAGCCTCTGACAGGTAAGTTATCATCAACAACGCACACAATATACAGATAAAACACACCTATCAAGTGGAAAAAGTCTTAAGTATCAAACACCCTGCAGGACGGACGCACCAGCTCCGAGTTCACTGCAGTGCCATCGGTCACCCCATAGTGGGAGACTACACCTACAGTCTCCGCACAGACAGTGCTCCGTATCGCATGATGCTGCATGCCTACTTCTTGCACATCCCACTAGAGAATGAACCCATCCACGTCACAGCCCCGGATCCGTTTCTACCCACCCTCGACTCCAAATGGGCACCACAAAGATGCGTGAATGTTCTGGAGGACCTACTGAAGAATATTTTGACAAAACCACAAACTGAAACCCTTGCCGAACCAGAGCCAGTGCCCAGGAGGAGCAGCCCAGTGGAGTGTGAGGAGCAGCAGGCACAGTGTCAGCAGTGGTTGTGTGAATGGAACCTGGACTGAGGAACCCTTACGCTGTTTTACCAGAACAATACTGAAGCTACCCTGCAGTGTCCCCAGCTCTATAGAGTACTCTTTTCTTCAAATGGTAGTGGGTAGCCAGCACTCCTCAATAACAGTATAGAGTGAGAAAAGAACAGAAGGCTTTGGCTGGTCTTTGTATGAAGGAGAATGTCAGTGTACATTTATAATCAATTTACATTACCATTCAAAAGTTTGGGGTTGGTAAGGTTTACAATGTTTTATTTGTTTGTTTTTTTAAAGAAAGTCAATTGCTCACCAAGTCTGCTTTTATATGATCCAAAATACAGTAAAAATGATATTATTAATTCAATTCTTACAATTTTAGGAAACTGTTTTCGATTTGAATACTTTGTAAAATGTAATAAATGACTGAATACATAAATTTAGATTAATAAAACTAATTAAAAAAGAAAATCTTACTCACCCTGAACATCTGAACAGTAGTATACCTAATTTGAACAAAAATATCTTAAGGTATAGCATATTATTAGAGTGCTGGCAGGAAGAATTTATTATTTTCTCGGAATCCTCCCAATGAAGTATCTTTCCCTGATTCAAATGCAAGTATGCTATGTGCACAAGTGGCATTGTTCATTGTATGAATGCGTAACTGTGGTTTCAGCTTCTGTGCTTTTAAAGAAATAGATTTTAAATATTTTTTTATGTATTATTGGTTTTTTGTTTCAATCTAGAAAGGGCCAGGGCTTGCCCGTTTCCAATACATAAACAGGCAAGTTACAGTACAAAAGGTCTCCTTGATTTCTGTACTTAAACTACATGAAGCATGTTTATAAAAATTCATTGCTTCGTATAATACTGAACAATCCCTACCTCAAAAATAAAACCGTTTCTTTAGCTAATGAAATTCAAATATGTCATTAAATGAGTCTATTTACTGAGAGTTTCTGCATGTCACCCTGTTGCTCACGCTGTGAGATAATACTTGTAAGACATCTACTGCTGTTCAGCAAATGTTTACAGGCAAAATCAATGTAACTAGGAATTCACTCGAGATACACAGCTGAGGGTGGAAATGTTCTCAAGCAGATTCACACATGGTTCTGACCAACAGAAAGCTGCTTGATTTGAAAGAGGTATGTGTGTGAGCTGTGTTTCATACATTGCTACACTATTAACTCGTTCACTACAAATGGAGCATGTTGTGCGGTAAAAGCCCCCAAAACATGAAGTGATCATTTAAAAAATAATAAGTATAGACACTTAAAAAAAACAGCATTTATTACCACCTGTGATCTGTCTATACAAACAGAAAATGTTTAGTGTTGCAGAAATGGTTTAATAAATAAAGGCCCTTCAGTCCAACGGCTAACCGCTGTGTTGTGATATTTTTCTCAGCCACATCAATAGGACTGCAATGTGCACTGCTGTTGAAATACTGACAAAGAAAAACTGGTGTTCTGCGTACAAGTCACATATTGTATAATTTCATATTCTATGTTAACATAGCCATGATAGCAAGGGATGTTTACTGCAAGTGGATAGAAAACTGAGGTGGAGATTTACAACTGTAACTTAGAGCTAAAGAGAAGATTGGGGAATATTAGTCCGCATTGGTTCCTTTGGTCCCAGAATGAAAGTGAGCAAGACAAACTCAAGTTCAGTCCTAGATCTGGCTGAGAGGGAGGAATTTCTGGTAGTAACTTTTGGTAACGTCGATCATCAGTTCCTGTGTGCATTCAGGGAGCTCTCCTGAAAACAGGCCTGAAATATAGAACAACAAGAGTGTATTGTCACAGATTGAAAAAACTATTAAAAAGTGTATATTATATGTGTATATATATATATATATACACACACACACACAACACTTACAGTAAACAACCAATAATACAACAATACAAATAATAATACACTGCTCAAAAAATGAAGGGAACACTAAAATAACACATCCTAGATCTGATTGAATGAAATATTCTTATTAAATACTTTGTTCTTTACATAGTTGAATGTGCTGACAACAAAATAACGGAGCGGACATGATGTCCCAGATGTGCTCAATTGGATTCAGTCCATAGCATCAATGCCTTCGTCTTGCTCACTGCGCTGACAGACACAGCTAACCTACTTGCCACAGCTCGCATTGATGTGCCATCCTGGATGAGCTGCACTACCTGAGCCACTTGTGTGGGTTGCTACCACTAGAGTGAAAGCACCGCCAGCATTCAGAAGTGACCAAAACATCATCCAGAAAGCATAGGAACTGAGAAGTATTCTGTGGTCACCACCTGTAGAACCACTCCTTTACTGGGGGTGTCTTGCCCGTAATTTCCACCTGTTGTCTATTCGTTTTGCACAACAGCATGTGAAATTGATTGTCCATCAGTGTTGCAGTTTGATTTCCCAGAAGTCTAACTGACTTGGAGTTACGTTGTGTTGTTTAAGTGTACCCTTTATTTTTTGAGCAGTGTATATGAAGGTGCCAACCTGGACAGCCAGAGAATACTGTAAAAGGAGGGACCACCGTCTCTGGGGGAAGGACAGTATTATCCAGTATCTTACAACAGTCCTTTAAGACACAGCGCCGACCCTTAAGAAAACATGCAACATCGCAATTAAGCACCACCAGGTAGAAATATTGGATAATTGGGAGGATAGAGATAAAGGAGCTACTTACAATAACACAGTTCTTGCCAATGTGGACGTACGATCCTATCTGTGCAGCATTGACAACACAGTCCTCCTCAATGAACACGTGATCCCCAATATGCAAGGGGAAGAAAGCCACGCTGATGTGCACAGAAAGAGAAAGGTAAAAAAATCACACAAACTGCATCGATGAGAAAACGGAAGTTTGACATTAAAGCAGCACTGCTCACCCTTTGCTGAATTTCTTGAACGGAGGTCTGATCACACTACGACTTTTAATAACACAGTGACGCCCGACTCTGACATTAGCGAGGTCTCCTCTGATGATACAGTCATTCATCACGATAGTCTGGGAATACAAAGGCCGACGTTATCACAAAGCTGGGGAAAATAACAAGACAAAGTAAAGAAGAAGAAGAACTCACTTTCCCATTGAGAACAATGTTCTGACTGCCGCAAAGAACTGATTGTCTGCTGACTTTGTTGCCTGATGCCTGAAGAAATCAAATGTGAACGTTACCACACATGAACGTCACATGACGCTCCAGCTCTGGGCTGCTGTGAGCATTTAATAAACACCGTGTGCAAAAGATACAGACGTTTACAGGCTAACGTTAGCATATCATGACAATCTATTACTTGCGCTTTGTTTATTATACGATACACATTCGGTTTGCAGACACACTAGTGATTCTGAATGTATTTCTACGTTACCAACCGCTTGATTCAGCTGACGGATATTACAGAGTTTATTAACATACCGTCTCGATGTATTCAGCCTTGTTGTATAATATTTCACACAGCTCCATCTCTGCACAAATTATTTTTGTTTTGCTGGCGAACCACTTCAGACGAGCAGCAGCTGTCAACCGCTCCCTCGCTATTTCCGCTTCCGGTTAATACCAAGACATCGCTGGAACAAAATAACAAGAGAATAAATAAATATATATAAACATTTATTTTTAATTTAACTTAATTGCATATATACAGATATTATACCGAAAAAAAATACGTTGTATATGTAATGTATAAATTATAACAATCACCGAACAGAAATGCAATAATGTACTAATACTAATAATTTACTATTTCAGTGAATGCATCTTTTTTTAATTAAATGTGTACTCGTTTTACGCTTCGAATTTGAATGTTTTGCGAATCAAAATTGATTTATGAAGTCATGTTATTTTCATGCGCGCTACCTGGCCTGCTAAACCCTCTTTAAGCGCATGGTGGCGCTGCTGCATCGTGTCGCATTTTAACTCCAGCTGTCCCGCAGTACGGAGGCGGTGTTTCTTGGATAGTGCTTCATTAATCCACAGAGCTCTACGCTCGTGGGCTTAAATCTCACCCACACTCCTGAGTTTATCTTTCGTCCGTATATAAATATGTTGAAATTATGCTAAAGTTTATTATGCAAAAGTGTGGTAGTGTAGTATGCAAATTCCCTAAAAAAATGTAAAAGATGCGTCATAGTAAGATATATGGACTGTGAACAAATCATTGATTGAATGATCAAAATAATTTCCATTCCTAATGGTTGTTTCTATTTTTAGCACATAACACATTCTATGTCCAGTTCAAGCACCTCTGCAGTATTTCTGTTTGCTCGTGAGCTGGGAACAGTACACAGCCCCCCTCACCTTGACAGAAATGTGCTCAAGCAAATGCAGTGTTGTGTAAGACGGTCCTGTAATCCCTCGCTGACCACATCTGCTAGCTTGAAATTCTCTTATCGTTATACAATCCCACAGATCACTTATCACAATCTCATAGCTAAGGTCACTTTGACATTGTATTGACTCGGTTGTAGGCTATGCACAGCTATATTGTGTGCCCCTACAACCCTCCTCGCGGTCCGTTGCCCTTCGTGTATCTTTATTAGACCAGGCAGAGAAATGTGTAGATGATTGGCTGCTGGCATCCGCGTGGGAGGATTTGTCTTGCCCATTTGAGTCTTTATCAATAGATTTACATTAGGAAAACACATCCAGCATCTGAACTCAAGAAACTGTTTATATGCCTCCAAGCTCTGAGGAGGTGCCTTTATCTCCTTGTATATCTGCTGAAGGGACTGTTTTGATGTTCTCATAAGCAAGACTTCACTGTTTTCATCACCAAATGTGGTGTTTTATTCGGTCTTGTCCAGGGATTACTGCTTGTGCAGTGTTTGTAAGGGCTCTTTAAATAACATAAACTATTTTCATACTTTACTGAATCGTGCCTCTCTTAGCAGTGAAGTTCTCACCACTAGCTGAGCTAAAAATACCGCAGGGGTCACTGTGTCTAGAGAATGTGCTTTTAGGTACTTTGTGTGTGTGTGTGTGTGCACAGTTTAAGATATGTGGAGTCTTGCCATCATCATATAGTCATCACTGCAGTGGCCAGGGTTTCACGAGGGCTTTATATAATACTTACAGCCTCCATGTCTGTGGGCGATGGACATGCTATCTATCTGTTGAGAAGAGCCAGTGGAGCCGAAGTCAGGACTGTATTGAGTGTGTCGAGATGTTTTGTTCAGGTTGTGCTTAAAGAGAAAAGGAAAACTGGAGGCACTGTTACCTTTCTCTCTGTCCTTTATTTGTTATTTCTTGGTCTCCTGATGTGGAGTTTGTAGGTTTAGGCTCTGTCGACTGGTTATGTAATGCTTCCTGTTTTGGAAAAATGCTATCGAATGCCATCCTCACTGCAACTGGATCATATGTATTGAGTCATATAATTACTTTGAGATAATGGCCACTTGAAATAGATGGTTGGAAAGTCACACTGAGTGCAGTAAATACATAAACAATGCTGTTCAAAAGTCAATAAGATTTTTTCCAGTGAAAGAGAATATATTTAATATGTAAACATAATCTATTTTTCCAAAATATATACATGCATATGTGTGTTTATATATATATATATATATATACATATAGAACACGCATATAGAACTATTATGTTAACAAAACTTTTATTTTGGATGCGATTAATCACAATTAATCATTTGACAGCATCATTTTAAATATATTTTTAAAATATAATTTAATCCAGTGTTGCAAAGCTGAATTTTGGGCATAATTACTCCAATCTTCAGTGTCACATGATCCTTTTTTCTAATATACTGATTTCTTGATTCATTTATTAATATTATCAATGTTGAAAACAGAGGTGCTGATTACTACTGTGACACTATTTTTATTACTCTTTGATGAATAGGAAGTTAAAACAAACAATACTTATTGAAAAAAAAACCAGAACATTTATAACATTATTAATGTATTTTCTCTCACTTTTGATCAAATAAATGCTTCTTTGCTCAATCCCAAATTTTCGAATGGTATTTAAAATGTCAGTTACAGTTCAAACATGAATTCTGAGCTCATATCATCTGGTATATGTTTCCTTATTCACACACTTTTTTAGCAACACAATCAACTAATCTGACTCATTTATTCATCAAATCTATAACTACTAAAGGGTTAACAGCAAATAAATGGACAGAAACAATGACAGTCTACTGGATATTCTAAACAATTATATTCAAAACAATTTGTAGTAAAAAAAGGAATGAAAATGCAGGTGTCAATTTTATTTTAAAGTATTTTTAATGTAATAGGTATGATGTTGGTGTTTTCATAATTTTTAAATGTCAGCTATCAATGTTTGTACAATATTACACCTTGGTGTAACACATTCTGTTTAATAAAGCACTGATCACATTCGTCTTCTTCATCCATAGCAATTAACAGCATCCAAATTGCAAAAATATTCCGCTTAATAGGCTTGTTCACACAAAGAAATCAAGTAGACCTTATAGTGCCTTCCGCACCTCCGAGTCTGTATGTTTCAGCATTCCTGTAATCTTCATACCTGACTACATATAAAGGAATAAATGATTAATCAGATTCAATCATGAAAAGACAAAACAGAAGGGACCGTTATGTGAAATATGCTTTTGTGTCTGAAAAACAATGGGCACTTTTGAGGTTTCACCAGCACTGTGTGTCCTGTCCTTGCTTTGGTGCTCCACAGTGAGGTGACCTGATTTTGCAGGCGCTGAGGGAGAGGCCTTTCTCTGTGGAGGTTAAGACAGCCTGTCTGAGTCAGAATGCATAAGCACCATCACATTTACAGTCCTTTTCCTGCTTTACACATCAGTCTACATGAGGGTTTGTGCTCATTTGAACTGAATACGAGAAATGGATAAATAATTATGTATCGAACTTTATGGTAAAATAAAGTTTACACACACATGCACATATTTATCTTACACTCTTCATGCCTAAAAACGTCTTTCAAAAAGTGGGTATTCAAACAGGTCCCAGGACTCCCAGAGCGCTGCGAGGAGAGAGAAATTCAGGAAAAAAAAAAGTTATTTCTTAAAAATATATATTTTAGACATGTCAGAGTTAATAGGCTATATGAATTTCTGATATTAATGACATTTTTACCTAAATCTTCTATTATAAATTGTTTTATATTGATAATATATATATATATATATATATATATACAACATTCATGTTGTGAACTATTTATTTTTATTTATTATATGTTGTTGTTGTTGTTGTTAATATTACTTCTTTATTATACTAACATAAAACATTATTATAATTATTTGTTATACTAGCATAAAACATATGTATGCAGTTGTCTTTATGTTTTAGGAAGGGGGTTTCTCACAAGGGTATCATATTTGGGGGCTTTCTGTCATTTAAACGTTTGAAAACCCCTTCATTACAAGACACTACAAGATTTTTTTGTGTAAAAAAAAAATTTCTCACAATTTAGTCTAATTCATAAAATATGGTGCCATAAAACGTTACCAAGAATTACATAATTATGTTATGCAAGCGCTATAATCCATTTTGTAGATTGGGAGGTGATTTGCTGTAATGAGGAAGTGCTGGATGCAGGTATTAGTCGTAACATAGTGTGATGTGCCCAAACAAACGTTGCGTAACATTTAAAATCAGCTGTACGCCATATTACCCATATGCCACCTTGAGAGTGGCTAACGTCAACCATCATGCACAGGTAATAAGAGTTTAACGTACTATATGCTTGATGTTTACTTATGACTCCATGAGTTCTGCATGTCTTTGACGAAAGTCACAGTGTCAGTGCCGGTCTGGGGATGTCCCTCGTAGGGCAGGTCGGATTTGGTGACATCTGGCTGGAGTTTCACATTGACAGCTGTGTCTCGGTGCCAAGCAGAGTGGCTAGTGACAGGTGTGTCCTGCCAAAGGGACGCATACAGACACACACTCCCAAGCAGTCTCTGGACAACAGACACTTTCCTCCATCTCTTTCTCTCCGACGGATTGAGGCACAATGCAGGGCTCTTTCCTCCAGGCCCGCTGTGAACAGCCAATTATGACCACAGACTGGGGTCTTCCTCTGATCATCGCTCTTCTGCTGCTGGGGCTCCTCTACGCGTTCCTCTACCTACCTGCAATCACGCAAAGAGCCCTGCTGGAACAGGCCCTCGCCAACCAGACCACCAGTGAGGACTTCCTTCCTAAAGAGGACTGAACAGATGTTTGCATTCGTCCACGCAGCTGTTTTTTATGATGTCCTTTTATGCAAGCGACCTGAACCCTGTGAAGCAGCGCTTCTTTATCAGATGGTGATGTGGAGATACAGGCGACCCCAGCATTTTCTACAGTTTTTGCTTCATGCACAAGACTAAGACTCCAAGAATAGATCCAGCTCTGGAGATATGAATGGTGAATCATATTTTACCACAGTTGAAGGAGGATTTCTTGCCTCATAGGACAACCTTGTGTTTCCAGTCCAGCCCGAGGGAGAAGAATTAGTCATCATTGCAGCTTATCATGTTAGCCAGAAAGAATCGCTATGATATTAGGATGTGTAAATGTTCTGTTTAAAATCCCTGTTAATCAAACCAGCATAGCCACAATCTATTCTGCTTGAGGAAGGTGGGTGCCTTTGTATGTAAACCACTGCAAAATGAAAAACAGTAATGGTTGTAAATGTAAAAGGAATGATTGTGATTGGCTGATCTGTCATTTTTTGTAGACTTTTAAGAGATTTATGCATAATTTATGGGATGCATGCTTCTTTTAAGAGATTAATGTGTGATTGATGTGCCCTTTCACCACAAAATATAGATGAATTTCATACATTTCAGCAAATTGCCTGTAATGTTTTTGAACCCTACAAACTTTGTAAAAGATTTATATTTATGACAAGATCTTATTTATACAATATTTAAACCAATGTCATCAAATGATGTTTATATCATTGCCAGAATTAATTGCTTCATCTTTCATCATTAAATTAAATGTGGCCGCTGACTGTGATCTGTGGATATGTTCAGGGAACAGGACGATGGAGGGCAGACTTCTACTTTGTTGAAATCCTGAAACCTCCATGTGATGTAACAAAGACTTATGCAGCCAGTGTATGTAAGTGTGTGTGTGTGTGTGGATGATACAGAAAGAGACAGAGAATTGTATAGCTGATATCATGATACTGTTAAACAGGAATAAGAAAAAAATAAAGTATAAGTGATTTTGAGACCCCTGCTGATTTCAGTTGTCTGCTATTAAAAGAATGAAGAACTATCCATTTTTTGTTCTTGTTAAAGTAGCTTAAATCTAAAAAATCAGTTTAATGAATGAAGTCAAATAGGCTACTTGTGTATCATAGTAAATGGCCACCATTAATTTGGCTATGCTCTGAAGTGCTTATAAGACATTTCAGGAGCAAAGATTTGGTGGATTTCTAGGATCATGGTGCTTTTGTATGGTGAGGTAAGCTGTTTTAATCAACAGCGTTCAATAAAAGGAGATCTATTTTGTTTTATTGTATTTGACGGGAGTGCCCCATCATCAGATTAATGCTTAATCTCTTGCTGTTTTTAGTGGATGTGGGGTGTCCACTAATCTCACTCGTTTGTGTACACAGACAATGTTCAGCACACGTGTTTGTATGAACGTGTCTATTTAAAGGAACAATTGTGTCGTACATTTGCTTAAATTAATAGTTAAACTAAAATCTAAAATGTAAATTTAGCGTTTTCTCACCGTCAAAGGTCTGAAATGGACTACAACAGCTATATGGACTACAAAAATGGCGCCTAACACAATTCACGCTAAACATCATTGGTTCTCATGTGTCTCGTGACCAAACGTCTTAGACGTCAACGGCGAAAAGGGGAATGCTGTCATTAAATAACGATTTTAAATAAGGCCTTTACCTCGCAAAGCTATGTATAAACAATGATATAAAAATACAAATACAAAGAGGTTTCCAAGATAGAATATACTTTTATAAATTTACCATGGATGTAAAAAAACAAATCTGACATGAAGGTGAGTAATAAATTGTGAACTAACGTTATTATGTGTTTATTTTTTATTATTATTTAATTTTATTATTATTATTTTATTATTATTTATTATTTTATTATTGTTTATTATTATTTAATGCAAAGCTCTCACACATTTTGAATGAACATACCAGGGTGACCAGTGTATGTGTTTAAAATAGCTAAGAGCAACGACCTCATACAACGTGGATGATTTATACAGGCACCTGTCATGTAAAAGGGTTAATGCACAGTTATCCATGACACCCTTTGAACAGATATAATGCTTTTTGATCTGGGCTGGGAAGCTCTATTTGCTAAATGACTGTTAAAACGTGTCTGGTGATTTTAGGAGGTGGTCGGGTTTTTTCAAACTAAGGCTTATGCAGAAAAGATGCCCTAAATGTGTGTTCATGTGGGTTAATGCTCGAAGACAGAGCCATTAAAGTTTTACCATGATGGCAATGTTTTATTGAGCAGCTTTCTCTGGACTGGGAGATGCCAAAAGTTGGGGCATGAATCTTGCGGCAAATGCAGACCTTCTTATTTGTTTGTAAAATTGTAAAATATGTTTTCTTTGACATGAGCTATCACAACAGCTCCTATTAGGCTAGAAGTAATTGGGCTCATTCATATATTATATTTTAAGATATTTTATTTACTAATATAAATTATGTTGGATTGGGTTTGTGTTTTCACAATTAACTACAAGTGAAATAGTTCGACCAAAAATGAATAATCATTTATGTCATCATCACTGTCTTTCTGAACATGTAGGGCTTTCTTGTACAATCACAATGGGCTTGCAACAACGCGAGGGTGAGTAAATGATGACAGAATTTTCATTTTTGGATGAACTACCACTTTAAAGTGTGTTTGCTACTATAGCAAATGTAAATATGATCTCTAATGACTCATAAAGATGTTGATGGGGCTTCTTTGATGGTGCAGAAGGAACTCTATCTCACTTTGCATCATTCAATATCTGTGGCAGGGTTCCAGTTTCATAAAAGTGCTTCAGCATGTGCAACCTCATGGGATCAAACAAAAGGATGCTGTACCGAAGGAGAGAGCGAACCGATTACATGATGGACCTACACCGCTCTCTACCAAGGACCTCCCTGACCCACCCTCCCCCTTCCAGAGGCAAATGGAAAGAGAAGGTCTGGTTATTTCTGTGATGTCTGTCCATGAATTGTTAATGCCTTTGAATTGGCTGACTGCGCTTTGCTGAGCCCGAGCTGGTTAATTAGACCTAAGGGACGGAGCAAGAGAGAACAAAACTGACAAAGAAAAGTGGAATTAAATGCACAGTAGATCTCACCAGGTTGTATGTGTTTGATGTTGTAACTCCCACGCAGTGTCAAAAAGTAACGTTTAAGGGAAACATTTGATATGGAATTGATGTGTATCAATATTTTTTCTGGTATTCATTTAATGAATAGTTTTATTCAGCAACTATGAATTAAACTGATCAAAAGGAAAGTACAGAAGAAAGAAAAAAGTACATTTTAAATAAACGCTGATGTGCTTTATTCATCAAATAATTTCTTAAGAAGCAAATCAGCATATTAGATTGATTTCTAATGGATCATGTGACGCGGAAGAATGGCTGAAGTAATTAAAATATTATTGTTATAGTTATTTTAAACTGTATTTCAAAACATTGTTTTACTGCATTTTTCACTCTCAGAAAAAAGGTACAGACTTGAAATAGTAATTTGTAACTTTAAGGTACCAGTAAGGGTACTTAAAGTACAGAGCAGTACATTTTGAAAAGTTACTGTCCAGTGACAGCTTTTGTGTCTTTTTTGTCTGAGAGTGTTGTTGAAATAACTAGAGCGTTATTTAGAGCATAAGAAACATCCCAAAATCCCCAAACATTTGAATTGTAATGTATAAACTATTTTCTTTACTAATTTTGCTCCCATCTTGAGAATTATTGGGGGCCAAAGCCTGTTAACTTTGGACCCTGCTCTAATCTGTTGGTTTGTGAAATTCTGTGTTTTGTAGGTTGTTGCATCGTGGGTGTTATTTTCTTAAGCGTGCATTCAGAACCCTTCCCACTAAATATTTCATTTCAGCTGTGCATTCAGCCTGCACTGTCTGCGCAATATTTCCTCTCAGATTTATTAATAATCCACAGCCATTTGTATGCTCTACTTCACTACATTCACATTGATTTGAATGTTAAAAAACAGTATCTTGCAAGAAAGCATCAAAGAATGCAGTCTTATTTTCTTGCCGTAAACATCAGTGCGCTGGCAAATCTCCCAATGCTGAGAGCACACAGGAGAGCGCTATAAAAGGAAGACCGTGGTCTTAAAGCCTGTACCCTGCATTTCTTCTTTTAGAATATTTCTAGAATCTCGTCGTCTTTCGGTCAGCATGTTGCCATGGAATTCCCTGAGTGCCGCTCCCTCTCCTTATGTCACAGTCAGTTAGAGTGAGTCAGTATTTTTCCACAGTAAGACATACAGCATATACAGCTGCTGTCAGTCTGAGTGGGCACACGGATGATGTGCGCGGTGTGGAATGTCCTGTGGACTGCGCAACATACTTAAAATGTTGACCTTGGCAAAAAACGATGCATATTTTGGGTCCCTCAAAATTAGCTTTTCAGAATCTGTGAGTTCAGCGATTCATATTTATGGCAGTGTTTGATGATTTTACCTCAATCACAGCTGCTGATGATGTGAAATGTTGTGGATGACTTCGTCCCAGACCTATTCCCCATAAGGCACTGCTGTTTCTGCACCACATGGTCTGCTAACAAAGCACCAGAGATTAAAGAGCTGTCAGCTTGGGGCTTTAATCTCCTAAAGAGGGACCGCTGGGGCACACAGGCACGTCACAGCACATACTTCCTGTCACTGCCTGTTGTCTGAGGGAGGGATGGCAGTGACAGCATTCGTGCACGGCTTCGAAGGATGATGCTTTTCGCTTATTAACAATAGACTTGCACTGTACGTGTTTTTATTTCGGTGGCCTGACAGATAGTGGGAGTGGCCACGTAGCACCAAGTGGAATAAGAGGCGTTCAGTCCCTCTTGAGCAGTTCAGCCAGATCGTTGTGCAAACACAGCAGGCCTACTGGGGTTAACTCAGCCATGTAATGACACCACAGTGGAATAATGGGCAGCCGTGCTCGATCGAGTTTGTTTTTGTTTGCCTGATTCTGAACCGTACCGAACACGTACCTTGGGAAGAACCCTCTTGCTCAGGTTCTGTGTACGATCCGACCACCGTTCACAGCATCTCCCTCTCGGTGCACGTTTGCACATGAGCCAAAAGTGGGCCAAAGATCACAATCCCAACACACATCTCCACTCATTCAATTTACACTCAGCCGATTCCAATTAGCCCAGGGCACGGAAACAGAAGAGTTTAGAGGGGAGAGGGAAAAAATGGGTGTCTCCAGAATCTTTGCACTGTCCTCATTTGAGGAAATGAAGCGTGGCCTCGGCTTGACCCGTCTCCCTTGGTGCTCAGGCAAATGGATTGAAGCGTGCAGGTGTTCGACAGCGCTAAAATATATGTGTAGGTTGACGATATAAGAGTGCACTGACAGAACTGGATCAGTTGCCTTTGCCAGGGGACAGGAGCCACACTGCAGTGACGGAAATGGCTCATAAATGGCCACACACTGTATGCATGCACTCTACTTTACATATATTAAGGGCCCATTTTACCACCTCGATACCAGAATGAACACTTAACACTTGAGTCTTAAGCTGAGTCCTACTCTTAAATGAAGTACTGGAGCCTGAAGTAAGGATGGCAACAGGAAATCAGGTTAATGAGAGATCAGCTGGTGTTATACTGTATACAAGCAGACCAGTCACATTAAAGTCTATATTTTCTTTCTTACATTTATTTGTTTTACCTTTTTTTGACATTTTTGATTTCTCCAATAATAAAAAAAAACTGTTTATTCATACAATCTGATTTTACCTCTTATATATGATGAACATTTTAAATTAGGCAAATAAAAAATGATTTTATGTATATATGTTTTTATGTCAGAGTGACACAGCTGCCCGTGATATTATAATGAGGGAAAAATGCTTAATTATAAGAAAAGCTATATAGCTTATAATTAATTATAACAATACAATTGTTTAAAAGACAATCTAATCAAGTTATTGTCATTTATTATTATTAAAAACAAAAAAACTGTTTATTAAAATAAAAAAGTCCCCAATATTTAATTGTATATATATATATATATATATGTGATTAATCACAATCAATATAGTGCTGTCAAATGATTAATCGCAATCAAAATAAAATTTTCTGTTACAGAATATGTGTGTACTGTGTATGTATGTATTCTATATATAAATACACACATGCATGTACATGTTTAAGAAACATTTTTAGATATTAAATATATTAATATACATATATACATTAAAATATTTCATATATATCTAGCATGTGTATGCATATATATAAACAACAGTAATTCTACAAAGTACACACACACACATACACATATATGTGTGTGCATGTTTATGTGGTTTATGTGGAGGACACAAATTTGCATAATGACATGGGTATGACATGGGTATTACAAGATGAAGATGATTTATGAGGATGTTTTCAATGTCTGTAATTCAGAAGGCTTAAAAACATCCTAAATGGTGTTTTTTTGAAAATAGCACACAGTTTCCTTTTTAGGGCACTAGCACATACAGTTTGTACAGTTTAAAAATCATTACGTTTATGTACCCTCATAGACCACAAAAAAACAACATTAAAAATATGTGTGTGTGTGAGTGTAGTAAAGTTATGTAAACAAAAACCTTTTTTTGGGATGCAATTCATTGCAATTGATCATTTGACAGCACTAAAGTTGTTGAGTTGTTTCTTTAAAATGTTTTGCATTGACAATGGACCTGACATATATTTCCCTAATTCAGACATTTAAATCATCATGTTCTTAAGACACGGTCATGCATGAGCTAAAAGGTTAGATTAGCACTGCCTTGTGGTTAAAAATAAAATTATAGTCATAACTATGACACTAAGTATGTTTAAATGATCACAAACCCTGGTGATCACTGTCCTCATTTGAACTGGACCTATGTGATGTTAAAATACTGTCTGGATCACACTTTTACACTCTGAGATTGTTTTCTTCTCGCAACACGTCTCTTTTAGATTCTCAAAGGAGAACAGCAAGAGTGTTTAGAGCAGCAAGTGGTTTTACAAGCCAGAACCCATCATTTATTCTCTCCTGTGATATGTCCATTCATACTCCAGATGCCCTTCTTAGCATAAATCCTCATTTCAGCTCCAGATATAAGGTTCAAATTCATGCATTTGCCATTTTTAGATTAAAGAGGCATTAAGCTTTGCCATATATGCAGATTTACGGTCATTGTGTCACACTTGGTCAGAGTAGCACTTTACCCCAGATGTGTACATTTAAGCAGACTATTGGTCCGTGTGATCCCATATGTATTTAGAAATGCAGATTTGTGGTGGGGCTGAGAGAGTGGATTATTTTGGGCAGATTAGAGTGTCATCTGCTGTGGGTTCAACCGGCGTAGAGAGCAATCATGTGAATGTGTGGCTAGGCAATGGGCATCAGGATTACCAATCCTAATCTTAGAGAGTGAGCCATTATCCACTGCATTAGTCTCATGGTCCCCAAAACCACTCATGGCATCTTTGTTTGATAAAAGGGTGACTGCTGTACGGTCCGATACGCACAGGTCTATAAAAATGCATAAATATGTATTGGCTTTGATAATAATGACTGCTGGGGTTTCACTTGCAATACACAGATAGGTCTGGACAGAGTAAAGCTGAAGTGTGTGAAAAGAAGAGCTACATTCTTTCCCTTAGTGGGAAAAAAATGTAGATTCCCTTAGTTGGTAGAAAAAGACTCTCGTGTGCTCCATTGTTTAGCTGAGAATGAACTTGTAATGCTTTTTGCTGTGATTTAGGAATGCGGATAAAAAGACTGTGCTCATTGTGCTAGTGGTCTTGTCATAGCAAAGCTGTGTTGTGGCTTAGGCTACTTTTACAAAAGAGATACAAGACCTGTTAAAAGACAGGTGTCTCTCTCACTAGGAGGGGAAAAACATCTAAGATTGTTTATGATGAATTGATTCTATTCCTATAAAAGCATCTATCAAATGAATAAATGTTCGTTTAATGTTGGTTGGGAAAAGACCCCAAATGAAGATCTTTTGACATCATTAGATTACATGTGATAAAAGCACAGAATAAACACAAGAAACGGTTTTAGAAGTCAGTCTATTGTTTTTTTTTAAATATAATAGAAGATAATCCTGTGACCTATCTACAATCAACAGCAGTCTTTAATCGAGTCTGTCAAGCTGTTTAACTTGGGGGCCGTTCACACGAGAAACATTCTTGTTTATTGTCTGATATTTAATTGTTGGTCTGTGGTAACATGCAGCTGTTGTGCAGTCCTGCTGGTTTTCAGCATTTCAAGCCATGAATGTTGTGTAAACCTTGAAGCCATTCAGTTTCAACACTGAAACCATGCTTCCCATATTTTTTAACTTGCAAAAACACAACGGTGATCATTCGGGCTTGTATGGCTACAGTAATAAAAATTCTTACTGTTTTCTACAGTTTATTGTAAACTTTAGATACAGGGGTACAGAACCCTGCATATGGCTGCTTGCAGAAAAGTAGATATTGTGGCCACAAATGAAGAATTCGCTCCAACAACTTATTAATACGTGGCCATGTTTTATTCATTTGCTCCCTCATTTTGGTTAAATTTCATTTAAACAAGGGAACAAATTAGTACAAAGAGGCAACTTTTTTATTAATTAACGAGAACAAACTCTTAATTCATGGCAACAATAATGTGTTTTTATTTTCTCTGCATGTCACGTGCAGGGCTCCATAATGGGGTGAAGGGATCAAATTTATGTTTGTTCGTTTTTTTTACCATAATTTATTATTATATTAGTACATGAATGCATATTGTCACTGTAATCAGTAAACACAAACTTGCCTAACCCATGACACACACCCAATTGAAACACACAAATGACATTAAAGCTGTCTAAAAATCCTCTACTTTATTCAGTAAGATGTTTTGTAAAACATTCAATAAAAAATTTAATCACTTATTGCTTTTTATTAAACTAGTACTTGATCTTATGCATATTTTCTCAAAGCATTCTCATATGTAACACACCTCTAGATAATTAGACAGGTTTCTATTGTTTGAATATATAAAAACATGAACAAATCAAAAGTCATAAATTAACCCCACATCCTTGCCATAAGTGCAGATTGAGCTATTAATCGAAGAAAAAAAAAAAAAAAGCCTTGGCCAGTGCACAACCTCTTCGTTTGCATATCCATTCGATGCTTAAGGGTGCTGATGGTTCACTAGTCCCTCACAACACACATACATTCTTTTTAAGGAAATTGTGTACAAGGCAGTATTCGATGGTGACCTGGCAAGATGCGTATTTTTTAATCCTTTAGCTTTCGAGGAAGGAAAGGGTGCAGTTGAACAACAGCAGGTCCATTGTAGCTTCTAAAGCAGTCGGCGCCGACAGCTTTGGTAGTAAATCAAACCATAAATAAATAAATTAATGCTCATAAATAAGTTAATAAATTAAAATGATCTGTACATGTTTAAAAATGGTCTGTAAGTGAGAGTGCTGAGTGTGGTGTAAATAGTGCACGGGCCTGCAGGAGAACTGATGCTGCCTAACAGAGGGAAACTCGCTGATTTGCTGCCTTCGCTTTTTTTGAGCCATTCTTTTGCCGTTTCTTTTCACCTCTGCCATGCGGTATGCTGTCTAAAGCAGGCCATTTCTGGCTTTTTCGATGTCGACGCCGCATTCTTGAACTCAAAATCAAGCGTGCAAGACGAGGAGGCAAGAGAAATTCCACTAACTGCAGATAAAGATATACTGATGGTTATAAATATAATAGTAATGCATGTCAAATTGTCGAATTCTGCAAGTGACTATATAGAGCTAATGTCTGTGTGTGTTTGTGGTGCAGTGGATGCTAAACTGCTGTACATTCATGGTGAGGGAATGAAACAGAGAGAGCAAGCGCCGTGTGATCCTGTCAGGTTGGTGGAGGCTCAGACGGAGGAGGGCTGGAGCGACCGCTGCTGCTGCTGCTGCTGCTACTCTTTTATAGAAGCACACACTTGCCCTTCTCCACCCATGGATTGTTCTTCATCAGCTCAGGATTCAGGAAAGGGTCCTCAGGCACACACTCCTCGATCCACTTCACCAGGCTGAGGAGAGAAAGTAAGTTTCCTCATCATTCTGGGACATAATGCTAACTGCGTCATCTATTTAAAGCAAAAAACCTTGCATTTGGTGGAAAAAAGAGTACTATTTAGGAATAAATAGAGCAGAGGTTTGATCTGGACGCAAGTGACCTTGAACACGGATGCTGAGAGTTAAGGAATCGGGGCCATGCAAGATTCAGCGATTGATAAATGAGGGTGATAATCACGTAACTCTTTGCTCAAGCCCTATCCATCACGGCCGATTAATGGAAGTGGTGTGTCAAAGATGAGGGAGATATTCTTGGACTCATGCTAGAGTCCATCCAAACCCAAATGCAATGAAGTCATTATGACCCCCTATATTATATGGCTCCACAATTGCTTATTCAGCTGAACTGCACAATAACACTGAAGGAACCACTACACTGGACTAAACTGGGCTGTTCACGACTGGCCGGTAAAAGGTAATTTGTAACAGAGAAATTACCATTGTGAATATTTCAGGAAGAGAGCCCTGGGACGCTGGGAAATGAGATGTCACTGCAATGTGACAGTGGCGGGTGTGACTAAGAGGCCATGCTTGCTCTCAAATTGGAGAGTAAAGCA
The DNA here is from genome assembly GCA_034779775.1 of Enteromius afrohamiltoni. Taxonomy (NCBI): domain Eukaryota; kingdom Metazoa; phylum Chordata; class Actinopteri; order Cypriniformes; family Cyprinidae; genus Enteromius; species Enteromius afrohamiltoni. The sequence continues at coordinate 6,507,761 of JAUYWG010000033.1, read as the reverse complement.
CCAGAGATCTGAGAGCATTAGCTTTGTCCTGAACAATCACCAAGAGGACCTGGCCTCTGGGCAGCCTAATTTGTGACATGAGCTGAACCTGAAAATTCAGAAATAACTGCAGTGAGTTCATGGTGGCATTAGGGTTATTCAATCAGGAAACAGTTCCACTGACAACACTACTCTTCACAACAGGAACTACGAGGTATGAACTATGGTAAGTGGATAAGCTAGGCCAAAAGCTATTTTTTTTTACATATTACATTTATTTACCATATTATTAAATAGACAGACAGTAAATACTACTTTAGGGTATTTGATTATTATTATTTTAATTATTTACTTATATTACCTTTAGTAATTAAATGGACTAAAAATACCTCATTATAACATTACAAAAAAAAGCGGGACAAGT
>JAUYWG010000033.1:6492951-6507258 GCA_034779775.1 Enteromius afrohamiltoni | reverse complement strand
TTTACCATATTATTAAATAGACAGACAGTAAATACTACTTTAGGGTATTTGATTATTATTATTTTAATTATTTACTTGTTTTACTTATATTACCTTTAGTAATTAAATGGACTAAAAATACCTCATTATAACATTACAAAAAAAAGCGGGACAAGTAACACAACAATATAAATATAAATATTCTTGTTCACTAAATACACTACCATTCAAATTTGATAGTAAAGGCATTGTACTTTACAAAAATCTCAAATAAATGCAGTTCTTTTAAACAGCGTTTTTTTTTCTAATCCGTTAGATTCCACAAATATACTACGTATAAGTTACATTTTAAAATATATATAAATTCTAAATTTATATATTTTACATTCTATTTCTGTTTCACAATATTTATATATTTATATATATTTATAAACCTTTGCATTGTAATTAATATTGAAATATTAGTGAAACCCTTTTAAAGTGCTTTTTTTTGGCCAGGTATGGTGACCCACGCTTGGAGTTTGTGCTCTGCATTTAACCCATCCAACGTGCACACACACACACAGCAGTGAACACACACTCACACTGTGAACACACATACGGAGCAGTGGGCAGCCAGTGCTGTGGCGCCCGGGGAGCAGTTGGGGGAACAGTGCCTTGCTCAAGGGTCTCAACTCAGTCATGGTATTGAAGGCGGAGAGACTGCTGGGACTCGAACCCACAATCTTTGGGTTACAAGTCCAACTCCCTATCCATTAAACATTGACTGGTCAATGCCATTTTAACCAATGACAATCACATATTTGTGTAATAAAAGGACAGAATACATGGTTGATGTTCTAATGACTTGCTGTAAGGTTTCTCTGTACTTGATTATGTGACGAAAAGCAACACAAGTTATCATTATGCATAGGTATCATTATATGTATGGGTTGGAACAGAGACTATCACAGAGTGAAGAACAAAAAAAAGCAAACTCACTCTGTCACTGTCTTTGAGGATTTCTCCCGTTTGAAGGCCAGCTGGTACTTGAGGCTTTCTACCTCCTTCTTCATCTGGGGCAAGTCCATCTCATCCATGACTGCGGCTTGATGTGGAAGTGATCAAACTAAACCTAAACAAGAAAGAAGATTGTTTTTGCACATTGTGTCCAAAAACAGATGCCCGTACTGCTTTTACATGACTTAGTGATTCTTTCAACAGTGAAGATAAGGAGTTCTTAGACATCCAAGTGTATTTTTATTTTTCTTGGAAAGCTGATGTTGCATCAATCAATGAATTTTGCAATTAATAATCTTGCTAAATCAACACCTGTTTGTATGTACTAAGGATTTATGAATATGATTTGTATGCCCATGCTGAACTGTTTGCATGTTCCATGAAGGAAAATAAACAAAGAAACCACTTTTTGCGATGCTTATTCAGTTGCTTTGACTACCGCAATAACTTTCCAGCAATTACTGGTATGCTTGACTCATTTTTTTCATTTGTTTTTTTTGCATTTTGTTTAGTAATTTAATAAAATAAAATGGACTGCTCTTGTATTATTATTTCACAACAGTGAAAATGTGTGGTTATTAACTTAAAGGGCTATTTTAATCCAGTCTATCCCTCAAAAATATGTTTTATTAAGTGCAGTCTATAAGGTTGTAAGGCTAATTCACGCTACATTTTATTTTTGTCTCAAAACACCAAGTTAAATAGATGTCACCACATGAATCACAGTTTAGATAACCTGAAAACATTTCAATGTTGAATATAGTGTAACCACACACGTTCTGTCTGTTTTTTACTGCGATGCACTGCATGAATGTATTTGGCTTTCAAATAACTAAAAAAGATTTCAGTAATTAGATGCTTGTCTAATGCTTCCTCCTCTCTGAGCAGGAGTTAAGGAGATCAGAGTTTGAGTGTTGAGAGGAGTCCAGCATTAAGGCATGCGTGAGCCAGAGAGCAGAGACAGTTCAGCATGCAGGTGTTCTGCTGCCTCTCTACATCCGTCCCATAAAGGCTTTTAAGCGCTTCCCAGCAACACCAGCCAGACACTGGAGCCTCACGCTCTAAAAGCTCGGATTTCACTATCTGAGACTAAACACACTCAGAGCAGCTGGGAGATTGTGCTGTTTCTCAACTCAAACGTGATGCTCAGAAACGGTTTGGATGGAGGGCAAAGATGTTTCGCAAACTGTAAAACTTCTCATTTCTTTCAAAACATTCATTCATATGGAGATATTCAAGAAATGCTTTTTAAATGTGACATTGTGCACCAATACAATGGATGCAGAAATCAGTTATTGCCAGAAGGTAAATACACTGATTTCAGTGCTTCACTGAGGCCCTATACAAAAACCGAATCAATAGTGTCCCAGAATACACAGGACTATGCCGCAAGCCGTAAACCTCTTTTTTTCCATTCACCCATTGGTCATGAACCAAATATTACTGATGCATCAAATCTTAGTTGAATGAATGATACTCATCAGCACGCTTTTGGTTTGTTCATTAAATGATTTGTACTCCTCAGTACAGTATAGGACAGTGTGACATTTTAGATGGAGGACCAGGATGAACTTCCCAAGCCAAGTTCTTCATGTAGGTCGTTCAATGATGTAGGTCATCACCACATTGCATCCAGATATGGAGGATTACATTTCAGTTTCATAAATCCAAATGATTCAAAATGTATCAATTACTAAACTAGCGCACATATGATACGTGTATGTTGTGTCTTACTGGTGTGAAAAGAACTAAAGAAAAGATAAATCAAACCTGTCAATAAATCTGATTACACGTTTTCTGTAGCTACATGATCAGATACACACCAGCATGACTTGCTGTATCTCAGTTCCCTCCAATGGGTATATTTATGTTTCCCAGAGCAAATAAAACTATTAGGAAGCTACTGCAGACTGAGGCTGAACTGCAGGCTTCTTCATTTCCTCCTTGCTGCAAATATAGGCTACATTTAAATAACCCAATGATTTTATTAATCAAAAAGAGGCACGGATAAAAGCAGAACGCAGAAAATCGAAGTTTTATGTAACACCGGCAAAATCGCTCGCAGACACAGCGGTGATGGAGGGAGTGGAAAAAACATTATGAAAAGGCAAAAAATAAGAATGCATGGATATCAATTACTAACATTTCACGCTAGCATCCTAAGTTATGTCAACTGTCATCAAGAGACAATTACGGAAAAGATGAGATCGATATGAATTCATATTTGTGTCGCTTACCTCGGTGATGTGTCTTTGGGTAAAGCCCGAAGCCCGTCTTTGGTGCAGACTGTTCTTATCTATGGGAAATGTCCTCAGATTAATCAAAAACACGCATACGCCTGTGTCTGACTGGCGAAAAACGACGGACGACTGTGTATCCGATGCAGACAGGCAAAGGACTGGAGATGGGCTCCGGCGGCAGCGGCAGAGACGGCTGAAGCGATGCTGAAGAAGTTGAGCTGATGGCAGTGGTTGCAGCCTAGTAAAGTGCAAGGACGCTGTTCAGCCGCTGCTGGGCCAATGTAGAGGAGGTGCTGGGGCGAATCTGTCTGGGAGGGGGGAATCGGAGGGCGGTTATATGCTGTTGAAGTCTAAATGCCTCTTCTAATGTTGGAGACAAAAGGACGCCCGATATCCCGTTGCCTATTCGCTAGAATTGTCCGTGTCGATGTTTAGATTTTCCATACACATTTGCTTCTACTCTTCTGGTGCGTTTAGTCCACTATCTATGCCCTAATATGGACACATTGAGCTCCAGTTTGAGATTAAGCGCTTGGTTTTGGAAAACATTAGTTATTTAGCTGTGCGATTTATTTATGTTCTGGTGCTTCATTAAATCACAAAGCAAGGGTGCTTTTCTGGATATCGCACAAATCTTTTGCTTAAAAAAAACGAGAAAAATCGACCGGTTTGTTTATTTTCTCTTATTTTATTTGTTTAGATAAAACATAAAGCTTTTCTTGTTGCCAAGCAACACGTAGTTTGAGTTTGAAAGGCGGGCTGGAATGACGTGTGTTTTGACGCGGATTCGCCGCGCTTTTTCTGCGCTTATTAGCGCGAAACAGTGCTTGCTCCAGAGCGGTGTTAAAAGACTTTCACGCAGCTTCTGGCTGAGGGCACGATCTCTGAAGGGATACAAACCGTCAACTTAATAAATATAGACAACGTTGAAACGCCACGTATTAAACACATTTAAATCTACACTATGTAATATATATATATATATATAGAGAGATATAAATTAGTGGGTTCTATCTATCCTCCAAGGAATTTAGAATTTTGAAGTGAACATAACCTTTATGAATTTTGATGCTGAAATACAATCAGCATACGTGAAAAAGTTAAACGCAGTCTTTAAAGCTACACAATGGACTTATGACCTCATGGCCACCATTGCATGGCAGTGAAAACCAAGAAGAGAAAGCAAAAAACACATGAGCCAGGTGTATTTGTGATATGTAATACAGAATACAACATGACAATTAGCCTTACTTGATCTTGTGTAAACCAGAGATCTTATTTCAGGCATTTAACTAAAAACCAAAAACCCAGTCATTCAAGTACAATGGAACCGGTTTCTAAGTTTTGGCCTACAAAAGTGTTTCATCCCTACGGCACTCCACGATTTCCCTATTCATATTGTATAGCTGGTGAATGAATTTTGTGGGAAATTGTATATAATAGGCCTACATGACTTTCCGTCATATTAGTACATGCAAGAAAAGTATAGTGTACAGTGTTAAGCTGAAAGTTTGTTGTCACAACAAATGATTGTTTGATGGTTGATTACAAATGGGCAAACCAAAAAAAACAAGAAGATAGTATTTGACCATTCTCTCTGATAAGATATCCTGTATCCACACTGGTACCTCCAACCTCATTTACCTATGCACAGCAGAGACACAACTAAAACAATGTTCTTCTGTGAAACACTTGCAGTTTTATATTATACATGACTATAACTGCTAGAGGGCCAAAAGTTAGTCTAAAAGACTGAGACTAGTTGCTGTTTAACACATTTTGTTTAGTTAAATTATGCAAAACAGAAACATAACATACTAGAGCTAGTTGGAATTATACTACAAATGTTTTTGAACACAATTTGATGTAAACCTGAAAGCACTGACAACAGTATTCAATCAAAGGTGAAACGGCTGTAAACTGCTCACAGGGAGATTTAAGAGTTTGCCTGTTGGCTGATACAAAGGCATCTGTCATCTGCTCATCTCAGAGCAGCACTCATGTCAGTCTTCTGTGATATCGCACCCAAGAGCAACATCAGGAGGTGTAAGATGAGGAGAGGTGCCTGCGGGACAGCACTGAGATGCATCAGATGAGCCCCCATTTGTTAAACCACTGTCACCATGCAATAGATTTTTGACTAATGCTAAAAGAAACAAGGAATGTCTTGGTGAAAGACAGGTAAAAACATTGGCAACCAATTGCTGTTTCATAAAGCAGCAAATCCTTTTCACCGCAGAATCTAAAATGAAAACCTCTTATATTATTAACTAAACAAAATCTGGTCAATAACGTGAAGATGGAAAACAAGTGGCTGCAACTAACCAAAATGAACCATGGCTAAAATACTGTAGATGTAACATGAGATAAATGTCATTTAAAGTAGTAGTACCTATGCTAAATATATGCTTGATAAGATTAATGGTGCACCAGATTGTACGCACATTTCTAGAGGGATTATACCGTATTCTGAGAGTTGATTGCAATCTAGAACTGTAACAGATCATAGTGCTAGAACAATGACCAAACTATGAGAAGTGATTCTGTAGTATTTTTATCCAAACTGACTGCTTTTTTAGTGTGTTTGATATATTTAATTTGTTTTAGTTAATAATGCATTTAAGCAATGCATTAAACGATTTGAATTAGCTTTTTTAGATATCTGTGTTTCACAAACAGAAACAGACTAATAGCCACTGATCAGCTCTCCCTTCAGCCATTTACTTCCTAACTTTAGCACATCCTATTTTTATTCCATCCATCATTTATTACATGGGCATACGGGAAGAATGGAGCGCTGCTCTGAACACGCATAATGGATCCTGCATGAAGAACTTTCTGCAATGGTTTGCCGATGGGGTCAAGCTTTTGATGGGTCCGCTGGCTATTCTTTGGCTTAACAGTGCAAAGAGTAACTTAAGTGGCAGGTAGGACAACAGTTCATAGAGGCAGTGATGCTTCATCAAAGGGAATTTACACAGATACCCTTTAATAGCCTGGGACCACATTCTGAAGATAAAGACACATCCCATGCGTCCTAAATTGATGGGTGTCCATGAGAAACTGCCATTAGTGCTTTAACACAAAGAGCAAATGCAAGGGGCCGTAAGCTACTCTAATGGAGGTTGCAGCTGAAAAGAATGAAGACCGTAGCAGACATGCTATATTATTCACAACATCTCTGCATTTATTTTAGCATTAAATGGTTTACCTGTGGCTCTGAGAACAGCGTAATATAAAGCCAGGTGAGTGCAGGTCAAATCATTCATCTCTACTCAAAAGTGCACGAAAATAACAATGCCAAAATATTATTAGCATTTTATACAATGGCCACAATTATAGGTATTATAACATAACTACATATTCCCCAAGTACTACAATATGACAAGCATAATACACATTAAGGAATTTCCCCCCCAAAATTTCACTGAAATATCTGTAAATGAGGAAAAAAAGTCACATTTTTAAAGGCATCATTTGCTGAAAATTCAAGATCTAGAGGAGTTCATTTCTTCTCCAGCATTTACTTTAAACCATAATTTCTTGCCAAAACACAACTCTATAATTCATAATTCAATCTAAAATCCATAGCTTCCTCCAGTCCATCCGCTGTGGTTCTCTCACATCAAAAAACACTGAAATGTTTTTGCTTGTAAACAGTGCTTGATCTGTCTATATTTCTCTCCTATTGCATACTGGAAGACAGTTTCACTGGATTTTGCTAGACAAGATGTTAATCGACGGGCTGGAGTCGTGTGGATTATTGTTATGCTTTTATCAGCAGTTTGGACTTTAATTCTGGCACTAATTTACTAAAGAGGAACCATTTGTGAGCGAGTAATTTAATGAAAAACTCATCATATTTTGGATAGCCTAGTATTTTTTAGGGGTGACTTCTAGCTTTAATCAACATCTAGAGACAACAACATAAAGGTGGCAATCAAGGTATAAATTCCTTAATGATAGAGCTATGTTTGCTGTCAGACTTTACTGATCTGAGTTAAGGCGAATTACAGAGGAGTTTAATTCATGTGCATTTATGATCTGAGCAAACAGCACCTCCTTCCGTTTAACTCGATATGATAGACAGACATGTAGGTGCAGAGCCTGACAAACATTCAACATGCAGCTAACGAAAGCGCAGCGTGACTTTAGACACGTGCATGTTGACCTGGAGCAAGTGTTGCTCGTGAAGAATTCTTCTTAGTATATGATCAGTGTTTTTTATTCAGACTTGATTTCACAGATTTCGCGAATCCAGTCCATCACTCATTTATAACACAAAATGGGCTACTCTCAAAGCCACATCCTGGCCTAACGGTGCAGCCTGCAGGATGCAAAACATTCGACTTACAAAACATTTATCAAAATCGCCACCTCTAATGTAAACATTTGACTCTTAAACTGATTAGAAAAAATACATAGTACAAATCACGATACAACCATATTGGTTTCATCATCTTAACAATGAAATAATCATCCGCCGATTCCAGGAAAGTTGTTGTGTCAGTTCCCGACAGTGAAGCGTTATATGCTGTATCCGCACTACATTACCCACAACCCTCTGGTGTGTATGTGCTTCTGGGTGTGTGTGAAAAAGATTAAAATTGGACCATCTGCAGACTTTGATTTAGCATCGATGGTAAGAACTTAACTTGTTTGGCTAAATAGACACGCGAGATGTATCTTATGTCTTTTGTGGCTAAGCTAGAGGTCCGTCTGGCTGCGTTTCGTAAAGCTAAATCTGGTGTTTTATTAAAGCTGGTCGACAAGCCAACTTCGTCAGCTAGCCAACATAGCTAACTTAGCCATCTGACTTCAGACACGCGAATCTCTAGTAACGTTATATCCTCACACACAACCGCTCGCTGGTCTCTTAACCCGCTTCGCTGTTGTTAAAATAACGCGCTATACATGTTGTGCTGTTTATTTCGGGTTTATCTAATGCTTGTAGTACACCGTCCACATTTTAGCAGACAGCCGCTAACAAAATCTTGGCTGTGTCTCAAAACATAGTGAGCTGCGTACTTGCAGCATTTTTGTCTGTAGTTGGTGCGTTTGAACATTTTGAATCTCGCCACTTGTGAGACATAAAGACAGCTGAAGCATCGGTCCGACCGCTGTGTGCTTTGATTTGTTGTGACGCTTTGTCGGGAAGTGTGTAACGTTATGCTTTTATTCACAGCAGGTTTGCTTTCGTGTATAATTGAAACAGCGTTTATCGCCACCTTTACAACAACAGTGCTTTACAAAAGGGGTAGTTGAAGCAAAAAAAAAAAGTTTATGGGATATTTTTTATTTAAAGGATTTAGGTTACATTTGATGATGTCAAAATCAGAGTATACTGGGTTATGTAGAGACTCAGTATTTCTTATTTAAATGGTCTTGTGGTTAGATATCTATCTATCTATAATGACTTTCTTCCCTCTATTTCTACAGGCTGCAGCAGATATTTTCTCCAGGGCTTTGCTGTATTATGAGCTGTAGTAAACCATCGCTCTTCGATTGTTTCTCAGGAGGATCTGTGGCAGGGGCCACTATCACTGTACCCTCACCTGACGTCAGCAATCGGGTAAGAACGAATGGGGTGTTTACATTTATTTATGTTCCTACAAATTATGTGAACCAGCAAAAATTCTCATGTATTTCTTATTTCGTACTCTTCTGTATGCAGACCAAAATGGAAGCCAGTTTTGGATCCACGTTTCCAGCAGTCCCTCAAGTAGCAAAAGGTCTGAAAAACTGAAATATAGCACAAAAATGACTTTATAAATGTTAATTATAAGACCTTAAGATCCCGCTTTTCCTACAAAATAAGGATTGTCAAATTAACGTTTAGATTTTGAGTGCTGTACCTCAGACCACTAAGAACGAAATTGCTGGGGTTGAAAATGACCTGCATCAGCATTGATTGTACAGAAATCCTTTTGACCGTTTGCCTAGCAACAAGGTTCAATCAGTCGCTCGTAACTGTGCTCTTTCATTTCAGCAGACACCAATTACAAACAGCACCGCAGAACCCCTTCATCCTCCAGCACTCTGACCTACTCCCCTCGTGACGACGATGATGGCATGGTAATCACTGCGCCATCCCTTTTCAAAACAGCCAATCACATTTACATATTGACGAATGGAAATCAAACCACTCACAATTTTGTCGTTGATGTGCAAAATGGCTAGCGTTTGGAATAGCTTAAAGTGTTCTGTTTCTGATTGTTTTTAGCCCTGAGTGATTATGAGAGAGTGTCAAACTAAATTGTGTGCGTTTTTTTTTTTTTTTTTTTTTAATTTACCATCCACAGCATAAATATTTACAAATCCGTGGACGGAACAGTGGCTATTAAGTTTATGCCAATTCCGATGTTTGCAATCATATTTGTTTTTCACCAATTTTAAGTGACCTATTATCAGAAGGTGTTTTCCTCTAGTTGATCATTTTTGACACTCACAGGAAAGAATATGAGCCGAGGTAGATGAGTCAGATATTAGGAAGGTTTTACTACTGATGATTTTGATAACACTGAGATGACATCCTTATTACAGCAAGCTCAAAGTATTTTTATAGGATGGGATTTGTCTAAAAAAAAAAAATAACGCAGCCGAGAGGAAGTTCAGACAACTTTGAGAACATTCACAGTGAACAATACACACACAAAAATTCAGCTTCATTTCACACAAAGAGATGAGAATAAAATAAAGTATAGGATATAGTTATAGTATAAATAAAGGTTATATTAGTGCCTAAAAAATAAATGTATATATTTGTGGGGAATCAGCCTTATCAGTGTACTTCTGAAGTAAATGAACCCTGAAACATAGACTGTTAGCTGTTAACTTGTAAGTAAACTTACCCGGTATGTCACCTAATTGCATTCTGGAATACCCCCAGATGACATTTGAATGACCTTTAAAAAGTGTTTAGATGCAAATTGTCTCTGTCCCTGCAGCCGCCCATTAGTACCCCTCGTCGCTCAGACTCTGCCATCTCGGTTCGCTCTCTGCACTCCGAGTCCAACATGTCGCTGCGCTCCACCTTTTCCCTGCACGAGGAAGAGGAAGACACAGTGAGTGTCGGCGGTCTTCTGTTTCCTATTCGCATTCTGATCTAGTGTGGTGACGCAAAAGACTGACAGACCTACACCTGTGCCAGCACGAGATTGACTTTCTCTCTCACTCACCCTCTCTTTTACTTCCCAGGAGCCACAGGTGTTTGCAGAGCAGCCCTCAGTTAAGCTTTGTTGCCAGCTGTGCTGCAGCGTGTTCAAGGACCCCGTCATCACCACCTGCGGAGTGAGTCAGCCAGCCGTCCCCTCACCTCTCCCTCAGGATAGGGCTGCCTGTCATGATCTGGTTCTAGGCCATGTATTGATTTCCTGTCAGCTTGGGCTGTGAACAGCACGCCTCATTGACCTGTTTCCTAAGGCACTGTCAGGCTGTTGGACACCACAGTACAAGTGTCTGTTGAGAGATGAATTACACTTAAAATAGCTGAGTAGATGAAAACGAAAATGCTAAAACTTTTATTCACTGTCATTTGTCCTTTCTTTTCTCCTCCCTTGTCACCTCAGCACACGTTCTGCAGGCGATGTGCCTTGACCTCAGGTAAGGAGAGCATTTTTACTCTAAACATTTGTCTTGCTTTCACTTTTTCTGTGATAAACATTGCTGACAATAGCAAGGAAGCAGGAAGCAGTTTTGTATGCTTTTGTACAATTATGGTTAAACTCTCTATGTACTACAGAAGACATCTGTTCTTCAGAAATGTTATCAAGATATGTATAAATTATTGTGGAAACGTGTATAATATATTTGTGATTTAATATGAAAAAATATATGAAACAGTGGCAGTCCTAATCATTTTTTTAATTATAGAAAAAAAGCCACATTTAACAAAGTTTCAATTAAAAAAAAAAAGTTTTTTTTTTTTTTAAGAAAATAAGGGGGTCTGGAAAGGGGGTTTCTAAATTCACTCACCATTAGCAGGAGTGGCTTGAAGTTAATTTTGGACCAGATTCAGGTCTAGCTCAGTTCCTGTTTCATTTCCTCTACATGTCAAAGAGCATAGCTCATGAAATACAGTAATATTTTATTGCCAATAACCTGTGCTTCTACAGAGAAATGCCCTGTGGACAATTCCAAGCTCACAGTGGTTGTGAATAACATAGCTGTGGCCGAGCAGATCGGAGAGCTTTTCATCCACTGCAAGTACGGCTGTCGGCCAGCTGCCTCGGGCAAACCCGGTGCGTTTGAGGTTGACCCACTTGGCTGTCCTTTCACCATCAAGCTAAGCACCAGGAAGTGAGTACATTGGATTTCATCATATCAGCGCTACATTTCTATTGTTGCGACATAGTTATGAGTCATGCAAAGGGAGTGTAATGACATTGGATTGTGTGCGGCAGAGATCATGAAGTAAGCTGTGACTACAGACCTGTTCGCTGTCCCAACAACCCCAACTGCCCTCCGTTGCTCACCATGAACCTAGAGGCCCATCTGAAAGAGTGTGAACACATTAAGTGCCCTCACTCTAAATATGGGTATGGACGTTTGGAAAAGCTAACAGTCTTTTCTTTAGTTCCATAGATAAGGAAATAAAATGGCCTTGAATTGATCTCTTCTGACTTTTTTCCAGTTGCACCTTCATCGGTAACCAGGACACGTATGAGACGCACCTGGAGGTGTGTAAGTTCGAGGGCCTGAAGGAGTTTCTCCAGCAGACAGATGACAGATTCCACGAGATGCAGGTGACACTGGCACAGAAGGACCAGGACATCTCATTCCTGCGCTCCATGTTGGGCAAACTCTCTGAGAAACTAGACCAGCTGGAGAAGAACTTGGAGCTGAAGTTTGGTGAGGAAACTAACTCTCAACTACTTGCTGTTTTTAGGCCAAAACATGCACGAGTGTTCATTTTGTTGGGTTTTTCTTGTGCTAATGTGGCAGATGTGCTGGATGAGAATCAGAGTAAGCTCAGTGAAGATCTGATGGAGTTCAGACGAGATGCTTCCATGCTGAATGTTTGTCTATTTTCACTCTGGTTTTCACTAAATGTACAACTGTGGTGACTTAGTATTAAGAGCCTTCTAACCCAGCTCTACTTTTGCAGGATGAACTGTCTCACATCAATGCCAGGCTCAATATGGGTATACTGGGCTGTGAGTTTCTCTCCCTCATTTTATACTTCATATTTCTGTGAGGATATAGAGATGCATCATTGTCTGACGCTATCCTTTTTTTTTTTTTTTTTTTTTTTTGCAGCCTACGACCCCCAGCAAATCTTTAAATGCAAGGGAACTTTTGTGGGCCACCAGGGTCCGGTGTGGTGTTTGTGTGTCTACTCTACTGGTGATCTTCTTTTTAGTGGGTCATCAGATAAGTCCATCAAGGTAATTTAACCTACCATCAGCTGTCTGTCGCTTCAGTTTATTTTAGTTTAGATAAATCGCCTGTACTTCTGTTGCATTACATAGGTTTGGGACACATGCACCACATATAAGTGCCAGAAGACCCTTGAGGGCCATGATGGCATAGTGTTGGCATTGTGCATTCAGGGGTAAGGATTTTTAACTAACATGAATATTTAAACATATTGTTATTTAAATATTAACAATGTTACATATTTTAGGTTTAGGTTTATCAAAAAATAGACACAAATGGATTGTAAAATGGAAGGGATTTTAAAAGTAAAGTGTGTTGCACACATTGTTTCATGTTTTTTCTGCTTCCTGTTGCAGAAACAAGCTTTACAGTGGCTCAGCTGACTGCACCATTATTGTGAGTCTTCGTGAAATAAATTTTTTTTAAGGAATTGTTGATGTCATGGCCGATGTGCATCTAATGCAGACATGTGCTCACTCTCCTACAGGTTTGGGATATCCAGACCCTGCAGAAAGTGAACACCATCCGGGCACATGACAACCCAGTGTGCACTCTGGTGTCCTCGCACAACATGCTATTCAGCGGCTCTCTCAAAGCCATTAAGGTCAGTGGCGTCTGTTGAAAAGATCTTGGCAGACGCGAGGCCAATCAAGCAGCTAATTGAGCTTTATTCTGCCCTATTTGCTGATGTACTGATGTTAGCTGTGTACGGTTTTCCTAACGTGATGCGGAAGATGCGATCGGTTCTCCAGCAGAGAAGAGAAAAACACAGGCTTAAGTCATTGAGGTGCGAGTGGAGCAAAATTAGATCCACTCGGCTCTGAGAAGCCTGTCTGAAGAGCACATGCTGAGCTCGTATCACCATGGTGACGTGTGGGAGGAATGAGGGAGTGGAGGCTTAAAAGTAGAATGATCTCATCTCTCTGGGACTTTCCAGCTTACCAATTCTAAGTGTTCTCTCTCTCGTTCTCTCTGCCTCTGTAGGTGTGGGATATTGTGGGCACAGAGCTGAAGCTAAAGAAGGAGCTAACTGGCTTGAATCACTGGGTTCGAGCGCTGGTTGCTTCTCAGAATCATCTGTACAGCGGATCTTATCAAACCATAAAGGTTAGAATGTTAAACTTTGAACTGCTTCAGAAATGCCAAGATTTCATCATGAAGGACCATATATATATTGATTTATTAGATGGTCAGGCTCACAAGTGTACACATCTCTTTTCTTGTAAATTTACGTATTGCTTGTATGTTTTATTTAGGGATGGTTACTTAAACTCGGTACTTAATTGGTACCCATGCTAAGTTATAAAAGACTGAAGTATCAATAAGCTCTGACGCTAACGGTTCTGCTAAATTATCATTACCTAGCATATTTGAACCTTTTTTTAAATTCACAATAATATTAAAGACATTTTCCTGCCCTTGTTATTGGCAATCTCACATGCAAAATGTCCGTCTGTTTCAGCACATAGGTTCCACTGTACACAGAGCTCGCAACACTAAAGCTCGCGCTTAATAGAACGATGGCGGAGAGAACCAAACGATCTAAAGCATTGGTTTTTACTGGTTTGGCCTTGGGACCCACAGTGTCCCGTGGTCATCAAGCCACGACCCACTATATAACGGTCCTTTTCAACAAATTAGCATATTGTGATAAAGTTCATTATTTTCTGTAATGTACTGATAAACATTAGACTTTCATATATTTTAGATT
>JAUYWG010000033.1:6462475-6492851 GCA_034779775.1 Enteromius afrohamiltoni | reverse complement strand
AACACCTCAGCAGTGCCACAGGCTGATTGCCTCCATGCCACGCCGCACTGAAGCAATCATTTCTGCAAACGGATTCCCGACCAAGTATTGAGTGCATAACTGAACATAATTATTTGAAGGTTGACTTTTTCTGTATTAAAACACTTTTCTTTTATTGGTCGGATTAAATATGCTAATTTTTTGAGATAGGAATTTTGGGTTTTCATGAGCTATATGTTAAAATCATCAATATTAAAACAATAAAAGGCTTGAACTACTTCAGTTGTGTGTAATGAGTCTAAAATATATGAAAGTCTAATGTTTATCAGTACATTTGAAAACACATGAAAATGACCTGTATAGTTAGAAAATAAAAACAAAGCAAATTTCTGCGTGTAATGAACACAGCATAACATCTGGCAGGACAGAATAGTTTTCTGAGGTGAGAGAATATTTATTTCACGAAAATAA
Source organism: Enteromius afrohamiltoni (assembly GCA_034779775.1). Taxonomy (NCBI): domain Eukaryota; kingdom Metazoa; phylum Chordata; class Actinopteri; order Cypriniformes; family Cyprinidae; genus Enteromius; species Enteromius afrohamiltoni. The sequence continues at coordinate 6,492,401 of JAUYWG010000033.1, read as the reverse complement.
CGATAGAATCACTGACGATAAACCTATCAACATCTCATATGACCGCAGACACAGCTCGTTTTTACTTATTAAACTGCATTTGACAGAAGAACGGCTTTCATGCACATCTTTTAAAATAAAAATCTTGCATAAGAAAACATTTATAATTACTTATGCTAACAGTCTTCCAAAATAACCACATGACATAAATTAGTAGTGACAATTTAACACACACACATTCTGGTTACATTAAAAAGAGTCCACATAGAAATATTTAGAGTAGTTTTTTTTTCTGCAGTAGCCTAAGTAAATGTTAAACATTAAAAATGGCTTTACAGTACTGCATTTACAAATAGATGATGATAAACTATGCTTATTAAGAAATAAAGCAGAGATTATGGAAAACTGATTAAATTAGGAAATAAAACGAGAGAAAAAAATATTTACCTAAAAATAAATTTGTAGTGATGAATTACATTCACTTTATTTAGTGTAAGTTCCAAGAGGTTTCAAACTTGTATTCATTTTAATCCCAAACACAGTAAACTCATTTCTGTGAACGTGTTCTAATAAAACAAACATTAGCCGCAGATGATTGTTTAGCTGCATTTAGCAACTTTTTTGGTTAAAGCTGCTGTTAAATGGTTAAAAACTGTTAGTCCTCTTGCAAGCCTTCCTGCCTGCCCCGACTGTAACCACTGTTCATTCTTTTACAGGACAATTTGTTGTTTGTTTATTTGTTTTACAATCATTTGTTTTGTTTGTTAGGCTACGGATTTAGAAAATGAAGTGTTTTAAATTCTTGTAAGTTCCCAATTAATTATTTTTATTTATAATTTTTTTTAAAATTAAAAACACAACAAAAAGTACTGTTAAAGTACGGGAACGATAAGTGGTGTCGATAAATTAGTAATAGCGTTAAAACATTAATGATGCCCATCCCTAGTTTTAGTGATTCTGTTCCTTTGCTGTTCAGTCTAACTGGTAAAAACAGAGCAGTTCTCGGAGTTAAAACCAGATAAGACAAAGTTGCGTAATTAAGACTCCAGAGATCTCGGACAGGAAACTGACTCCAGAGATCTCGGACAGGAAACTGGCTACAGACAGCTGCAAATGCTCAAAGAGAAAACAAATCTCCATCACCATAGAGTGCCACGCTGACCATTAATTTTTTTTTTTTTTTTTTTTTTTTTTTTGGTGAACTATGTGGACTTGTATATTTCATTCGTTGCTTCATAGTGATTAAAAGAATAGTTTAAGTAATGAACCAAACAAACTAACTCTGAGATGAATTAGCTACAACCTTTGAACAAAAATTCCTTTTCCAAAAAAAAAAAAAAGATGGTAATGATCCCACAGATGCATTGTGAAAGATGTAATAAAAATATTGTGCAATTTAAACTATTAACTTAACCATGAGTACAGAATACAAAATATAGTGTTGAATTTCGAAATGTATACAAATATTCAAGTGTAGGGGACCGACTCGATTACATCATTCACATGTTGCCCATGTTTTCATGGAAATTGTGACTTCTCTGATAGGTCCCAGTAGAATCTCTTTACAGGACTGTGTACTGTACTGTTCTCCACCAGTAATCTGGCTTTTGTTTTTTTCATACACGCGTGCACACATGTATATTTACTTATTAAAAGAATATGTCCAAAAAATATAACGTAGGTTCTGCATGAGACATTTATCTATATTATTGTAAGTGTCACCAAATGAATTGGATTTTTGTGGATTTACCATCAGATCTGGGACATCCGTTCTCTGGAGTGCGTCCATGTGCTCCAGACCTCTGGAGGCAGTGTGTACTCCATTGCAGTCACCAATCATCATATAGTTTGTGGCACCTACGAGAACCTCATTCATGTAAGTAGCATTAATCTCTATGCCCTGCAGAGATTTAACCACAAGGGCAATGATCTTGGAAGCCTGAAAATATCAGGTCATCGTTAAAATTGTGATTTCTCTTTCCCCTGTGATTTAGGTTTGGGACATCGAGTCTAAGGAGCAGGTGCGGACGCTGACAGGCCACGTGGGCACAGTGTATGCCCTGGCTGTCATCTCAACCCCCGATCAGACCAAAGTGTTCAGTGCCTCCTATGATCGCTCTCTCAGGGTAATGATAGGGCTTGGGTTTGGGGTCGTGAAACATGGGGATCTGTGCCACCTCTTTTGTTCATTGATTGTTGTACCCGTGTAGGTGTGGAGCATGGACAACATGATCTGCACCCAGACTCTGCTGCGCCACCAGGGCAGCGTGACGGCGCTCGCCGTGTCCAGAGGAAGACTCTTCTCTGGAGCTGTAGACAGCACTGTAAAGGTCAGAGACCTGTATATAGAGTTCAAGGACTCTGCTTTCAAACTGTAGCTTGTTAAGATATGGGCTACCTTTTTGTACTTTAAATTTATGTTTACACAACTGTCCAAACGTTTGTGGTCGGTAAGACTTAATGTTTTTTGAAAGTGTCTTTAATACTCCCCATTCAAATATACAGTGGTATTGTTAAATGTTACTACTTTTTTATATTTCAGTATATTTTAAAATGTATTATAGCTTTTTTTTTCTCCGTATTTGTCATCTTTGACTATCAAAATGCTAGCTACAGATGAGAAACTGCAGAAAATCGATTTTATGAATTTAAGTTTCAAAGCTCAACGTGAGGTCACATTTATTATTTTTAACGTGCAGAAATGTCAGACTAGAATTTCGGGGCCATGACGGATTATTATTATTTTTTTTCCCCTTTGAATAGAAAGTTCAAAAGAAGACTGATAATTTAAAACAAGATAATGTATACATTTTTACATTTGATCAATATTGTGTACAACACTTTTCTGCTGAAATAAGACGTTTCACTGTATATGAGCTCTAACAATTTATTCTGTTTTCTCTCCTCAGGTGTGGACTTGCTAAATATGACCACTAATCATTATTAGTTGTCAACCTTGTTGAGTAATGTCTCTTTAAACTCCTGGAGAACCACATGAACTCTGATGCACAGACTTGCAGTATGAATAAGAATATTATTCAAGAAAAATATCACATGATGCATTGGACCAGAAATGTTTTTTTTTATTCTGTACTCTATGGACTTGGGGGTCTGTCCTTTGTGAATTTTGCCGTAAACTGTTGATGCGCTGGATGGATGATGCTCATTTGCTTTCCTCTTGTCAGCAAACAGAACCTCCAAACCTTCAGTGTTTATGAAGACTCAGCAGACAGCCAACATTCGTCATACACATGACAATACTGTATTTTATACACACACGCGATCATTTCCTATGACAGTATGATTTAGATTTGTTAAGAATTCCAAGTCTACTGTCATGTTCCCTGCAGACCATTGAAAAGTTGCTGCGTCAGTGGCCTCAGCGATGACTTTTGAACTTTGACCTTTGTGAGCGAGTGCCTAAGCTTCAGTCTGACGCCAGTGGAGATGCATGGAGTGACCATCATCCCAGGGCTGAATGAAGACTTACACTACACCAACTTGGGCCTGAAACAGCAGAGCATTGTTCTGGACAACACAGTACCCATGTTTTTATCTCTGATTTGACAGTGCCAACTGAGCACCCAGAACGGCTCAGATATTTTCTAGCTGCCTGTTGACCGATGATGTGAAACCTTTATATGACGTTATGATGACCTACTCATCCATCATGATTTTGTGTAAATAATGCAATGTTTCCTTACCAAAGGTGCAACTGCTTCATGCATGCTTCCATGTTTGCCATGGAAGCCAGATTTCGTCCATGCAAATCTAGTAAGACTTTTATAATGCAATTTTGAACTCCGTAACAGTAATTAGTTTGAGTGTATAGCACTTAATTCATTATCACTGAGCATCCCAGCATAACTTTTGAGAAGTAATGAGGTCAGCGGAGTGGAAGGGAACACTGTGTTGTGTTAATGTTAAGTCGAGTTCCTCTCTCAGCTTAAATTGATAATTCACCCAAAAAAAGAATCGACATCTTTTACTCGTGTTGTCCCAAACCTGTATGACTTGCTTTTTTCTGTGAAACATATTTGCCTAAATGGGTTTTGTCCATGCAGCGGAATCAGTGGTAACCAAAACTGTTCAACGCATCTTTTATGTTCAGGTTTAGAACAATTTGAGAGTGGGCGAATTAACAAAAACCTCTTTTTTGCGTGAATTGTCACATTAACCTGAAGTGTGCTAGATAAGTCAATGCTAATCTTAAAACAAAAAGCATAAAAACAACTGCTATTTTGGATTTCAAAGTGCTTTTTTTGTGGCACAGAGCTACTCAATCCAGCTCTGCACATTTGGGACAAGATTTCAGCAGTGTTGAATTATTTTTCCATAAGTAAGCTGAGAGGATATGACCTTGAGATTCTCTTCCAACTGAGAAAAGTTACTTGTATAAAATACATAGACGTTTAATGCTTGTCTCGAGTGAATTGGAGTCTTTTACCCTCACATAATATGGCATTGACTCCCTCTAGTGTCCTTAATGCATTTTGAGTTAAGAAATAAATCTATGAAGGGCTGTGCGGCCCTTTGGTACTACCTTGTTGGGGTTATTTTTGTGCTTAATACATGTTTATGTTAACTGATGAAACACTATAGCGTTGAGCAGTTTCCAGCTGGTCTTGTTGGTGTTCAGTAATTGGACGGATATGAGAGTGTATGTATATAATGTTTATTTAGAGCAGGTGGCTGTTGATGCAGTCACTGCAAGCACACCACTGTTCCCAATGCCAGTCACAGCAGGTATCATACAAGTCAATGGCAGAACATCAACACAATATACAGCCTGCACACACTGAGCAGTGCAGATTTCTTTTTTTTTCTCTCTTTTTTTATGTCTGCAAATAGGATGGAGTCGAAAACAGCTTTCAATTATTAAATAACATCTTGCACCAACAATAGGTTTGACTTCAGTGTTTTCAGAATTTTTCTTTGTTTTTTTTTTCTCTGGTATTAAAAAAGACGAAAGAAAAAAAACAAGCAAACATGACAATAAGAAAATGACAGAATGAGAACTTTAAAGCAGAAAAAAATAGCTTTTTAAAAAAAGGATGAAGATTCACAGTGACAAACATCCAGCTATATATACAGAAGAAGGGGGACAGGGCCGTAACAAGTCAATTAACACTGGATGGACACCCAGTCCTTTGAAGCGATCGGCATGATGAAGCTTTTATAAAAGCCATTCCCATGCCAGACATCTGCGCTCTGTCCACAGAGCAGACCGCAACAAAAAGGGATATAATTCTGAACATCTGGTGGACAAAGACCAGCCACATATCCTTGACACATTGTTTAAACATGAAACAAAATGAAAAGAACTAAAGCAAGGCACATACATGTTTTTAAAAAAACATAACATTTGCATAATATACAACTTATTCCATCTGAAGACATGGCAGTCAAAAAACTTATCACAAAAAAGCTACCTTAAAAAAGAAAACTGGAGTTCTAAAAAAATGACCATTTACAATTCATTTAAAACACTTTGAGCCAAGAAGACACTTTTATCTCAAATATCTGCAGTTTCATCAAGCCCTCTTGATGCTGCATCATTAAATACTTGTTGAAAACATCTATAATAATCTCTGTTCATAACTTAAATATTACAAATATTCTTCTGAGAACCGGGGGAAGGGGTTAAGCATATATGGAGCTACTAAAAGTGTGTAAAACATTGTGGGACCTACGCAACTACTTTTTTTTTTGCTTGTGTCCCCTTCCTTTGGGCCCTTTCTTTAATTACATTTAGATACTGTGAGGATTCTAATAATGAGCAGGCAGATTGTCATGGCAACAAAGATAATGAGAGACTGTGAGTTTGCTGGCAATGACATCATGACATTCAGACTGTAAATGAGAGAGCGTGGCATCTGGAAACATCTTATGTCCACAGAGACCAAACTTTACGACTGTAGAAGCATCGCTCAGTCTACCCTCAATGTGTCCCTATGAAGTGAATATGTTTAACCTAGATACTGCTGTATTATTATTTTTTTGTTCAGAAAACATTATGGAACCAAGTTTAACTGCATCTTGGACTGGTGCTCTTACTTTGGTCATTAAGGAAATGTCTGTCTGGATGATATTAGAGGGGGAATGCGAAACAAAGCAGGCACACCATGGTACATTCACACCCTTAAACAGCCGCTGAGCGATGTGCTGAGATCAGACTGCATGCAGGCTTCCAATGGAACTCCACCTGTCCAAACTCTGCTAAGAAGATTCCTCGGGTAGATGGAAATACTGAGCATCAAGCCACATCAACATTTGCAAAATCCTTGTTAGTTCACTGTCAGTCTCTACATGCATGTTTCTTTTAGATTCATGTTTTATGTAACTCACACACACACACGCACCCACACACACACATTTGCAACTTCCTCGCTTTGTGCTTCCTGACGTCCCACCTTCTGCAAACTGTCAACTTTTAGTGGACCCTTTTACCTTGTTCTCACCTGTGTTTCTGAGGTTTTTCATATCAGTCAACATAACCCTAGATCCTGGTCTCATTTTGAACAACTCATCATTGCACTTATCATAGAGCCACACAGGCTATTGCATAATACTCTCCAGGAGTGCCTACCTTCAACATCCAGTCAACTGTACATTCTTTCCCTTGCATATCCTGGAAATACATCTCATTATGGAAGTAAACTGGCGATTCATATTAACTTCAAGGCCTTAAACTGTATATCAACCTTGATGCAGATGACTGAAGTGTGTGGATGAGGTCCTAATCGGAGCACACAGGCTAACGCCTCCCAAATGAACACCGGACCATTCTCAGTTCGTACCAGTTTGCTTGTGTGTGTGTTAGAAGCACTGAGGTCAGCTCTCGTGTTAAGGCACACAGGACACTGCACATGATGAGGGCAGGAGGAGAAAGAGGGCAGGTGAAGTAGGAAGGCTGTGCAAGAGCAGAAACATATGAGTTTACACAGGCAGAACATGAGTGGAAACATAAAGGGTCACAGCAGCACAGAGCGGGAGCCCAGAGCAAGCACAGAGCAGGGGGTGAAACAGCCACTTCAGTCACTTCACTACATTCAACACAGCCAACAACACTCTTCAGCAGAGCACAGCCAAACATACAGGATGTTTAAGCCAGCCTTATTATTATTCTTTTTGTTTCTTTTTTTTTACTTCAATATAGTCATAGAAAAATCCACATATCTGTCATCAAAGTTTATAGATTTCTTAATGTTTCAACACTGTATGTACCATTGAACATGAAATAAAAACATAAAATATTTATTTATATATATATATATATATTTATATATATATAACTGTACTAATGCATGACTCTCACTATGAGATTTTTTTTCTTTATAGATACAAACTTTCCTCATGCTTACAATATACACATACCATACTATTATTTCATATACAGTTATTATTGTTTTCGTATTATTTTACTACTCATTGCTCATGGTAGATAAAGATATTTCATGGACAGAGAGTTGAGCTTTATGTATTAAAACCCAACCTCTGCTCTCCACCCTCTGCTCTGTCTATGATGTTTAAAGCCCTGGATGGCTTTCTGCCCAGTCCTGAGATACATCAGCTCGGGTTTGTGCAAACCAACTCGGAGGGAGAGAGGAGAGATAGGCGTTTCATGGCGACAGGGAAGGGGAAGGGGAGAAGAAAAGAGGGGTGAGAGGAGCCAGGGACGAGGATTAGGAAGGGATAGGTGGGTGTGTTGTTGGTCATTGTGCCCTTGTGCTCTCCCGGGGCCCTGAGGTTGTGCCACAGAGACACAGGCTGTGCTCTTCACTCCAGCATGGCATCCAGCTGGTCGGCCAGGTCATCGAACATGCTGCCGATGTCGTCTAGGATACTCACTGTGCTCTTGTTTTCAGCCAATGAGCTGTGGATCAAAAAACAAACAAACTTAAAATATCATTTAGAAATGTGGCTGTAGGTGACACAAATAAATTTATTTGGTCAGCACATCAGTGGTGAACTTAAGATTTTCCCTTAATTATACAATTTGGTTTGCTAACATGTTTTCAACTTTGAAAATAAAAAATATTTAAATCACCATAGTATCCTGATACCATCTCTCGTTGTACTCAACCTGATGGTGAAAAGTGTTTGAAGTAGAGATGTCCCAATCAGGTTTTTTGTGCCCCTGATCCAATCTAAGTCACTGAATATTGAGGCTCTGCCAATACAGAGTCCCAATCCGATACTAGTGTTTTCCTTGTGCTTAGGGCACATTTAAAGTAAATTAAAGTAAAATCAATCCAATGTGCTGAGAGCAGGGACAGGGTCCCATGTGATGACGTTAGAAAGCATGAAGCTTGCAGTATGAGACACTAATGATGGCAGTTAAAAGTAAACGGTAAGTAAATGGGATAGATTTTTTGTTACTAAAGTATACATCACAAATGCTAAACATGAATGTGTGTGATGCACTGGAACACACCTTATTGTTTCTTGTGGATCACATGCACATGGCAAACCTACCAAATTTCCACTTACTGCAAAAAACAGCAACATAAAATAAGGATCGTGCTCAGGATATAGTAGCTGATATCATGATATAAATGCTTAATTGGGCCTTGATCTTTGAGATCAGCTCGGGACATTCCTACTTTAAATTCATACTTCATAATATCCACAGATGTGGCCTCAAAACTGATGACTTGTTTGGAAAAAAAAAAGTCCTAAACTACTTGAAATGAAATGTTAACTTGAGATAAAATACCACTGTAGACTAGATTCCGAAAGGTCTACAATGTCAGCGAAAATGTTTTCACACGTTTTGTGACACTCACTCTTTTTGCCCATCCTCCTTGATCTTCTCTTCGACGGCCTGCAGGGCTGCAGCCAGTGAGGCACTGGTCTCCTCTATCTTCTGGTGCACCGCATCTACTGTCACTACCCCTGCAACAATCGCTGATCCAGTTGAACTGTCCATGGACACCCCACTGATTGAGGACCGAGGGGGCTTCACAGGCGGTGGTGTAGGGATGGGGGTGGGGGGACCTGATGTCTGGGGGGTTTGGGGTGTCTGAGGTGTCTGTGGGGTGTGAGGAGACTGGGGCGTGTGTGGGCTCTGCACACTCAAGGCTGGTGGGGTTGTAGCCTTGACAGGGTGGTTGTTCTGGGCAGAAGCTGTGCTGGCCATTCTAGTGACAGTCTGCTTGGCTGGAGGGGGCGTGTGAGTGGGATTAGGTGTCACATTTAAAGACTGCAGAACATTTTTGGATGGTTTGGGGGCTGTGGGAGGAGGTGTAGGTTTCGGTGAAATAGGAGGAGGTACTTTCTTTCCTTCAACTGTAAATAGAATAGAAAAGAGATAGGGAGAGAGATGGGAAAAGAGACTGAGCGGAATTTGATGCAACAAGGTCTTAATGCTACAGGGTTTTACGGGATACTCACATAATTGTGTAAAGACAGGGCAAGTGAAAGGGCCGCACTGTGTAGTACCTGGGCTGCCAGGTGCCCCAGTTGGTCCAGGAAATGGGGCTTTCTTGGTGATGGCAGCCGGTGGTCCTTGTTTCTTCATGTGCTGGGCCAGAACAGGTTTGGGGGACACAGGAGGTTTGATGGACTTGCGAGGGGCACCCTCAGTAACATGGCCTTCCAGGTCTGGACTGTCCCGACGAGGCGAGTTCTCAGGATGTTCCTGTGGCCTGGGCTGCTCCGAAACTGTCACCTCTGACACAGGGCGCCTTTTAATGGTGCCAGTCCCATTCTCATATGGTACAGGCATCTGCCCATCCTGGAGTTCTTCTGTATCTTTGTCTTTGTTCTTGGGGCGGCGCTTAACCGTATTTGACTCTGTGAGCTGGAACTTGGTGCCATTTGGTTGCTGCTTGGTGCTCTGGAACATCCTTTTCAGGGAGGCTGTGGCATCCACACGTGAAAGGTCCTCCTGGTGTAAAGAGTACGACATTTCTAGTCCCTCCTCAGTCTCATCTTTGCCCTGTCTAGGTCTTTGTTTGATGGTGAGGTTTCCATCCTCAGCAAATGGAAGGTTCTCTGCTGAGCTCCCACTAGAGCTTGGCTGGGTTTCATTACGTTGTCTATCCTGGACTGGCTCCGGCTGTGGTCCTCGCTTAGCAGCTGCTACTAACTCACTGACAGGCCCACTAATAGTCCTGCGACGGTTCACTACTTCTCCATCCAGACCAATGGCATCACGCTGCTTTCCTCCTGCAGAACCCACCTGAAGAAAAACAATCTTGTTTTACTTTACTTAACTAGATATTGATAAAATACCTTTCTATGATATCATCTTAAAGACAAAATAACAACCGCCATACCTGCAGATAGTGACCTGAAGACTTCTGTAAAGCGAGAGCCTTGGCACCCCCACCAATGGAGGACATTTCCAGCATAGCTGCAATGCTCCTCACACTACCGGCGCTGCCCGTGTCTACAGTGCCACCCAGATCACTTGCACGTCTTTGTGGTTGGTAGGGGACCTCCAGAAGAGGTCCACTGCTTGTCTCCTTGGGAACTTCTGTCAGATTACTACTGGAGCTCGAGATGGCTGAACTAGAGCGTTTGGGGGGAGGTGGAGGAGGACCCTTCTTTTTTTGTCTGAGTGCAAAGGACTGGCTTCGGTTGACATTTTTGTCTGCCTGCCCTTTCATTGAGTTGCTGCGACCAACCCGGTTCTGTACTGTGGCATACTTTCCTCCTGAATCTGGCACATTTAGCTCGTCCCGCTCCTGCTCACCATCAGACACAGCGTAGCGATTCAGGCTGTGGGCACGTTTCTTAGGCAGACCATATTCATCGCAAGCTTCGTCGCCTTCTGGAGGCAGGCACAGGAGGGGTACTGAGACAGCAGGTCCTTGAGGTGCAGCCTCCTTAGTTTCCGCAGGCTGGGCCGCTGGATGTGGATGAGACCTTTGAGTTGGGGATTGGGGGTGAGCACGAGGTGTCATGGGCTTTTCGGTCTGCTGATGCAGCTGAGGAGGTTTTTGTTTACTTGGTGGGTTGCTTACCGTCTGTGATGTTGGAGGCTTTGTTTTGTTGGGTGTCTGTGGTGGGGTATAGGGTGGTCCTGCAACTTGGGGATAAGACTGGCGTGGTTTTGGCTGCGCCGATGAGGCACTTCTCTGCCCCCCCTGGCTGCTCTGCCGCATCGTACGTGCCTCCTTTTTGGGTGGCCCACTAGGCTCTTCCGTGTCTCGGCTCTTACTCATACTGTTCTCATGCAGACTGCGGGCTCGGTGTTGTACTCCCAGGTTGCTGTTGGTTCTCATTTCTGTGCCATCCTGCACATCAGCAGGGCGTGTAAGAGCAGCCTGTAACTCCCCACTCAGTTCACTGTCCTGGAATGTTGTCATTTTAGGGGACATACACTCTCCGCTGTCATGGGGTGGGCTCTCAATAGCCATCACCTCCTGAGTGACTGGGGGCTTTTTACGCAATGTGTTGCGACCGTCAGAGGCCTTCTGGATCTCTGCCAGCTTCTTCACTGCAAGCATAAGCTTCTTCTGGTGTCCTAGTCAAATTTGGATAGAGAAAGAGAATAAACCACTATGGTCAAGCAGTGTAGAAAGCACATAAGTTTGTTTGTGTGTAATCACTTTAATATTATGGATCTCATTCCACCATCTAGCTTACCAAGTTTTGTAATGCCAATCTCCTGAAGGTCCTCCCACGTGATGTCAGTGATAAAGTCAATGTTCTCATATCCATTTTGGACTAAGAGTTGGTGATATTGACTCAACCCAATCATAGCTAACCACTCTCCAAGATTCGCCTTTAGATTAAATGCAAACAAAAATAAATTAATATCTGTAAGTGTTTGAATGTGTGAGTGTGTTTGTGTGTTAAACCTACCGGTTTTTGGTCAGGAAGCCACTCATTAACAGTGATCTTATTGATCTCAGAGGTTATCTTCTTTCGATGTCCAGGTTTGGTAACTCCAATTGCTGTTAAATCCTGAAAATAAATATAAGAGCCGCTAAACAAGCCAATTACATTTCAGCACGCTAAGACCATCAGACAAACTAAACCAAGTGACATCTATTCATTGCATACGAACATCTGCACAAAAACAATATTATACAAAACATTACATAAAAAATAAAACACTTATAATCAGACATATCAAACACTGACTGCCAAAAGGTGCCAGGATGATAGAAGCAGATGCCAAAATAAAATAAAAAAAGGGAATGGGAAAAAAAAAGAAAATACAGTATCACGAACAGGTGAGGAAAAGAAGCCTTTTCAGAGATCCCCCAAACATAATGATATAAACTTATCCTAACTCATCATGTTTCAACAGAACAGCCCTTTTAAAACTGCTTTCACCAATGACACTATGTAAATCCTATGAAGTCAGTGGTTTAATTTACTTAATTGTGGGTAGATGAGCTTGCTTTCAGGAATTCAAATTGTTAAGAGATTAATTTCAGTTTTATTAACGATTTTGATTTAGTTACAGATTTACACTGCATGTAATTCATGAAATGAACATTAAAAATTCTATTACAAAATATATGTTTAAGATATAATGTCTTTGGTTTTCATCAAAATATACAAAGATACCAAACAAAACATAGCAGGAAAAGACAGATATATTTGAAAACCACGGTAGTGTCTGGGGGGATTTTCTGGGTGAGATTTTTCAACTTCTCCAAAATTCGAACTCTCATAAAACCTGCGTGCTTCAGGCAAATTGTTAGCAATTTTATGTGAAAGTGGGTTGATTCACTTCTTTTCAGTGCTTTGAGTGGGTCTGTGAGTGTTACATTTAGGGTAGAGGGGAGTGACGTAAATTGTTGACGTTTGACGTAAAGGGGGTGGGGGGGACAACTCTTACCTCTGGGGTCATTCGGCTAATGGTAGGAATATCATAGCCGGCGCTGATGAAGTTTGGAGCGTAGACCTGCAGCTGAAATTCACTCAGCCATTCGATAACAGCCTCTGAGCTCTAGAAGAGAAGATAGGCGGCAGTCTATCATTGTTTGGGTCCTGTGTCTGAAAATGGACCAGACCCCAGGCCAAAAACTGAAAACATCAGTCCCAGTGACCAATGTCTCAACTCCACTATACTGGAGTTAAAATTATTGCTCTTGGTCCAGGAACCTGCTCTGGCAAAAAGAGCCAAAGCAAATAAGGGCTCTTTATCAACCAATTGGTTCTGTTAATGTAAGGAGTGTCCATATATTATCTACTTTGGAATGCCATTTCCATGAAAGTAGGAGGATGTACTATATCTCTGTGTAGGAAAGACAAAAACGGACGTGGGCAGAAAAGAAAATAAGGCTGTTTTGAACAGATGGCCCTCAGTCCAGAAGTCCAGCATGGAGCAGCTCTACTCAGCAGCTCCAAAGTCCCGCTGGGGAAGACATGACAGCCAAATCTTTCTGCTATGTGACTCTAAACAGTGTAATTTCTGATTTCAGCTAAATATAAAAATAACATAAAAATAGCGAGTGTAAAAAATGCATTACCAGACAGTGTCATGTATTGTGCTGATCCACCTTTCTCGAAAATATCAGCATATTCACTACACTCAAGTCTCTAAAATACACTAAAAAATACTTGAAATGTCTGCGTTGTTGGGTACTCTCTGAAAATAAATCATAAGGTGAAAATTACTGAAAATAAGGCAAAAAAACTGGAATGGACTTTAAAACGTAGCAAAGAAAATGAAATGAATGATCAGAAAAGATCAGAGAGAAAGGAATCGCTGTCAGTATTAGACAGTATATCAGAAAGAGCGGCTGACAGAAAGCTGAAGCTGAGGACAGCGTGCAAGGATGCCTGCGGAGAAGCCAACTCACCGTGTCCTGACGACAACCGAGAGCACGTAATACCGATGATGCCAGCTGTGAGAGGAAGTGCTGGGAAAGCATCCTGGATGTGCAGACGCCAGTGCATGCATGCGTATGTGTGCTTGAGAAAGTGTTTGCTTGTTTGAGAGGAAGGTAAGGGGACAGTGTGATTTGAGCGGGAGTAGGAGTCTCCTTACCTTCCCCTCAGGCAGCGCCTCCCCTTTCCTCTGGGACACAGCCTCCCCATACGGCTGCTCGTGAAGTGGACAGCTGGACAAACTCTGACTGCGTGAGGAGGGTCCTAGAAGAACCATGAGATCATTCGTACACATTGAAGCCCTGCCATTGCACAAACCAATCCCTTTTGTGTTTTCTGACCAACTACTCCTCTTAGCCAATCAGATGCTCACACACCCACAGCTATTAGTGCAACCATCTGGTACAGATAAAGCAGCCAATTTGTAAAAAAAAAAAAGCTAAAACATTTTGGATGGAGTGGTTTCTCTGTGACAAGAGATTCTCGTGTGATTTCTTCTCAAAAGAGTTGTTTGAAATTCCCACTAACCCTTGTTGCTGGAAGCGTGAGAGGGGTGGTCCAAAGACTTGGTCTGCTCCAGCAGGTGTTCTTTAGCTTTGGCAGACTGGGACAAAACCGTGGCCAGAAGCTACAGAATGAACAAAGCTCATCAGATCAAGAAATAACATAAAAATTTCAATGCAGGCTATGCACATTGGACTTCAAATTCACCTCCCTTGTGTTCATCCTTGAAGTATTTCAAAATTCTTTAAATTTAAAATGTCCCTTAAGGGTTCTCAGTGCTTGGAGATTGTTTTATTGCCAGTATTATCTATAATCTATATTGTCTATAATTCATCAATTTATCTCAAATGGTCACGTCTAACCATTTACCCATTTACCCTTAAATAAACCCAGCATATACTGGTTAGGTATGTTTTGATTAAGCTGGCTTAAGCTGGTCTTTTTGCTGGTTTACGCTGCTTTAAGCTGGTCCTTTGCAAGTTTAAGATGGTCCTTTTGCTCATTCAAGCTGGTTGTTTTGCTGGTTTATGCTGATCCTTTGCAAAAGCATAACTCAAAACAGACCTAACCAGCATAAGCTGTTTTTTCAGCAGGGTAAGCCAACAACATACAGTGGGTAAGAAAAGTATTCTGACCACCTTAAATTTTTCACTCTTTGTTATATTCAGCCATTTAATTTTTTTCCTCATTAATGTGCACACAGCTCCCCATATTGCCATATTTGCAGATTTATTAAAAAAGAAAAGGTCCTAAGTATTCAGACCCTTTTCAGACCTGTTGTGACCCAAAAATCACTGTGGCTGAGCTACAGAGTTGCCAGAGTGGCCCGAGGCCCGAGGGACACATGAAAGTCTGCATGGAGTTTGCTAAAAACACCTGAAGGACTCCAAGATGGTGAGAAATAAGATTTTAAGTACAGGGATAGCCCTGACTTAAACCCAATTGAGCGTCTCTGGAGAGACCTAAAAATGGCTGTCCAACAACGTTTACCATCCAACCTGACAGAACTGGAGAGAATCTGCAAGGAGGAATGGCAGAGAATCCCCAAATCCAAGTGTGAAAAACTTGTTGCATCTTGTTGGCTGTATTAGATCAAAAGGGTGCTTCTACTAAATACTGAGCAAAGAGGTCTGAATACTTAGGGCATTGTGATATTTCAGTTTTTCTTTTTTGATAAATCTGCAAAAATGACAACAATTCTGTGTTTTTCTGTGAATATGGGGGCTATGTGTATATTAATGAGGAAAAAAATAGAACTTAAATGATTTTAGCAAATGGCTGCAATATAACAAAGAGTGACAAATTTAAGAGGATCTGAATACTTTCTTTACCCACTGTATAAGTAAGTTCTTTCATGCATCTTCTCAAACCTCAATTGGAGGAGTTGGGTCACTCTGCACGTCAGATAGCTTACCTTGACTCCCTCTGCCTGCGCATGAAGGATACTGCTGCTGCCTGCGCTCTGTCCACTGCCAGAGGATCGGGCACTGGCCACACTGCCTGAACTTCCCACACTGCTGCGGTCTCCACCTGGAACAAACCCCCCCACACACACACAGTCAGCCCTGTCGGACCAAACCTCCCCAAAACCCATAACACGACTATGAACTTCCCCTCTGCAATGCACTGATCAGATACATGGGATGACAGGGACTTACATAACAATGATGACCAAAGACCAGGTGATTGATGACACATGACATGTTAGCAGAGGCGCTTATACGAACACACTCAGCCCCACGCTGCCTTCATTGAAAATGCAGTTTGCACACACGGCTACAGACACATCTGTGGATTGTCTGTAAGTGTGTTCGCGAGGGAACGACTTAACGGATGCTGCTCTAACAGAGCGAATGAGAGCCTTTCAATGCACCTACACGCCTGTGGTCGAGGAGGTTTCTGAGGCCAGGAGTACAGCAGCAACTGGGAGCGTGGCAAAGCACGGGGAATTATGAGAGAAGAAGAAGAGGAGGAGGAAGAGGGGGCAGCCCTGATGTTACCTGCCACAGGCTTGCGCAGCACCCAGATCTCCTCGCTGCTGCCGCCCTGGGGACCACCGGCTGGGGTGGGGGAGCCATGTGGACTGGATTCTGAGCCGCGAGAACCTTTAACACAGAAACCATCATTAACTGTGCCCTGGCTTGGCCCCCTGCCCGGGATCAGACGTTTTCTGGACAGGTCTGGCAAGAGGACAACTACACTATGTCTAAACTAAGTCGCTTTAGCAGTCTGCTTGACTGCAAGCCTGTCTCTCCCTTTCAAACACACATAAGGCAAGCACGCATATATATACTGTATATCAACACAAATATATATGAACATTTATATACAGAGGTACATGAAATATAAAAGAGGAAACATGTACTGTATATATGTGTATATACATATATATATGCCTTGATTTACACATACACATAGGTATGACATATATAATATATACAGAGATATATGATTATATATGTAAATAGGTATAACAACAAAAGGTGTTGCAGTGCATTACAGGAGCATAGTTCATTAGGATTCTTTAACCACAAATGTACATTTATGTGTTCATATACATTAAAACCAATAACATTTTACAGCAGCTGTCTATCAAAGAGGAGTCGCACCATATATTTTTTTTAAATACTATTAAGGGACAGTTCACCTAAATAACCATTTATTTAATGTATTTTTTGTGTGTTTACGTCCATACAATGAAAGTCATTCACCAAAGTTGATTTGGACACTGACTCACTGTATAGACCATTTTACACAGTCTTATTTTGTGTTTGAAAAGTCATACAGGTTTGAAACCACATGAGGGTGAATATTGATGCCAATCTTCATTTTTAGGTGAACTATTCCTTTAGTGTTTGTTTCACAATTACCAGGCAGAATTACAGAACGTGCAGATTTGTTTTGCCATTTTAAAGAGAAAAAAATCAGTGTAATACTTCATAACACCTTAAAACATGGTGTTAAAGGGAACAGAAAGTGGAAGCTGAAAGTATATTCGATTGGCTCTGGCCACCATTCAAATTCAGAGGGCCTGATGATTACTGACCGCTTACAACTAAAACAGACATAAACATATTCCAATTTACGATGACCCACATTACATAAGAATAGTAACATGCGGCATACCAATACCAAAGTGGATACACAATTGCTGGAAGGATCAGAGTTAGTATATGAATGGACAGATCAGTACAGTTGGGACGAAGGAGAGATGAAAAAGACCGATGTTCATTGACGGCACACACACAGACTGATGTTGTGCAGAGATGCAGGTATGGAGAGGTGAGAGGCTGACTGTGCATTCCCTGAAGGGGCAGTGGAGCGAATCCCACGTGTGGTCATCACAGAGAGGGAAAATGTAGCACCAAGTTTAGGGAGATTTAGGAGTAAAAGAGGAGAGATAACAGCTTTAACAAAGAGAGGCCGTGAACCTCTTTTGTGCTGATTAGAAAAACTTACTAGCCAAATCTTGTTCATTCTTGGCCTCTAAAAAAAAAAATCAACAACCAAAACAACATCAGAAAATAAAATTAAAATGAAAAAATATAAAAAATTATAACTTACAGAAAAATCTATTCAGAAAACTTTAAGGAAAAATTGGAGCCGATTGATTACTGTTCATATTTAGACTATTAAAATTAGAACTGCTGTAATTTAACACATTCCTTAAAGCTTTGTGAATAATAATAATAACAACAATAATTCTAAATGATATGAATAATAATACAGTGGAGACAGATTAGGGGATCTGTACCTTGTCCACTGTGCGACTCTTCTGAGGTGCTTGGGGACCTGTTATAGCCAAAGGAAGTGAAAAGTGGCAGATGGGAATGTGGTGGCGGAGGTGGAGGAGGCGGCAGGATATGAATCTCATGATACGAGTCCCCATTCACCATGGCAACGGCGGGCGACACAGAGCCGCACACCGGCGCACAGAGCTGTATCTTTTGAAACTGTTGGGTACAAGTGACTGTACTCCATGAACCTAGATACAACACATCAACCACCACCACCACAACAAACAAAACAATTACACATAAGAGAGGGAAAGCAAATTAACCCAACACAAAAATCACAACCAATCACGAAATTCAAAACAGCAAAACCATAAATGACAACTCAAAAGGAAGAAACGCTTGCTTTATATTTCCAGGTAGTCAGTGTGAATGGAGGGAAATGCATGCAACTATATAATCTTCAAGGTGTCGATTGATATTTTGTGTGCGCTTAAAATATACATATATATATATATATATTTGAAATAGAAGCGACGTGGAAATGCAAGGTGTGAATGAACTGGAAATGAGCTGGTGCTTTGAATGAAATGAAAAGTCTCTTTCTGTAAGTGCCTGGGGAGATATAGAGTGATCTTCTCAAACGAGAAGTTCAGTATGCATGACTCTTTTCAGTTAGTCTGTGTGTGGGTGGTCGTGCGAGTGCACTATTTGACCATTTATGTTCACTGTGAGCACAGCAGGACTTTGTAGAGGACTTGTTTGAGATGAGAACTCTCCTCCTTTCTCTAATTACATAAATATAACAGAAATTACATCAGTTGTAGTATGTTTCTAAAAACAGCAATTTCAGTAAATAAGGGACTGTAAAAAGGACCTGAAATATTCGAAAGCACAAAAAGCGGGGCACAAAAAAGTGGATTGAGTGGAGGAGACTGAGAGCAGCAGATGTAGACACAGACATGGATACTTAGTGAAGCATGAGACACAATGAACACGTAGATTAGTCCCCTGCTGTCATTCCCAAACAGAGCCATAGACCGGACATAAACCCTCTGGATTGAAAGAACGCACTTTATGGACCATAGAAATCTGCAAATGCCTAAATTTCTTCCTATGAGTGATTAGCTAAAAGCAACTTTAAGGTCAGGTTTAACAGGTCTTCTCTTGTCTTCTCTTGTCTTCTCTTGTCTTCTCTTCTCTTCTCTTCTCTTCTCTTCTCTTCTCTTCTGTTCTCTTCTCTTCTCTTCTCTTCTCTTCTCTTCTCTTCTCTTCTCTTCTCTTCATACCATCAGCCTAAAATTAGATTCTCTAGTATTGACATAGAGGTACTTATTGGCCAATGTGAATTTAGAAGAAGATCTCGATGCCTGTCATTACATACAATTGTTTACTATGTTCACCAGCAGAGGGCGCTATTCAATAAGTGCTGGTGTTCTGTCTATGTTTGGATGGAGACCTAGCTACTATTTAAGGGACTGTTATCAGCTAATTCCTTTCTGACAGTGCTATATATGCTGAGCAATAGGAGATCAGAAATAAGACAAAGATGCTCCACATTTGCCATGTTTTTGTTGCCACAAAAGCAGATGGCCCTGTCTGACTCTCAATCCAGTGCACATGAAAACCATGAACAGCTGGCTGTAAACAGAATCAGGGTCATGTGAGTTTAGCAGCATTACTTGTGCATCTGTGAGTGCGTGAGGTCTCAGTAAGAGGCAGCACTGACCCGCCTGTTGTCCTCTCTTACCCGCAGCCCCAGGCCTCTTACTGATCACTTCCACCAAGCTGGAGGGGAAGTAGCCCACTCTGTCATTTCCCGTGCGGTTATCATGGATGCAGCCCTTCCACCTCCCATCTGAATGTTGCTCCAGAACCTATATGAGTAATGAATCATCTACAATCAATCTACATCACCTTTGATACTTTCGCTATGCCATTATTTAAGTGCAAACCTAAAATCAGGATCTTCATAGTTAATTTTAAAATCTTGGAAATGTAGACATTTTGAATGTTATTTTTTATGTTTGTTTGGATAAATGTTGATTATGTTTAAATGAGAGTTACTGAAATTTTGAGGTTTCTTATAATCGCCAAGGCTGCATTCAAAAATACAATTATAGTGATATTGTGGAAAATTCTGGTATTAATTCTTCACAACTGAGATACTATTTTTCCCCCCATTTTTTATTCCTGTGATGTTACCATCATTACTCAAGTCCAGTCACATGATCCTTTAGAGATCATTCTAATATACTGATTTGCTGGTTATCTTAACTATTAAAACAATATGAAAAATGAACAGATACTTAAATATATAGGCCTAGAATTTAAAAGAAATCCCATAAACAATAATAATACATTATTCGCAATGTGTGTAAAAAAATGTACACAGGAAGTTGGAGCAATTTTTTTTTACATTCTTGACTTATGACCTGAGCCCTTGAAAACTTCTGCACTTGATTGAAATTAGACCATATCATTAAAGTCTGAAATATCATACAATATCAGAAGAAGAGATCATACAGAAAGGAGCTGACGTACATATCTAGATTATTATTTAAAGTCTGGGGGAAAACACAGTCAACAGCACCCTCTGCTGACAAGTTCAGAAAGTACACTGAACTATCTACAATTATTTCAAAGGATTCATTTGGAATTTTTATGCATTCAAAATTTACCTTCAATGTGAATTTTTAAAAACATCTACATATTTAGCACAGTTTGAATTTTAATAATGCGTGAGAATAAAACAAATTGGCTAGCATTTGAACTAGCTTCAAATATTCATAATTTGTTTTAGAGCAGGTCGTATGAATATTACCGTGATAACATCTCCAGCCTTTATATTAAGGCTAGTCAGGTCGTAATTGTTACAGTAGTCCTTCAGTGCCCTGACCTGCAAGGCTGCTGAGGCATCTGCATTGAGATAAACATATAAATTGCATAAGCTACTACACATAACATATGAACATATATATATATATATATATATATAAATATATATAAACACAAACACATATAAATAAGCGATGTATATTTACCCCTTTTCTTACCTCGCAGCATCTGCTTGATCTCTCGGCTGGCCTGTGTAGCAGTGAACTGGTAGACGATGTCCAGAGCTGTCTGGCTGTATGTGTTCCTCACTGTTGCATTGATGCCACTCTGTAGGGTGAAAGTTAAAGTAACATTAGATCATATTTGATATCCCTTTGACTTACATGGGAGAAATGTTTCTTTATGAAACACTTGATCTTTTTTACTTCCCACTTAGACAAGAGTTTGCATGAAAAAACAGACCAGTCTAGTATAGTCTAATGCCCTAAAAGTTTGTGACATTTTTAAAAATTGAAGTATAATGAAAACTAAAAGACTTCCAAATTTTATACACCAAATGAGCTCATCTTATGCCTGCTACAGGTCCCAAAGTAGGGTGACATGGCATGTTTACCATGGTTGTTTACCTCTTCTTTTAAAACAATCTGATGTCTGGGCTTCAAAGTTATGAGTTTCTGGAGCTTTACCATTAGAATTTGGTCCCATTCTTGCCTGATATAGGTTTCCTGCTGCTGAAGAGTTTGTGGTTATCTTTGATGTATTTTTTTGTGTAATGATGTGCCAAATGTTCTCTGTAGGTGAAAGATCTTGTCACGGTTCATGGGTTTATGATCTCATTTATGCCTATTGTGTGTATTAATGAGTAGGTGTGGCTGAGTGTGGGTAACGAGCTAACTAATTCCATTTGTGGCTAGTTACCCAACACTATTTAATGTGTGCTAACTGTCCTGTCTACAGTGAGTGAGCATGCCTCCAGGTGCACAGAGCATGCTGCCCATCACGTCACAGACATTGAACCCATGCAGGTCGGGAGAGCTCTGCTTTCCCGGGAGGAGAGAGAACAACGGAAAAGGAAGGGATTATGCTTATACTGCGGTGCTGCAAGACATGTTCTATCTGAATGTTCCAGTAAAAGATCGAGCCCGACTGCGGGACTGAGGATGCTGTCGGGTAGAACGGACTTCAACAAACCGCCATCCAGCACTGTCCTACAGTGGGCTAATCAGGATCTGGAATGCCGTGCCCTCGTGGATTCCAGGCGGAGGGAAATTTAAGGACTTTTCGTTCGCCAAGAACTTTCATATTCCTGTGACCCCACTCAAGCACCCCCTCATCATCACCTCTGGTGCCCACACGGAACGGATTTCGTTCTATCTGACTGGGGGGTTTGTCGCGAAGAAGGATGGCTCATTGCGACTGTGCATTGATTATCGAGGGCTGAACCACATAACGGTAAAGAATACTTGATGTCTTTCTAACGGTTGCAGGGAGCATCCATCTTCACCAAATTGGATTTAAGAAACGCTTACCATTTGGTCCGCATAAGGAAGGGAGATAAGTGGAAGACAGCTTTTAATACCCCTAGAGGGCACTTTGAATACCTTGTTATGTTGTTCCGGTTATCAAACTGTCCCACAGTCTTTCAAGCGCTGTCAATGGCGTGTTGAGAGACATGGTCGATTAATTCATATATGTTTACCTGGAAGACATATTGATATTTTCTTCTTCTCTCCAGGAACACGTTCAATACGTCAGGTGAGTGCTCCAGAGGCTGCTAGAGAATGGGCTTTTTGTCAAGGTGGAGAAGTTTCATGCACAGTCAGTACCGTTATTGGGTGACATCGTGTCACCCGAGGGAGTGTACATGGACCCTGACAAAGTTAAAGCTATGGTAAATTGGCCAACCCGATTCCAGCCAGGCCCTGCAGAGGTTTCTTGGGTTCGCTAATTTTTACCAATGTTTGATTCGTAACTTCAGCCAACTAGCCGCACCTCTGACTGCCTTGACCACCACCAACACAGCGTTCAGGTGGTCGAACGCAACGGAAGCCATGTTCAACAAACTGAAAAGCCGCTTCATTTCGGCTCCCATTTTCCAGGCCCCTGATCCTACATGCCAGTTTGTGGTGGAGGACAAAGTGTCAGAGGTGGGGGTAGGAGCATTGTTGTCTCAGTGCGTTGCCTCGGACAACAACATGCATCCCTGTGCGTTTTTCTCCCACCGTTTGTCTCCTGCCGAACACAATTACGACATTGGCAATAGAAAGTTTCTGGCCATCAAGTTAGTGTTGGAAGAGTGGCGTCACTGGTTAGAAGGTTTGGGGGTTCCTTTCATAGTCTGGACCGATCATAAGAGTGTGTTTCAATCTTGGGTATATTCAATTCACCAAACGTTTGAACTCCAGGCTGGCTCGTTGGGCATTTTTTTCCCGGACGTTTCGATTTTTCAATTTTATTTAATTAGCTTAATTCACGCCGCAGGATGTCTAATCACACCTTTGCATTGGCTTAACATGTAAATCACTCGCGCTTGACGCTTCATTCATGTCTGGTGTGAACGCACCTTTAGAAGGGATAACAACTCCGCCCGGATACCCAGCAAAGTTGTTTGTTTGTGCCGGAGGGATTACGGTCTGATGTTATTCGGTGGGTTCATTTTTCCAACGTGGCTTGTTATTCAGGAATCGGACGCACCATGGCTTGCGACATCTGAGAATTTGTTTTGGCCTGTTCGATTTGTGCTCAGGATAAGACTTCCAATCGTCCTCCAGAGGGGTTACTTCAACAGTTGTTGGTTCCTTCGAGAGCCTGGTCCCACAGAGCGCTAGATCCCCTCTGCCCACACCTTTGTCCAGAGGTGCCACCGTACCTGGACGAGAGCCTGTGAGACTATTCTCCGGTTGCGAGAGCGCACCAAGGCTAAAGTTTATGTCGTTGGTCAAAAAGTGTGGCTTTCTACCTCTAACATTCCTCTCCGATGCGTGTGTAATAAACTTGCTCCCATATTAATTGGCCCTTTCCCTATCACCAAGATTCTTAGTCTGGTGGCAGTCCTCCTCAAACTCCCTCCGTACGGGAAAATTCATCTGGTGTTCCATGTGTCCAAAATTAAGCCCGTTTTTCATTCTCATATTAACCCTCTTGCCCCGGTTCCCCCACCGCCGCGTCTCGTAGATGGGGAACCCACTTATTCGGTCAACTGTATTCTGGACTCAAGGCGAAGCGGATTCTAGTACTTGGTGGACTGGGAAGGTTACGGTCCAGAGGAGAGAAGTTGGGTACCTGCCAGGGACATATTGGATCACATCCTTAATGATGATTAAAATCAACGGGTGAGCCAGGCTTGGAGGGGGAGGGGTACTGTCACAGTTCATGGGTTCACAATCTCATTCACGCCTGTTGTGTGCATTAGTAAGTAGGTGTGGCAGAGTGTGGGTAACGAGCTAACTAACTCCAGCTGTTACCCAACACTTTTAATGTGTGCTAACCTCTCCTGTCTTGGTCAGTTCCTCTGTTTTTGCTGTTTCTTCTCTGGCCAACTCTTTATCCGCTCTATCTGTTGAGAGAGTTTTGCCAAAGACTCTGCCTTCGTCCATGATTGCCCGCTGTGGTCCCTGTGGAATCAACTAGTCCTGACAGCCTTCATGCTGTTTTCTCTTCACAGACTCTTGATTAGATTGACATTGTCAATAAATATTTTAACTGCAATCTGCAAGTTTTCTCAGTTTTTCACTCGTCACAGATCTGGACTGCAGACTCTTCTGATACGAAGCCATGCGGTTGTAATAGCTGCAGTATGTGGTTTTGCATTGTCTTGCTGAAATACACGTCATCGGGAGGGAAGCATATGTTGCTCTAAAACCTTTATATACCTATATACCTTCCACACCATGCAAGCAGCCCATACCTTATGCACTCCCATACCATCAGGTATGGGGTGAACTGAATGCTGATAACACACTGGAAGGTCTTCCTCCTCTTTAGCCCGGAGGACACAGCATCCATGGTTTCAAACAAAATGTCAAATTTGGAGCACAGAACACTTTTCCACTTTCAAACAGTCCATTTTAAATGAGCCTTGGCCCACAGGACATGACAGTGCTTCTGGACTATGTTCACATATGCTGTTTTTCAAGTTTTCCACAATCTTTTTACACATTTTTAACAGATTGGAAAGCCTCTGCCCATCTTTACTTCTGAGATACTCTGCCTCTCTAAGACATCCCTTTTATGTTACAGACCTAATGTCAATTTGAAAACTCTTTGAAAGTCCCAAAACGTCTACTGTACTCCCTCTGACCACTTCCAACCAATTTACAAATAATTTAAACCTAACAGCCCAAATCTGAATCTACCATAACATTAACTGCTAGATTTAACCTAAATGGTGGATGATTTGTTAGAAAAGCTGGTTTAAGAAAATATATGTAGACCTAAGATCAATGTATTCACAAACAATACGGGTTGATCAGTCAATCAGTTAATTAAATGTTGGTGCTGTTTTTCAGTAATATTCTTGTTTATATTTTAACAGTCTGCATGTTGCTGCGCATTAATTCCCCTCAGGGATCAATAGCAGTTTCTCTGCCGACTCACATCCAGCAGGAGGCGCACCACATCAGTCTTCCCACACAGCGCAGCTTCATGCAGAGCAGTGCCTGCTTTGGTTTGTCTGTTGATGTCGATCCCGGCCTGGATCAGCAATCTATTAAGAAAGGGCAAAATTAGTAACTAGTTTCACTCAACCACAGAAAAGCGCTGTGACCAAACTGCTAACATCTAACTGACTCAATAGAATTCACGCCTGGATCATCCTTTTCAATTGAACTTGTTATTGTCTTCAAGTGATCCTCTTCCTAATGAGGTTTTTGGCAATATTAACCAGATGAACCATTATTCTGCTTATCATACGGCTACTTACAAAATAATTATATATAATTACATTATATACCACAGGGTGCCCCAGTATAAATATAAATAGTATATTAGTATAGTATAAATAGTATAGTATATATAAATAGTATAAATATACCAATCAGGTGAATCTGTTTACTAGAATTCAGCTTTGTCTGTTATTCAGTTATTCAACAAAATATTCAAAACACAATTTAAATAGAATAGTTGAATAGACATTTTTACATGAATGACACTTAAACAATGTACTACACATATATATACCTGGGGTAGTGTTTATATTTATTTCCCTTCACAACACATTGGCTGATGCATCCTGTACATCCTGTACATGTTTTTGTAATTATGTTATATTATGTAAAAGTAACTGAGTTTCTTCCCTACCCTACCCTACTATTGTATATTAATCTACAAAACTGTGCAAAAATCCCCAATCAAAAAAGCCTCCCGAGGATTGAACAGCCTCTATTAGACAGAGCACGACCTTCTGACACCAGAGTAAATTCAATTACGGCAGCAGGACATCAGCAAACACAGGTGGCCTGAGTCACGGCCACAGAGAGGATGGGAAACAGAGTGAGAGAACTTGGCCCTGGCGCAACATCAGACACCTCCCCCTATAATTAGCTGCCAAAATTACCCGTTTTAGCTTCACATAATGCCCTTTCATGCTCGACCTCTCTTGGAAAATGCAGCAGATTAAATAACATATTGACTGGTCCGATTGTGTGCTGAGCCGTCACTTAACATCGGCACACATAGGTAAAAAGGTTTCTGCTAGTGGGCAATTGGCCACATTCATCTATGTTAATTAAAGGTAAGAGTGCGTTAACACATGTACATGACACTGAGTTTGGAAGACAGCATTTTAATATGAAGATAACAGCTTCGGTTAGAGGTGCCACAATCCATTTCTTTCACAGATATGAACAACAAATGAAGCCCGCTTTCATATTTTCCCTCTTTGTATCAATCTATTTAGGGCCGGCCAAAGCATGCAGTCTTTTGGGTGACTGGATTAATGATGTAATTAACAGTCTTGCGATAGCCCACGCTCTGTTGCTGTAACCTGCACAGTCACGTGGCCCATAATTAGCTGCAGGCTGATCAGAGCTGGAGAGAGAGGGGGAGATGTGGGTGATGGGTGAACACATGTGACAGAGAGGGCTGCTTATTCTAATGTGGGACCCAGTAACACTTACAATTCACGCAGGCCAATTAATGATGCATGTCAAATGCGCAGTGATAGACCTGGTGGCGATCACATGGAGCTCCTTGTATATTCTTTATGAGACATTGATCAATCTAGTGCCAAGCTTGTTATCTTGTTGGTGATGTTCTACAAGGTTTAAAATCAAGAGTTCATGTCACCAATGTTAAAAGCTCAAAGACAGATCACTAGGCAGTCCAATCCAGCATGCAAGATGCTGTAAAGAAAATTTTAATTTGTATTAATTGATATTAGTATAGGATAGTGATTATCAATTGCATCTATAGGCCCTATGACGTATTAAAGGCTCTAAAACTATAAAATTTCATGCGCTCCCTTTTGCTAATTTTCGATTTAAGCAGCATTAATCTGATTCTGGATGTCATTATGTCCAAGAAACATTATTTTAGTATCACTAAGATCCTATTATAGTTTTTATTATTTAGTTTTACTATTTTGAATTAGTTTTTATTTTAATATTTGTTTTTTATTTAAAATTTATTTACAGTTTTAGTAATTTTGTTGTGTGCTTTATTAGTATTATTTAAAATGAATTATATCAGGCAATAGTTTTTTTTTTTTTTTGACAACTATTGTTAACATACATTTGATTTAGTTTTTATTATTCACAAGGCAAGAACTCTCTATAGCTACACCAAGGTTAAACAATATAAATCCCAACCATAAAGTGATATTTAAACCAAGTCAGCTCTTGACCTAAAAAAGTTTGACACCACTGCACTAGAATATACTCTCACATGATATAGCCACATGCTGATATCTGTACTGACATCTAGTATTGACCCTTATTGGCAACTGCACTGATATTCCTGTTGACTACAGGGTTTGACAACTGAGCCTATTCTTGTACCATAATGATCCTAACCAGAGGGTTTAAATCAAAAAAGGAAACAATACATAATACAATTTGTTTTATTTGTATATCAATCAAATAAAGAACATTTGGGTGTGCTGTATGATGCAGTGATTAATGTGTCAGTCTGATTGTTGTCCAATAAAATGGCTGACATGCAGCGTAACATTAGGGTGGTACAAAGGCAGGAAAGTGCAGAACACCTCCGATCTTCCTCTCATCTCTGTCTGATAATGAAGGAGGTCTGGCTCTGGCTGTCACAATGATGGATGGCAGTGTGTTGTATTAGGGAGTGGATGGGGCCTGGCAAACCCAGAGGAATATGGCTGGGGACGTGCACACTCAACCGTGCTCATACTAGCAGTGGAAAGATGGAAAGATGCCCTTCATCACAAGCAGGAGCAGTTGTCTGCGCACAGATACAGTGAGACATGGCTTGTCCAGTGTCTTGCTTCAGCTTGTATGTTGATGCACAAAATGCACCGCTGAGCCAAGATCTGGAGCAATAGATTTCTCATCCAATGTAAATAGTTGAATGTGGACCTCTGGGCATTCATATAATAATGCAATGGGTAGTCACATGATAATTGACTTACAGCTCATCAAAGAGTTTCTTTAATTAGCTGATTTCTGAGCTCCAGGCCAGTTCTGATAATACTCAGATCTCATAACACACACACACAGGGATCAATGGCTCAATCTAAACGGGTTAGTGTGCAAATGAATGGAGATATGAAACATGAAGTTGTGTATCTTTATAATACTGAAAGTAAAGCAGGAAAGCAGTGGCAAAAACAATAAAAATAAAATACAATTCAACTAAATGAAATTAAATAAAACCGAATGCCTTTTTCAAAATAATCGGACATGTCCTGCTTGGAATTTATAAATTGCCTACATATACATTATATGTAAGCGTATTTGCATTGTTTTAATCATTCTCTGTAAATCCCACCATCACCATCACTATAATCACCATGATTGGCTGATTATAAACAATGTCTCCATGCTATTGATAAAACTTCAGTTATTAACTCAAGCAAGTATTAACACAAAACATGAAAACAAAGCCAAAACCCAGACATTCTAGGCAATTTAGAAACCCTGGTCAGGACTTGACCTGTAAAGAGAGATGATATATTATGCATTATTATATGATCGCTCTAAAAATTGTCTTTGGTTTCAGAGTTCAGCTGATTTTGTAATTCTGTTTGGTGCCAGTAGAGCAGAAATGGCTTTGTGGAACATGACATGATATATGGATATTGTAATAAATGTTAAGTGACTGACTGTTTCCCCTTCTCTCTCATGAGTGGCAGTAAATCCAGCACTTCTGACCTGCACACGCCGTCTGCATCATCATCACATGCTCATTGACTGCCCATTAGCATCAATGAGAGCCTGTCTGTTTACAGAGTCTTACTTTGTCAAGCACATGGATCCATTAACACTCAAACACACACAGCGGCGCCAAGATTGACATCACACCAATGGCTCATCAAGTCAACTCGCATTAATATAATGTAGGCTTTTCCCTTCCCCCTATACATTTCCATCCCAGAGCTCCAGTCCATGCTACAGTGTGTGATTATGTTAATGACCATGAATAGAATGACCAACTATTAAAATAAAAAGTTCAAATGCAGATCAAGTCAAGAAACAACATAAATGATCCTATTGTTAATTCCTAATTCCTATTGTCTTTCTTTGTCCATTCTCACGGCACCCATTCACTGCAGAGTATAAACTACTGCAAAGCTGAATTTCTCCAAATCTGTTCCTGATGAAGAAACAAACTGGCCTGAGGGTGAGTAAGTTCCATGCAAATGTTTTATTTAATTATGTATTATGGCTTGACAAATGAAGATTGTACAGTAGCTTGGCCACGCAAAAACCTGCTGCCGCTTGATTATAACTGAATATGTAAAGACACTTCCTGAGGAGGTAAATATTGGGTAACACTTTATAATAACTATCCGTTATAACTATTTAATATATCATTAATAAACTGTTAGTTAATGAGTTATAAATGACTTGTTAAATAACAGTTAATAGTTTGTTAATTATTTATAA
>JAUYWG010000033.1:6434760-6462375 GCA_034779775.1 Enteromius afrohamiltoni | reverse complement strand
GGAAAAACACAACAGTTAACATAGAGGCTGGAAGTGCCTCACAACAGTCTGACTGGCACTTCCAGCCGATCATGACACTAGGACTTGCATGAGACTTATTGCAAATTAAGAAAATGTGTTTATTGGAGATTGTCAGGAGAGATATCCTTTTCGAAAGGATGGGAATTGAGGGATTGAGTGCATTGAGTGGGCAGCAGGTTGCACGATGGGCAGTAAAAAGCTGCAGTCCATTTTGATCAGTACAGAAGATGTATCAGGTAGTAGCAAGCCTTGATTTAATAAACTGTTGATGCTGCAGTGGTTTTAAAAACTTCAGTTGTAGGAATGTGTTTATGGAGTAAGTGATAGTGATGGAGTAAAGATCTGTGGGGTAGAGCTATCAAGAGACTAGAGGTCAGAGGTCATCAGGAGCATTTTATGGAGAAGTAGGTGGCAATGTGTTTTTGTAGGACTTTGGCAAGTGGGATAAAGGGGTTCAAAATGAGATAAACTAGTATCAGGACAGGGTCACAGCAACATGAGGGGAGGGGTCGAGTCCATCCTTATAAACACAAGGTCAAGTTGTTTCCCAACCTTATGTGTCTCGAACAGCTAGTAAAAGAGTTAATAGCCACTACCAAACAAGCAGTGATATCTTCATTGTATATAACGAATAAGAATAAAGTAAAGGAGGAAGAAGAGGAAAACGTTTTTTATTTTAGGCCACTTTTTTTTTCTTTGATACCAAAATACCTCAAAGAAAATCCCTTAAACATTCCTCCTAAAACTAGGATGCTAATAGTCAGCAATAACAGACTGTGTTGAGAGCCCTACATAATAATAATAATAACAACAACAACATATATGTATATATATATGTGTATATTAACTATAATACTATAGCTACTAAACTATAGTGAAAATAAAACTTCAACTCAGAATACAAATAACATTAACAGGTTGTAGAAAAAACAACAACAACAAAAAACAAATAAACTACATTTAAAACTCATTTATTTTAGGCTTTTGAGGCATAAGAACAAACTTACTGATCGTGTTTCTAACTAAGAATAGGATTAAACTGCTTGATTATTTGGATTACTTATTTAGATCACAATGTATTTTTGTACTTGCAATGTATATTACTCTTTCAGTGCTTGCACAAAAATGGGTTGCAAGAATGTTTAATATATTCGTTTGCATTACAAGGATGTTCAAACGTTTTGTTGCTTGGAACAACATGTAATGGAACAATTTTGATTTGACAGCATCTGGACAACCTCTATTGGACCTCTTTGTTGTTTTGACTTTCTTACAGTCTTACAGTGACTTCCCAGAATGTAACATGATAGCACATTTAGTCTTCAAAAAATAAAATAGGACATCACACTCCTTCACACACAGTAATTTCCATGGTAAGGATGTGTGTTTGCAGTGTAAACATGACTTAATTAATTAATCTATTTTTAATTAAAATTGGTAACACTTTATAATAACTATCCATTATAACTAGTTAATAGATTAATAAACTGTTAGTTAATGAGTTATTCTAAAGTTGCAACTATTCCTCATTTACTAACAGTTAATAAATAAAGAATAGTTGCTACTTTAGAATAACGTCCCAATAACATATATAAACTATTAACTGATACTTAACAAGTCTTTAGTAAGTAATTTACTAACAGCTTGTTCATGATCTATTACTAATTTATTAGGTATAGTTATAAATCATTAAAATACAGTTAACAAGTCATTTATAACTTGTTAACGAACAGCTTGTAAGTTATCTATTGGCTATCTATAAGGCACAGTTATAAATAATTAAACTATTAACTGTTATTTAAGTCATTTATATCTCATTAACTAACAATGTATTAATGGTCTATTAACTAGTTGTAACGGATAGTTATTATAAAGTGTTACCAAAAATGATTGCTGCCTAAAACAAACCTACATGTGAACACGTATTAGTGACCTCTTGATAAATGATTCAACTTACAATTCCACTCAAACTTCCCCTTCCAATCCCAGAACTGCTACATGTATCAGTCATTAAGCACACATTTCTGAGTCTGTCTACAGCACCATTTTGAAGCATGGCAGATGGTTTAAGCAACTACCTCCTGGTCAGGGCCACCTTAAACTAGCTGACATGCTTTAAAACATACCTAACCAGTATGTTCTGTTTTTTTTTTAACAGGGTCCCCTGGCGTTGATGCCACAGAGAGAACATGGATTGTTTCTTATGCCGTGCTGCTGAGGACTGTGAGTCAGGCTTAGATATGACAGGAAATATATTTCCTTTCGCACAAACAACAGGTTTACAGATGTGTTACGAGAGATTTCTACGTGTGATGTATCATAGCCTTTAATATATGAGGTGCAAATCCTGCAAGAAGCTGCCTGAAGAAGAAACATGCACTAATAAAAAACATGAAGGCCTACTCTTTATGTTTAAGATATTTACAATGTTAATTTAAACATTCTATATTTTCAATTTTAACAATTCTAGTTATTTAAGTTAACTTTATTTATTGTATTATGAATAGTTCATTATTTATTCATTCATTATTTATTATTATTATGAGTAGTAGTATTATTAAGCAACAAATTAAGTGAAGCTTAATTTACTGAAATACATTACCTAAAATTAAACCTAGATTCATAAGTAATTAAAAAATATTTTCTTTCTTGTTAATTCATGACACTTAATGTAAGTGAAACCTTATTGTAAAGTGTGTAATGTTGTTAGAAAATAATTATTTATCTCAAGAGTTTTTAGTGGCTTGAAGAAATGACCTGATTTACTTTCAGTGTCTGGTAAACAGAAGTGTAAAATGCCCGGGGAGGTCAGTCTGAGATCTGGAAAAGCTCAGTAGAGGTGTGACTTCTATTTTTAGAAGAGCATTCGAGCCATGCATCCTGTCTTTCCATCCTGTCTTTTCCAGTCTCGGGGCACTGAGCACTCACCTGATGATGTCGATGTGTCCGTTCTTGGCAGCGAGATGCAGCGGGCTGGTGCCGTTGGGATCAGTCGAGTCTCCGGGCTTGGGCTCCAACAGAGCCGCACACATGTTACTGCTCAGTAGCAGCTGGACCACCTGCAGAGCAAACAGACCATCATACACACGCACAAAACCAACTACAGACAGGAAAAAGATGTAGTAGTAATTTGACAGTGACCCAAAAAAACAGCGAGTGACTTACCCCAACCCGGCCGAATTCACAAGCCAGGTCCAGTGGGGTCTTCCCAGCATTGTCCACTATGCAGGGGTTAGACTGGTGCTGCAGAAGCATCTCAGACTGTGAACACGTAACCAGCTATCAGTGCTTTCCTTAGGTTTTGGATATAACACTACAAGCCAATATTATCTTATACTGCAAATATATTCCATTAGAACAGAACAGAACACAATAGAACACAACACAACACAATAGAATAGAATAAACATTTATATTGAATATACATTTATTAAATTTTTATAACACATTTCAATTTAATTTATCTGTATCTGTCAACAGTGGATATATTGACGATATTGAAAATATTACTTTCTAAGCACATTTATGTGTTGTCACCTTTGCAAGAATTATTCAGTCTCACAATGTTTAATTAATTAGTGTTTACCATTAACCTAATATTTTGCCTCAATAAACTCTTTTTAATAATTATACCTTAGTTAGTAAGGTAATGGTTAGTTATGTATTGATTAGGAATGTAGAATATGTGCTTTATAAGTATTAATAAACAGTTGTTAATAACAGTAACTAGTTAATAGTGAGAATCGGTCCTTAACCTGTTAACAATTTCAGGTAACACTTTATTTTATGGTTTAACCTATTAGTTATTATTAGCATGCATATTTCTAAAATATTAGCCGTTTATTAGTGCTAATAAAGCAAATAGTAATGCCTTATTCTACATGACCTTACTCTACCTAAACTTACAACTAACTTACTAACCATTCATGCAAATTGAGAATTAATTGAGGAAAAACATGTGATAGTTAACAAGTGTTAAATTGTAAATTTTAATAACAGCTATGAATAAAAAAATATATATATTCATGACTTACTGCCATGTTGATTTAAAATTTTTACATTTTGTGCACCCCTACTATGTATATTTATGTATATATGTATAATTTCAGAAACGGATGATGGAGTGGCAAGACTATCAGGACAGTCTGAAAACAGTCCCACTATTCCCAGCTATTTAGCCCCACACAAAACAATAACATATTTACAGTATATCACAACATTTAAACAAAAACCAAAGTCTTAAAAAGGGAGCCATGGTGTATATATTAAAGCTGCATCTTCACTAAGAGGTAGAAAGTTTGACAGAGAGGGGTAAAAGTGCCTGCCTTGTGTCTTTCATTAAATGCACGTGTGTGGGATGATCTACAGTAGCTTCAAAGCATTTACTCGTCAGGTTCTGGTTCCAAGTTGTTAGTATTTATAACCGCATGCCGAATCTTTCATCATACACCAGTACCATATGAAGTCTTTGATGAACAGTGGGCAGTGAACTCACTACGTCATAGTGTCCGTGCTGAGCAGCCAGGTGCAGGGGGATCTGACCCTCATCAGACTGACCGTTCACCGAGGAGCCTGACTTCAGGAGCAACTTCATGGGCTCTGACTTTCCCTGCCATGCTGCATAATGCAGAGGACGCATACCTGGAACATGAAAGGAAAGAATTGTAATATTACTGCACTGCAATATATATATAAAATATATAACACTATAGACTAAAATATAAATTTAGAGTTAAGCCTGTATCAGGTTGTATGGATGTGAGATCCAAAGCTATACTGTACTTTTTTATCTTGGTGCCAAAACTGGTCAAATATATAGTTTAAGCTAACACTCTGATCTGGTACCTTTCTGGTCCCTGATGTCCACTATGGCCTGAGACTCCAGCAGCAGTGATATAACCTCCACATTTCCATTGAGAGCTGCATGGTGCAGTGGTGAAAATCTGTGAATATAATAATACACATAAAATAACAAACCGAATGGCAGAACGCCAGTTGGATGAGAATTGAGTTAAGAAACAGGATGCACAGCATTAATTTGGATTTTAATGCAAGCAAGTTTAAATTAAAATTGAATTAAGATGGAATGAATATTAAAAATATAATCACAACACTTGTAAATGGAGCATTTTCCAATATGGATGGATGGATGTTAATGTCTCTTGCTCTCCTGTGCCTCTCTTCAGTTAGACCACATCAACTGCTTTACAAAGGTCTTGGCAGACAATACTGTCAGCCACATACACTTGAACTACAAAAACATTCATTAACTTGCACGGAACGGCAAGTTTATAGTTAATATGAAGAGCTTGTGTTTGAGCTACAGCCTCATTCATTTGTGTGCATGCGTCACTGTGTGTATGTTTGCTCAGCTGTTTTTGATAATAGCAAAGACTGCCAGTGTAAGGACACGTGATCATATATGACACAGCAGATTGTGTGTGTCTGTTTGGATATACAAGATTTAATCACTCCATCTTGAATTCTGCACCAAAAGCAGCTGTGACTTTCCAAACACAAACTTTGGCATCTTATTTGAAAAAACAAAAAACAGATTAAAATTTATTTCAGACTTGTGCAGAAAAGCACTGCCACTAAAGAAAAATCAATTAATATCAAAATCATGAACTTGTCAATAATCACTAACGATGTAAATATATGCCTGTTTGTATTAACTGTATAAAAATGCAAACATAGAATTATTTGTTATTAGTTTTTTTTTTTGTTTAAATCTGTATGAAAAAGATGTTTATTCATAATTTATTCTGGTGTAAACCATACACAAATTCAGTTTATGAAATAAAATATATATCCGTGTAAACATACATTATATTTTTGCACTGTACAAATATAATTTTAATATCTTTTTAGTTTTAATTAATATATTGAGCAGTTTTGCTCATTGTATCAGATAAATATGTATATAGCGTAAACACTTAAATATATATATTTATATTAAATATTAAAAAATTTTGGTTTGGTTATTTTACATAAAAATATGTCAACTATTTTTCAACACATTTCTCTTTTTTTCTCTCTTTTAAGTGAATAAATTAGTAAAAAAAATAAATAAATAATACAATACTCTCAAATTTAAGTTTTTCAGCAGTTTCATTCAAATAAGCCTAAACACTGAAAGTTAAAGCCTCATATATACTGTATGTTTATCTGTATCCTTTACGTCCTTTAGTATCTTCCAACAATGCATTATGAGACAGGATGTCCAGAGTGCAGACGTTTCTTCAAAGTGGAGCAGACAAAAAGCCCTCATTGGATTTTCTGTCCCAGCTCGTTCTCTCTGATTGGTGCATGAAATATGTTGTAACCATGACTACGGTTG
This sequence comes from Enteromius afrohamiltoni, assembly GCA_034779775.1. Lineage (NCBI taxonomy): Eukaryota > Metazoa > Chordata > Actinopteri > Cypriniformes > Cyprinidae > Enteromius > Enteromius afrohamiltoni. Next base: position 6,456,014 of record JAUYWG010000033.1, on the reverse strand, counting down.
TGAGGCTGCCAGTGGAAGCGTGAACGTAAACCGCCGGAGTGCCTCGGCTCAGAGCAGAATACTAAACTCACAGGAACCCTGCCTGACCCATCTCTCCCTCTCTCACTGGCACTATCATGCAGGTCTGCAGCAGAGAATGCTGGGGGATGGGCCAGAAAACCCCACTCTCCCTACGCCCCCTGTTTCCCAGGCTCCTCATCACAGGCCATACAAAATTCATTGTCCTCTTTACTCTGTGGCACTTCCTCTATTAGTAGGCCAGATACAGTAAGCCTTGTCTCTTCATATGTTCATGTATGTCTTTCTTTCTCTTGAGGTGAACCCATACACACACCACCTGACCTACTTTTCCTAATGAGGATACTAAAGCCCAAGGCGCTCCCTCCAAAGGAAACACCATCAGCACGCCTCCATTCACTAGCAGCATGTCTGGTGAGGTTTTTTTTACCGCCCTCATCATCATAATCATCATAATGAGAGAGAGTAAATCACTTTTAAAAATTATTACAAGTGAACTGGAACCCAAAAAATTGATGTTTTTGCTCTGGCAAGATTAAGAGAGATACTTTAACACATTTCATCCCCAAACTGTCTCTGTGTTCTAGCAGATCTATGACCTCCACACTTCACTGTTAATTTAAAAGGTGTTTGTTCACATAGAATAAACTGCTACTCATCCATCAGAGATCTGACACACTTAGTGTCTAGCAGCCACATCAGTTGGATCATGGGTAATAATCCAGGCATCTATAGCTCTACTGGCTCCTCTGCCCTTTTAAACATTTATCTCCAACAAAATGCCATCAAACAAAACAATCCTTGTGTCAGTGCTGGTAATATCCGTTTCTGAAATATCTCAGCTCTACTGTTTCTCAGTTGTTCTTTCTCCAAAACACTTTTTTATGAAGGCAGGTTTCATATCGTTTTATTAAAGGGGGAGGCAGCAAAATGACAGGCTCTTACTTGATCATAAATCAAAGTCCCACTATTGCTCCTCTAGTGCTCCCATTTAAGTGTGTGATCTCAGATTAGAAAGAACATTAAGCCTCTTGTGGCACACTTTAGAATTATTATCACAAGATGTTTACCGAAGAGAGCAGGGGCGATACATATGGATGTCATTATGTGTGTATGACATACCTTCAAAATGTTATTTTCTCACTTTGTGTTGGCTGAGGTGGTGGGAAAACTGCTGTCGCTATGTGTTGCATGGCGACAAGCAAAGCTTGATGCTTTCCAGAAAAGATTAGTTATAAAAGGAACCATTTAAAAAAGAGTGTTGCTTCAACCCCAATCAAACAAACCTGACCAAGTTAATCAAGGTCTGAATGGTTAGCTGGAAGCTACACAGACAGGTGAGTTTGAATTAGGGTAGGAGCTGAACTCTGCAGGGCTGCAGCTCTCCAGGACTGGAGTTCGCCTCCCCTGTAATATACCATTACGTAAATGACATAATACAGGTCCTTTTCAGAAAATTAGCATATTGTGATGAAGTTTCATGAGCTGTATGCCAAAATCATCAATATTAAAACAATAAAAGGCTTGTAACTACTTCAATTGTGTATAATGAAATTAAAATATATGAAAGTCTAATGTTTATCAGTGCATTACAAAAAATACAAAAAATAATGAAAACTTTTTCACAATATCCAATTTTTTTTAAAAGGACCTGTATACTCTTACTCAAATAAAAAACCTTTAAATTAATGCCATGTTTAAAAAGTGACTTTTATGGTTTCGAAGCAAGTCACGGTGTGGCTTTTACTTAATTTTTTCCCCCTGTTAAATTGATTGGCAGCTATAACAGGAACCTTTAATATATTAAAAGTCTTAAGATGATGAATTGCATGCAAGAAACTGCAGAGTTGCAGTTCAAGAAATGAAAAGTCATAATTAGCTGATTGGGTTTAGACATAACAATTAAGGTTTATTAATGCTCACTGAGCGTGGTAATGAATTCAATAAAAGAACAGCATCATTAATCCTGCCACTCAGTCGTAGCTGCCCAAGCTGTGTGTTTTGAAGACATCAGCAGGTTTATAGATTAGGTTGTTTTTGATCCTCAAAATAAAGTCATTACATTGATTCTCAGCATTATACACATTGAGCATTATCTGCTGAGCTAAAGCTGCATGTTTAATTAGAGAGCTGCTGGTAGCGACTTCATAATGACATGATAATAAACCTGTTTGTTTGTTTGTTTTTTTCTCTGATTCAGATACACTGACTCTTATTCACTTTTGAATCTAATGAGAATTGTTTGGTGGCTAAAACAAGCTCATGATGAAACATTATAAAACTCTCTTTTTCAACTTGATAAAAGCCACTCTTACTAGTTCACACAATGGAGGGAAAACGGCAGATCTGCTTTTGTTGAATCATAAATTTAAAAAAGCATATTACTTTTTCAGTTATATACAAACAGCTTGTTTAAAATCACATTTAAAATCAGATAAAACTGTTAATTTGTCACCCTCTATTGGCGCCAATATTTAATCTAAACAAATCAACACTGAATAAATCAACAAATTAATCTAATCATTTAAGTGACAGACTCAAAACGCTTAAATCCTAGCATGACTTAAAATCAAAATTGGAGATACTCTAAATGTACGAGTACATTCTATAGATCAAAGCTAACGTTTTGAGGGGCTGTTTGAGGATTTGAGTCTTCTTGCTCAGCTGCCTGAAAATGAGCTGTTGCGGTGGAGAGATTTATTTATTGCTTCAAGAGCAAGGTTAGATTTTTTTTAGGGGCCTGGAAGCTATTTTAATCTTAGATTTCTATGTGGGTTGAATTGAAAAACAGAGGATGAAGCTTCTACAAACAGAGTCTATCAACTCTATGTTTATCCGGTCATGGAAGACAGCCTTTGAATCCACCTGGAAGCAATGGACATACAGGTCTGGTACGATCCAAAGTCAATTTGAAGCTGGTATGGCATGTGATGGAGGCAATCACAAGATGTATGTGATTGCACAGTAAGATTATCTTGATGAACACAGCCTCACAGCAGATGGCAGTCATGTAGCGATGTTCCTCAAGCTCATTTCAGATACGACTTATCTCAGAATCCACTGAAAAGCCTTCTATTTTGCTGTGGCTCTGCTGGGCCTCAACTCTGACCGCAATGAGAGTGTGTGTTTGTGTGGTTGTCAGTGCCAGTGACCTTCACACTGAGTGCCTGTGGCACTGAGACACATTGCCTTCACAAATCTGTCTAAAACATTGTCACAACAAGCCTTTAAATCAGATCTGAGTGTGCGCCCCATCTAAAGCGTCTTTGTTTTTATTGTTCCATTGGAACATTCTAGCACACAATCCTCCTATCAGCATCAAGCACCTGAGACTCCTCACGCTGTGCTCCTACTGCTTCTTTCACACACCTATGATCCTGATGCACCACCAAAACTGATCTGACATAATCACTAATAGAACAACAACAACAATAATACATTTAATTTAATAATAATTTAAAGGAGTAATATAGTTTGTTTTAAAATTTCTCAAAGATAGTGTAAAAAAACGCTCATTTTACCCTGTCAAAAACAGCTCTGTTCTGTGTACTTTCCCTTTAAATCTCCACGAGCTCCGCTGACTCCGCCCCTCTTTTCCGAGGCGCTCTCAGAGGATCTTTTTTTAGCCACATTCATAGTGAAACTTGCTAATCAGCACATTATTAGGAAAGGTGATTTGCAAAGATTCATTAAAAGCATAAACGCATTTCGGTTGATCAAGGGTGCGTTTCCTTTAGAACCAAATGTAACATTATTCATCCGCGTCTTCATTCACTCAGATGTCGGGGGTAAATGACTACTGCTATGTTCATCGATACATTCAACAACAAAACACCTCAATCTCTCAGGAGTCTTGCTTGTCTCTGCGTCTCGGTCTGATAACGGATCACTCAGGGCGGGTCTGAGGTAAGACACCAGTTCAGTTCAGTGTGACACGCTGCTGTCAATCAACAATTGTGGGAGTGGCCTATGTCGTGTGATGGCACACCGACATACATTTGATAATTGTATTTGATATAAAACATATTTAGTAATAATTATTTAATATTAATTACATATTTAATCATTTATTTGTATTTAAATTTTAGATGTTTGTGCAACATTAAATTCTACTATTCTTAAAACTTCTTCTTCCAGACAAAACTTCACAACACCATACTTTGGGCAAGCATGATGTCAATTTATAGAAGAGAGTTTTAAATTCATTTTTAAATTCAATGATTTTTTAAAGACCAGATGTGACTCGACACTGTGAAATGCAATAAAAGCTTTCCATGTTAATCAGCATTTTTGTCCTAACCAGCCGTAACAGAGACATGTCACAAGTGACAGCTTATTCTATTTTAGAAGCGGTTTCTATTTCTGCAATGTTGCGATTTTAACAACATATATGATATGAAAATGATCTCAGGTACTGATTATGTGCTTTATACAATGTTAAAAGTGTCTAATGTGAGTGTAAATATCATTTTTTGACATTTATAGCCATACTGACAGCAACTGTAGATAGTTTTGCTCAGATCTTGAAAAAAAAGCAAGTATGTACATTAAAACTCTGAAATGTGAATCAACAAGCATTTAATGATGAGCCAAATGTTCTTTATAGGTGAGAGATCTGGACTGCAGCAGGCCAATTCAGCACCTGGACTCTTCTACTAGGAAGCCATGCTAATGTAATAACTGCAGTGGTTTTGCTTTGTCCTGCTATAATACACAAGGCCTTTTGTGAAATTGACTTCACCTGGAGGGGAGTGTATGTTGCTCTTAAACTTATATATATCTTTCTGCATTCATAATGCCTTCCAAAACATGCAAGCTGCCCATACCGTATTTAGTTATGTATCTGGATTTTGAACCGAAAGCTGATAACACACTGGAAGGTCTCATCAAATTGTGTTTACTGACAGAGGTTACCTGTCTGTCAGTCACTATGAGTTATGTCGTGACGACAGACTGCGGTCTTGCCTAGAGCCCTGATTCGCTCTGCTTAAGAGAAAACGCCAAACTGGCAAGTGGTTAAACAATCCTGAGCCACTCCCCTTCATCCGGGTATACAGAGCCGACAGGTGCAACCACTCATCAGATTTTGCCGCAAATTTATGCCTGCTGCTTTGAAGTGCTGCTTCAAAGTGCTGATAAGTTGTTATCTGAGGTGTCATCCCTTGGGTGTTTCACAAAAGAGCAATTTCAACCTCTGCTGTTACCCGGCCCGGCTTCACTGCCACCGGGTTCCAGCCCCACGGACCATTCACCCCTCCCGCAGTAGCTGTCCTGTCAGGCTTCTGGGCGATTTGGCGGGGCTGTCCAAGAGCAGTACTTATCTTTCATTTGGAGCACCAAGGGAAGATCAGATGAAATTAGGCTGAGATGAGGGACTCGGACAAGGTCAGGTTTTTGGATGCCCCCATCTCCTAGGTTGGCCTGTTCGGCAGCACTGTCGAGGAATTTGCGAAGCAGTTCTCGGCAGTCCAGCAGCAGGCCAAGGCGATCCAGCACATCCTCCCCCGGCAGACTGTTCAACAGTTTTTTCCCCAGGCTATGACAGCCCTCAATTTCAACCACCTCACCCCCCTCTAAAAATCCTTATCCACCATGTAAACTGTTGAAAACCTCAAAACACAATTTTTGCAATTATGAGTGCACTATACACAGGTGAGTGGGCTTGACAAACCACCTGTAGTAATGCATTCTTTCATCTCTATATGCACCAGACACTTTCCTATAAACACTACATGTACACAGAAAACATCTCTGAGTGTGCTACCTACCTACAGAGTTGGCTGGACAAACCACCTGTTGAAACACTTTTTTTTCTGTATGCACCAGACACTTTCTTATTAACACTTAATAACATGTTACAAGCACCTAATAAAGACTTAACAAATGTTTACTTGTCAACGCACAACAAATCATTTTGCATTAATTGCTTCGTAATCTTTAAATACCTTTCTGCACATTATCATGCACAGTTATTATGTAAACTACTTGTATAGTCTGTCTTGGGTTATGTGTATGTATAGTAAATTTTTTATAGCATATGTATAGTTACATGTATAGGTTTAAAAAAAATGTTTCTATGTCTAGTGTATTTAGGTTTATATTTATGTTTATTTATGTAGCACTGTGGTCCAAGACACAACATTTAATTCCACTGTATGTTCATACATATAGCGTAATGACAATAAATCTTGACTTGACTTGACTAATTTGGAGTCATTTCGAAAAGGCTCAGGTAGATCTGTTTGCCTCTCACGAGTTTTCCCACTGCCGGCTGTATTTTTCCCTAACCGAGGCTCCTCTCGGTATGGATGCACTGGCCCCCAGCTGGCCTCGGGGTCTACACAAGTATGCATTTCCCCCATTGAGCCTGCTTGCACAGACCCTGTGCAAGGTCAGGGAGGATGACGAACAGGTGTTGCTGGTTGCGCCTTACTGGCCCACCTGGACCTGGTTCTTGGAACTCATGCTCCTTGCGGCAGCCCCTCCCTGGCGCATACCTCTGAGGGAGGACCTCCTCTTTCAGGGGCTCGGCACCAAATGGCACCCACATCTAGATCTATGGAACCTCACCTGGAACTTCAGAAACTCTGATCAACTCTTTGTCTGCCACAGAGGTCAGCAGACAGGGAAGGCTGTCTCCAAGCAGAGGTTGGCCCACTGGATTGTGGATGCCATCACCTTGGCTTGCCAGGCCCAAGGTGAGCCGTGCCACCTAGGGGTGAGAGCCCACTCCACTCAGAGCATGGCCTCCACCTTTGCGCTGGCCCATGGCTCCTGTCTTGCAGAGCCGCAGTGACACCGGACACCTTTGCGAAATACTAAAATCTTTGCGTTGAGCCAGTTTCTTTCTGTGTTTTGGATAACTGGCAGGTGTCATGCTTGCTGTACTGCCCCACTTGGGGTCAATCCATACTAGGATTCCGCATGTCACCTCCCGATGGTTGGATGTGGTCTCTGTAGTGCCCTTTTTCAGAAGGTCTGCTTCCCCATTATCTTGCCTGTACAACAAATACTAGAGGTTGCAGCCACTCTTGCGGAAGGTTGAAATCCCTTCAAGAAGTAGAAAATTGCTTCTAGAACAACAGTTCTGAGCTCTCTGGCAGCAGTTTACTCACTTGCCCACCGGTATCAAAGTCAGCGAATCTGCTCTACGGTGATGGGAGGGTTACGACCTTTGCATAACAATAGTCTGACACGTGCTGCTTGTCAACATTTGTAGTGCTACAAGGTTGTAAAGGTTTAGGTTGTGGCATTTTCCATTGTCTGTCATAACGACATAACTTATAGTGACTGACAGACAGGGAATGTTTCGGTTATGCATGTAACCCTAGTTCCCTGATGAACGAATCCCCCAAAAGACCCCAGCCTGTTGTCTCGACATAACGTCTCTGTTCCCTCCATCAGAGAACGAGGGTTACATACAAAACAAGATGTTTCTGGAAGTATTACTGGGCTCATTTAATGATGTCCATGACAGACTCATTATGAATGATGCAGTCTTGAAACAAAGCTTTATACTTCTTAATTTATTCAAATAAAAATATTTAGGTTGTATTTCACAACAAAGACAATCATGAATTAGATTATAAACCTGTGTATTTCATTATGACCAGTGAAGTTTTTTTCAAAAAAGCCAGTCCACATTTGAAAGCCAGCCCACATGCGCTTCTGATTGGCTGTAAATGTTTGATTAATTTTGTTGCATCACATAGCTGTCACATCTGGTCTTTAAGCTTGTTGCCAGAGTCCTATTGACTAATCTTATTGATGAATATTAAAGACTAACTTACTAACTTAACTTATTTTTTAAAGTGTCATAAAACCCCCCTGTTTCAACACTGGTCGTTAACACCTTAAATCTGAAAAGGACTCCAGAAATAAGCGTGTAAAACTGTGAAAACGTGTGTAGAGGGTGGGTAGCAGGGAGAAAAACAATAAAACACAGATCTACAACACAATCATTATACAGAGACATTAATATTAAAATATTTTTAAAAGAGAAAGAATGAAGGCAGTGACCTTTTGGTTAGGCTACTTTTCTTTGAATTTTCGGTCTGTATCATTGTTTGCTGTGTATCACAATACCCAGTCATGATCAGAGCACTTTATCAATGCACCTTTGCATGTACACAGTGTTCATTCATGTTCAGAGCACGAAATAATAAGAAATATGTTCATATAAACTTTAAACATACATCTTCGGTACGGATGGGGGAGTCTCTTCCCTCTTGGCTCTTGACAAAGGCGGTCACATCTGCTCTCCCTCCCTTATCTCTCCTGCTTGCTTCTCTTGTCTGTCTTGTGAATACTTCAGAGACTCTTCTTGCCTTGATCTTGAAACATAAGGAATATGGATTTGATCAACTGGTCTCTGAATGCAATTGACACAATCTTCTCGACGAGAAGTGTGGGTTCTGGGGAACCTACTTGTCCTGCTGGGACGTTTGCTGCTGGCTACATGATGGACGGGTGGGAGAAGTGGCGCATCGTGTGCCTGGCTGCACTTGATTTTGGCCCACTCCAGCGTTTCAGCTCCCTCCAAAGATTTTCTATTGGATTTAGGTCTGAAAACTGGCTAAACATACCTAGATCCTTAATATTTTGGAGCCACTCCTTGATTTTTCTGGCTGTTTGCTTTGGGTCATTGTCATGTTGAAGACCCAAACACAACCCATCTTTGATGCTCTGACTGAGGGAAGGAATATGTCACAATACATGGCCCCGTATATCCTCTCCTTAATACAGTGCAGTCATCTTGTCCGCTGTGCAGAAAAACACCCCAGAGCATGATGCTTCCAGCCCCATGCTCCACTGTAGGTATAATATTATTTGGATGATACTCATCATTCTTCTTCCTCCAAACACGGCGAATGGAGTTAAGACTAAAAAGTTCTACTATGGTCTCATCTGACCACAGGACTTTCTCCCATAACTCCTCTGGATCCCTGTGGTCCCTGGCAAACTTCAGATGGGCCTGGACATGGGCTGACTTAAGCAGGGGAACCTTCCGTGCGATGCAAGATTTTAAACCATGACGTCTCAGTGTATTACTGATAGTAGCCTTGGAAACGATGGTCCAAGCTCTCTTTACGGCACTGACCAGCTCCTCCCGTGTAGTTCTGAGCTGATTCTTCACCATTCTTAGCCTCATTGATACCCCACGAGGAGAGACCTTTGTGGGGCCCCAGTCCGAGGGGCATTCACTGTCATCAATAGGCTCTTCCATTCTCTGACAATTGCTCCAACAGTTGTTCTTTTTTCCCCAAGCTGCTTGGCAATTGCCCTGTAGCCATTTCCAGCTTTGTAAAGGTCTACAATTTTGTCTCATGTCTTTTGACAGCTCTTTGGTTTTGCCCATGTTGCTAGACTTTGGCTGATTGTGGGGTGCACAGGTGTCTTTATTACAGCTAACAACCTCAAACAGGTGCTACTAATTTAGAGCAGATAAATTCATGAGCAGAGTGTAGCTGGACTATTTAAAAGCAAAATAAGAGGGTCATAAATACGGCTGATAAGCAAGTGATCAAATACTTATTTGACACAGTTATTGTGTGTCAATAACAAATAACCCAAATAAATTGTCAAAAAAATCAATGTGATTTCCGGATTTTTCTTTTTAGATTCTGTCTCTCACAGTGGAAATGAACGTATGCTGAAAATTGTAGAATTTTCAAAATCACAGGGTGATCAAATACTTATTGACCTCACTGTATAACTTTGATCCATGCAGCCAGTTATTAAACCCATCGTGGCATTCTGTACAGAAACCTCTCTCTCTCACTCGTGCTCCAGATGTTGTTATATTAAATAATGTTGCAGTTATATTTACAGAAATAAACCTACTTTGCCGAAGCTCTTTCATGAGATTTTAATTAACTGCTCAAACATGATACAACTCTCTTACTTACTAAATATCCCACCCCACAGGCGAGGGTGGTTCTACGTCACATCTCATGACGTTACCTCGACTTTGCTTTTCAAATTGGGAAAAAAAAAAAAAAATTCCACTTATTGATAACTTTTATGGCCGCTTAGTGTTTACACCTAAATGCAGTCCATACATATCGGTTCACATTTTAAAGAATGTGTTTTTATGGCTCTTTAAATGTAAGACATTGTAGCTGATCCATGTGCAGTGTAACCTATACACTACATCTCTGGGGCCCATCATACAGGCACATGGCTTCTCTTATCACTACTATGCCGATGACACTCTATCTTTCATTTCAACCAGATGACCCAATGATAGCTGCACGGATCTCAGGCTGCTTGGCGGACATATCGGAGTGGATGAAAGATCATCTACAGCTCAACCTGGCAAAGACTGAACTCCTTGTTTTTCCTGCAATTCCAACTCTACAGCATGATTTCATCATCCATTTGAATACATTAACCATTACCCCATCAACTTCTGCCAGAAATCTTGGAGTTATCTTCGATGACCGTCTCTCCTTCAAAGACCATATTGCTAAAACTGCCTGATCTTGCAGGTTTGCCCTACACAACATTAGAAAGATCAGGCCATTTCTTACAGAGCAGGCCACACAACTTCTTACCGAGGCCATGGTCATCTCTAGGCTGGACTATTGCAATGCTCTTCTAGCCGATCTTCCCTCGTGTACAATCAAACCTCTACAAATGATTCAGAATGCAGCAGCACGACTGGTCTTCAACGAGCCCAAAAGGGCCCATGTCACACCTATCTTCATCTCCCTGCACTGGCTCCCTGTTGCAGCTCGCATCAAATTTAAAATATTGATGCTTGCATATGGATCACCGGCTAGATGCCTGCTTACCACCACTCAATGCTACCAATCTACACTCCCTCCAGAACTCTGAGATCCGCCAGTGAGCGAAGCCTGACTGTACCATCACAAAGAGGCACAAAATCTCTTTCCAGAACATTCTATTACACTGTTCCTGGCTGGTGGAATGATCTTCTCATCGCTATCTGAAATGCCAACTCCCTTACAACTTTCAAACGACTGCTGAAAACCCATCTCTTTCAACACTATTTGACATCATAAAAAAAAAAAATCTTTCCTTCTAACTTGTACTTATTTGAACACTGCCTGTTATATGGTATGAGCACTTACCAAGTTGTTTTTGCCTCTGTATGACTAACTGCTTGATGTTTTCCCCACCTGTAAGTCACTTTGGATAAAAGCGTCTGCTAAATGAATAAATGTAAATGTAACCTTCATAGGACCCTCAATCACTCAGGGTGCAAGATATGGCAAAGAGGTCACAGGGGAGGGAGATGTTGATGTCTGTCTGTCATTTCAAGGCTAGAAGGACCACCACACATCCAACTGGCAGTTTAACCTCAGAAAACAGGGATCATACCGCACTCAATTTTCTCGCCGCTGCTGCTCAATTCTCCACTCAGCAGACAACATAATTTCATCTCTGCTTAGAAAGCAATAGTCTACGGAGAAAGAATTAATGTGTGAGTCATTTGTCTCGCTGATACAAATGTGAGCTCTACTGAGGAAGGCTGCGCATGTAAATACTGTATATGGTGTGTGTGAGGATTCAGGCTGAGTGGAGGTATTCGTCAGTTTAAAGTTACAGCTTTCATTTCCTTAAAACCCATGAAGCAGAGCTTTGATGATGAATGCCACCGTTGTTCAGTGACAGTGATCAATAGAAGAGATTTTTTAAATTATTCCACCGGTTTCAGAGCTTGACAGAGACCACAGCAAAATAAAACAGTTTTTGATCTATAGAGCTCAAAGCAGGACAGGCCCCTGCTGCAGTTTTGGGTCATTTGAAAAAGTTACACTATGTATTGTTAGATGATGTTTGTGTATTTACACCTGACTGCATATGTGTGAAAGTGCATCAGCACGAGTTGCCTGTCTGTCCGCGCATGTAAGAATCAGTGAGTGTTTATGGCAGCCAGCCCATCCATGATGTCTTCCCCACAAAACATTTAATGGCTGGAGAAAAAGCTGACTGAAAAGACTAGACAAAACAGAGAACTGTAATCTCCTAAAAATGTTAACATTATGACTAGATAACGAGGGTGTGCAATATTTACTATCTATTGCGTAGTGTAATGTACTGTATTGGTTTTAACAATGCGCAAGTGTTTAAAAAAAGAAAAAAATTAGTTAATGATCCACTCATGAAGACTCAGCCAATTTTGAACATATCAGTTTAAACCAATGGTTCGGTGATTTATTCAATAAGACAAGGACTTACCTCTACCTACAGTACAGGTGGTTTTTATATCTATTCATATGTATTTATTCACGATACATGTTTAAAAAAACAATCAAGGCACCACCACAAAAACAAACTCAGACAATTGTTGATTAAGTATCATTATCAAAAAAATATTCCCCATATTCCCCAAAATACTCTACTAAGATTTTGTCAGTAATCAGTCAGTATGCCTATAATAGATAAATATGGTTGTTCAGGTCGACATTGTTCATAAGAGTGTTGTTTCCCAGCACACATATTCTTCATTGTAGGCTATGCATGGAATCTGTTTACCTCTTAGGTTTGACTAGATCCATTAATATTGTTGAATCCCTATTTTTTTCCCCATGGTTTTTTGTTTGTAATTTCTTATTTCAGCTGTATCAACAGAAATAACTGACCATACAGCAATACATTATGCTTCAACCCAGGTGACTTAAAGCTCTGTGCCAAACCACAAACCACTGTTTGCATTATACTGTATATCAACACAGAGTCTTCTTTCCAGCTCTTCTTTACTGAAGAAAAACCTACAGTGTGCATGATTAACAGCCATTATGTACACCACTACAAGATCCGGGGGGAAAAAAATCTACAGGATATTTGAAACAAAGCAGTCCAACAAATGGCTCATTCAACTCTCTATGATACTAGCACAAATAACACAATGCTTTCTGCCTCTGAAACACACTTGGTAGAACTGAACAAACGTCAAGGATGGCTGTAAGAGTTATTGAATGTGGCAGGAGCAATTTGGATGAGAGCAAATATGTCACACTCATAATCTAGCTAGGCTTTATCAGCAATCAACGAACATTGCTGTGCAATGTGCAGTAACAAAGAGCATTTGGACAGTTAAACCATAATTAAATAGGTAGGCATGTACTACAGAACTGTCGACCCTCTGTTGCTATCTGTGGTTTAAAATAGTAATAGGGTTATATTATTTATATTATGTTTACAGACATTTTCAGCTCAGAATAAAAAATATTATAGGCTACATACAAAGCAAGAACCTGGATTTGAATGCATTTTTATTTTGTTTGTTTCCAACTAAAATTATTCTGCCATTATGGATTGACGCAGTTATTCCATGTATATGGAGGTGAGTTAGATAAACAAAACAAAAAAAAAGAGAGTGACTGGGAAAGAGATTTGGATAAAAGATTTTCCAAACCAACAAGCACACATGAGCTCTGGCAGATCCTGAGGATATTTGGCAGTCAGACAGGAACAATCATGTTTACAAGAGACTGCCACATGGAGCCATATAAAGTCCTTTTACGTCCCACTCACCCATCAGTGTCCTGAAAGTTCACGTTCACCTTCTTGGCAGAGCCCAGCAACTCTAAAGAAAGAAGAGAGGGAAAGAGGGATAAATATGAGTAAAAGCAACAACAGTATACTGCAGGGACATTTCACAGCATGTTCTACTACAGTAGGGTTTTATATACAGTTTATATAGCAAAAAGTAACCTTTCAACAAATAAGTGTTTGAGGCCAGTGCATTTGATTTAGGGCTTGAATTTCTTATTTCCATTGGAAAATTCTCTATTTTAGGACAGTAACTTTGAGTATGTACTAGAATACTGAGTGTGTACTAGAGCTACAAGGCTAGCAGTGAAAATGAAACACTCCTGAAAAAACCTGAAACTCTGCACTGCCTTCCAACTTACAATTGAAAATCACCTGAGATAGAACTTTTATCAGTTCTGGTGCATAATCAATGATTGAAATTGATGCTTTTACAGTAAAATTTCATAATCTTTATAGTTTGGGTGTGCTAATCAGAAAGAGAGAACAACAGGAAAATGATTCTTCTCAGCTGTGTAGACCAGAACTATTGTTCAGCCCTGACAATTACACATGCATCCTTTTAACAGGCACAAAAAACATACTGTCTTTTGAGGTTATACACAATGACAAAGGATTTTTTTTTTTGCATTCAAATCACTCATGCTTCATTCACAGCGCCACCAGGAGAGCAGGATGCAGACTTAAAAGGAAGAGTTTAGCACCTCGTTCATTGGTGCAGAAAAGCAGCATCTATCTGACTGAAACAGACACAAATAAATCCCAATTTGTCCACTATTCTGATCTAGTTAATGTTAATTGAGACCTTATGTTATGTTGTTGTGACAAAAGCATTCAAACTATTTTTATATGAATTATATAAACTGCATTAATAAAATAAAATTAATAATAAAATTATAATATTATTAATAATAATTCCATCAACAGGGAAAAGGGTAAAAGTCTGACAAAGTGATTTTGTGTCTTTTTGGGATGTCATTATAATGTGCTGTTTATTTGCAGAATGCAAGCTTCTGGAGGGCACATAAATCTGAAGTTGTAATTTAAGAGTCAAGCATAAATGCCTTGAATTTTATGTAAGCAGCTACTGGTAGCCAGTTTAAATGGAGGAACATCCAGTAGGTGTGACGCCCTCTTTTTGGTTCATTAAAGACTACTTACGCTGTTGCATTCTGAAATTAGTTTAAATGTTTAGTTAGAGACCTGCCTAGAGAGCATTGCAATAGTCCAGTCTGGACAGAACAAGAGCTTGAAAAAGGAGATGTGTAGCATGATTCAATTAAAAGCGCTATGATATGAAAAGCCATTTTTCTTAATGACAAAACATGTAGATAGAAAAGGTGTCTGCAATTTAGACACCTCATCCCAATGAAACTGATTTATTCACTGATTTATTAATTGAAGTGACTTGTGGCCAAGTATGGTGACCTATACTTGGAATTTGTGCTCTGCATTTAACCCATCCAAAGTGCAAAGACAGCAGTGAACACACACCCGGAGCAGTGGGCAGCCAATGCTGTGGCACCCAGGGAGCCATTTGGTGGTTTGGCACCTTGCTTAAGGGTCTCACAACGGTTGTGGTATTGAAGGTGGAGAGAGTGCTGGATAATCACTCCCACCACCTACAATTCCTGCCGGACATGGGACTCGAACAGGCAACCCTCAGGTTACAAGTTCCAATTCTCTATCCACTAGCCAACGACTGCCCCTACCATGACTTGAGCAATAATAGTCAGGAGGAATGTTCAGGAAACCTTTTTGGAAACTGTAATTATTTTTGCTATTACATTTGATGAACCATGAAGAACAGAAATGTTACGCTTCAGTGTACTGGCCTGTTTTCATCCGACAGCCAGCAGAGCTTCTGTTTATCCAAGCATCATAGAGCCTCTGACTTTGGTATGTTCCAGATTTCACCAATTCAACTGGTCTGTAGGTGATAAAACCCTTAACACCTGGTAAACAGTCTTCTATTAGGCCAATAATATGAGCGGTGGATTTTGGAAGCGAATCAGAATATGCCATATGAGATCTGTATTCCAGCTGGAGTGGAGCTGCTTGCAGCAATCTACATCAGTCAGCCTGAATACAGGACTGTTTTCAGCAGCTGCTCCTCAAAGTGACAGAGAACATCTGTGTGTCTTTTTCTGCTGTGTCTTTAACTCTTTCACCTCTCAGGCCTGGTCTGTCGTTTTGCAAACAGAGCGTGGTGAGAACTGATATTAAATAAAACACAGGTATGGAGTACATTGCTGTCTAGGTTTATGGGAAAAAAGTGGGTGCTTCTATTTCAAGACGCAAAGGTTACTGAGGAGAATTTCTATCTATAGTGAGCTGCTGGCTTTATGTTCTTGCTCTCCGACAGTTTGTTTGTCAACCTTCTGGCCTCCGAAATCAGACCTGCACATGAAAGGTACCGTATGCTAGAACTGACCCTAATAATAGCATTGTGAACAGTGCAGATGTATAGATTCTACTTAGAATAGAGACTTTTATCAATTATTCACTTGTTTATATCAATAGGATAGCCTATAATTGGTGTCTATTTCATTTTTTTCACAATTGTGGTAAATTTTCATTTACTCTGCCTTTTCATGAATAAATATACAGTACAAACCAAATATATATCATATGATTTTTTAAAATCAAACATATTTTATATGTTTTTGAAAGTAAGAATTTTATGCTTACCAAGGTTGTATTTATGTGATCAACACTCCAGTAAAACAGTAATAATCCAAAATACTATTACAATGTAAAATAACTGTTTTCTATTTTAATCAAAGCTGCATTTCCAGCAGCAATTGCTCCAGTCCTTCAGAAATCATTACAATGTGCTGATTTGCTGCTTATTATCAAGGTTAAATTAGAAGCATTATTTTTGTGGACATTTGCAATTATTTGAAATATAAATATTTTGTAATATTATAATTTTCAATTATAAATGATCAACGTTTTTGATAAATTGCTAATTATTTTAAAATTAGTATTTTAATATGAAGTATTTAAAAATACTACTTATAACATTTACATTTTAAATGGTAATGTATCTAGAAACAGATCTTTATAAAGTAGTTAACCTCGCTAAATGACTAGGTGGTTATCTGATGACTAGCCAATTAGTTGACCCCTCATTAAACGGCACATTTTGTGATTTTATGACACCAAGGGGTTACTATAACAACAATTTTGAGCTTAGGGCCCCTATTCCTCATCTATGGTGCCCATCACAGGTACAGCATCCCCTGACAACAACCCTGCTTCATATGTTTACTGATACAAAATAATTTAATTAATTTTTAATTAAATGAAACAACTCAGCTATATAAGCAATACAATAAAAATCAGTCTTAGCCTCAATGCACATATTAAATCAGATGATCTTGTCCCAGAAATATTTTGTAGATAAATGCATCTCTCAGATCTTTTTATAGTGTCCACAATTAACCCGCTGAATACTAAAGAAAAATATGGGTCAGCAAAATCGGATATTTAAAAATAAAAATTACATCACATTGACATGCTCAGAGCACAGACAGAACTGTGCTGCTTTGTTGTATGAAAATATTTAGAGGTACAAATATGAGTCTGGAGATGTTCGCTCTGGGGACAAGAGGAGGAGTTTTGCCTCTTTGTAAAAATTAATGAGCCCAAATAAAAAGGAGATCAGCATGTACTGTTTTCGTAGAGGTAAACAACAGCTGTCAAGCCTGCACATATTTCCCCCAAATGACAACTCTCACACCTGAAATGACCTCAGTGGAATGAAGTTTCCAACACAAGCACACAAGACAAAATCTAACACACAAGTAATCTAACATACCTGAGATGTCTCCTCTTTAAAGACTAAGACTAGCTCTCCATTGTTGCTTTGTGCTAAAATATTGTGTTGAACAATAGAGACTGGTGCTCTAATGGAAAAATCAAAGAGCTGACTGCAGGACTATAGAGAGCAGTGAAGGGAGAAAGAGTGAATGCGGTCCAGCCACGATTGATTCTGCATATCCATCGTTCCCAGACAGAAGAATGTAGTGGAAAAGGTTCTCTGTGACTCATCTTTCTCTCTCTCTCTCTCTCTGTCTGCAGGTTGTCCAAAGTGAGACAAGTGTTACTTGGTGATACAGAAAAAAAGACAGGGTGAGGGATCACTTCAAGGCTCAGGGCATCATCTCTTGTTCACAATCTTTGTAGAAAACTTCATTTAGAAAAAATTGGAGTGGCAGTGGGTCAAATGCACTGTGAGGTCTGGATGCCAGATGAAGCACAGCAAGGAAATGTGTTACAAGAAAGCATTTTATAGATCTGCAGCTGTGCTCTCTTGAATCTGCAATGGACAGTGAAAATGCCTGAAAAACATCTTTAAATGGCTTGAAGCTTCAAAGAAGTATTGTGTTTATGTTGCCAAATGTGTACTCAGCTGTTTGTATAATACTGTATAGTATCATAGGAATTTGCAGCTCTCTTTTACAGTTGTGTTGCCCTTGAAAAAGTGTTATTTTGTCCACCAAGAGGTCAACACAACATCTTCTAGAGAGCGTTTTCAGGCTCAATATGTTAAATTTAGATATTTAACATGATATTCTTAACACACATGCTGAATTATCTTCTGACAGTCCTAGGATTTTACCAACAAAAAACAATAAATTAGTTTATGGTTTATTCAATCTTTATAGCTGTGGACAGAAAAATATGCACCATATAATATTTTATTATTTTTATTTTATTTTTTTCTTTGGGTTTGAACTAAAGAAAATACACATTGCCATTCAAAAGTGTGGTGTCAGTAAGATTATTTGCAGTGGTATTTAAATTGTATTTTAAGAAACTTGAAAGAATACCATAAAAACATCCAAAAACACAATGATACTACAACTGTAGCATGCATAAAAAGCTATTAGTGCTTTTTTTTATCAGCTCCATCAGCAGCAAGAGCTAAAGCTCAGAAACAGAGCGATACTCTGAATACTAGGCACTGAATATGACCCACCACAGCTCAGCAGACAGTGACATTAGCACAATATGTGCAGGGGGCTAATTTCATTTTAAACTGTACCAATAGGATTAGCAAAGGCTTAAATTTGACAGACCATGTTTACAAAGAAAAGATCAGTACACACTACCCATACACTGTAACAAAGTGTGTATATGGAAGCCATGGGCATGAGCAAACAGTGACACATCTGGAAGAACTTTAGAGGTCACCCACAACAAAGTGACTCACAGCTGGCCCTCATTAATAAAGGTTGTGTACGTAGAAAAATGGATTTCAAATATGAAATGCAAATATGTGCATAATTCAGGATTTATAATAATGCTAGCCAGACTGAACAGCATTAAAAATAATTTGATATTACAATAAATTAAATTTATTTTACAACATTTGGGACAGTTCTAGGGTATAGCCTAAACAAATGCAAAAGTACCAAAAAGAAACTTACATCACAGTAATTACATCACGATGACACCAGATTTCCATATTATACCATAAAGGAGTTAAGTGCTTTTTAAGTTATTTTTCTACATTTTAAATGTATGCACAGCAAAAAATGCTTTCTAAGACTAGATTTTTTGTCTTGTTTCCAGTCAAAATATCTTAAAATTCTGAAATCAATAAGCTATTTCTCGACAAGAAACAATTACAGTCTTGTTTTCAGAAAAAACAAGCTAAAATTAAGAAACCTTTTGCTTAGAACAAGCAAAATAATCTGACAACGGGGTAAGCAAAATGTAATCTTATTTCAAACAGAAAACAAGATTATTTTGCTTGTTTCAAGTAAAAACTCACTTAATTTTATCTTGTTTTTACAAGATTACTGTAAGACTGTAATTGTTTCTTGTCGAGAAAATCCTTCTTCATTCGAAAATTTTAAAATGTTTTGGCTGGAAATAAGACAAAACAAATCTAGTCTTAGAAAGCATTTTTTGCTGTGTACCAACTAGGGTTGCACAAGTGATCAAAAAAACCTGAAATCATTATATGGCTTAAGCATGGACCACCACATGATTTCCCCCCTGATTTTCTACCAATTTATTGATAAGTTGACAGAAAATGAGTAGTGTATAGTGGTCACAGATTCAGATATTTTTTACCTTTAGAAATGTTTAATATTATAAATGAGTTTGCAGTGATTGGAACAACTTTAAAGTCTGGTAGTGAATGATCCTCTGTCGTGTAATATTTGATGGCCAGTTTTCCTCTGTCACTATTTACAAATGCATTATGCCTAGTGTTTTAAAACTGTTGAGATTTTAAATATCATGTAGTTTGTTCCAGCTGTTAGTTTAATTATCAAAGTACACTCTAGGCTAAGGCTAAGGCAATAAATGAATGAATTAAATACATGTATTGCATGTTTCAGTAGTTGTTGTTATTATATTTGCATATCTTCACATTTTAAATAAACAAAACACACACAAACACACAAACAGAATTCAATTTCTTTCCAAATCATGCTGCACTACTGTCAATATATACAACAAAATTGTTGCTCTATTGTCAGCTTTATTTAGGATATTTACTAGCCACTAAACAGGCATTGTTGTTGACCGATGGTTTGGCCTCAGAAAGCCCTCTCATAAAACTGCAGTCAGTTTCTGCAAGCCATTGGTTACTTAACTTTGTAAGCATAAACAAAAACAAATAACTTTAAAACACCTAAGTGAAAAAAAAGCTGATTATAAATCTGCATTTGCATTGGCTTGCCAGCATTTAGCAACAACTCTCTTTCAAATCCCATCTCAAGTCCAAATCCTACTTTTGTCCCCCATTTGCATCTCTGAGCATCAAAGTTCATTTTTCAGTGTCGAGCTCCCTGCTTGTTATAGTAGCAGCAGGAAAATGTCCACACCTCCAAAGCCGTTACTTTGGGGCTTTCCCAAAACGCACACAATGAGACCCCTTCATCCGCTCTGACTGCCGAGGTCTGTGCTTCACGCTACACAGCACACATAAGCACTCTAATAAAGACATTTCTGCTTCCAGCGTGAGCTGCACCACACACATCTTTACATGCGGTGCGAACACAACACATTCCCCTGTTCATTCATAAGGAAGACAGAGTGATTGAGAAAGGGAGAAGGGAAAGCGTCCTGCAATAGGTGCTCTTTCTCCAATCCAATCAACTAAATGCTGACAGTGGATCAAACAGATCAGAAACAGGCAGAGAAACACAGACTCCAGCCCAGGGAGGGGATGGCTCCAAGTGTCAAAGTACCTTGGGAGCAGTTCCCGTTTCATGCTCGTGAACTGGCCTGATTGTGATCACCCTTAACGGCTATTTCAAACAGAATTGGGGCGAAACCAATCCTCATATCGGAGCTTGGTGCCGGCAGGGCTGGCAGGTGGCTAATAGTAACGTTTGAGCCTCCATGGCGCTGGCAGCACTGATGGAAAGTGATTAGTTAAAGCTTGGCTGAGTTCCTTTGCTTTGCCTCTTCTCTTGGCTAATGGTTGGTGGGGCGGCTCTTCCATGGACTGAACTGCTCCCCAGCCAGCTGATCCACTATTTCCCAGTCTCCCGATCACTTAACACACTCCATCTACAGATTTGTTTAATCAAACTTTTACATCACTTTTACTGCAAAGAACCTTGAGAACAAAGGAAAAAAGCGTATTTTAGAGTGTGAATGGTTGTTTTGGATGTGCATAGGAAGGTGTGTAATTGCATCCCAATCCAATTTAACAAAGGGGTTTTATATATACAGTGTATATA
>JAUYWG010000033.1:6417266-6434660 GCA_034779775.1 Enteromius afrohamiltoni | reverse complement strand
AAGGTTTTAAATCAAGAAAAAAGGCCTCAATCCTAGTTTTACTGGCACAAGGATTCAGCGAGCATCAAGCTGCTTCTATTCTTAATATTTCAAAGTTTACAAAACATGCATTGTTTTGTATTGGTGGTGTATTCTTGAGATTAAGTTTTAAGAATAAAACCCAAAAGAAACTGATTTTTCTGCAGCGGTCTCTTATTTTTTTCCAGAGCGCTGTATATATATATATATATATATATATATATATGCATGTGTGTGTGTGTTTATTTCTGTTATTTTATTTTATTCATTTTTTGCATACAGGAAACTTAAAGGTTTATACATCACTTCCACATTAAATTGACCAAAAGTCAAAGTAAAGAAATTTACTGTCCTATTAATTTAAATAAATACTGATATTTTTAACTTTTTATACATCAAATAATCCTGAAAGTAAAAAAAAAACTGACCAGTCAATATTGAGCAGCCCAACTGTTTCTTGAGCTGTAAATCAGTATGATTTGTGAAGAATCATGTGACACTGAAGACTGTAGTAAAGATACTAGAAACTCACTTTTGTAATAATATTTCATAACACTCTTTTACTGTTTTCTCATCAAATAAATGCAGCTTTGGTGAGCATAAAACATGTCTTTCTAAGAATGTGTAAAATCTCACCTAAAATGTTTGCAAGTTAGTCTAGCATAAAATCAAAACAAGTTATTATTTTAAATACATAAAGCACACTTCACAATCAAAACATTTCACAAACGTTAAGTTTCAAAATATGAAACGTTAAAAATCTGTATCTTTCTATTCATCTATAATGCCTACAAACACTAAAATGCAGCTTTTTCAATTTTCCAAACCAGAATTTACAGTTGAATTTCTGCAATTGAATTTCTGTTTTTATGGAGGGCTCTGAAGACACAGCTGAACTTTTTCACTCTGTCTATTTTTTATTTCTACTCCGTTTTTCTTTCTGATTCTCTTTCTAAACTTGTGCTGTCACTGTATTATCAGGGGAGTTAAAGGGAGTTTTGTTTTGGGTTGTTTTGATTCCTCGGTGCATAACCTCAAGACCTCCTCCTCAGCTCCATCCTAAAAATACATCTTCTGTGTGCTGCGGTCCAAACAACATTTAGTTTCAGATAGAGGACGTGTATGATAAAACGTGAGCATGTCAACAGCTCTTTGCTCCTCAGTGGTGAAGCGCAGCTAGACTGCTCTGTAGCAGTAAGCAGCTTTTGATCCAGTTTGACCCCGTTTTTTCCTGCTTCCTGAACTTCCCATGGAGCCATTTCCCTTCCAGGTAAAACAGAGGAGACCATCTGCTGCTCTTCCCATGGGGTTATTCCGGGATCTCACCTTCCTGTAACCTGCGCACAAGTTTTATATCAAGCCTCCATCGAATCTACTGTCATTATGTTCTTAACTTGAAGTATAAAGATAAGCCAATGGGGTGTGAAAAGGTTTCTACACCCTTTTATGCAAAAGTACAGCAATATTTTAGTAAAAGCGTCTCTCTTCTCGTGTCTTTTGTAGAGCTGTAATGGAGTTGCTTGGCAACAAGCATCATCTACCTCTTCCTACACATGTGCACAAAAATTAGTGCAGCACACCCACACAATCCCTTCAACACACAAACACACTCACAAAACAGGACAGATTAAAACACGTTCTGAGAAAAAGCTTCTTACATACCCACCTATTTTTCTGTCAAGTCCCTGTGGCACTACACGAAAGCAAACAAACCCTCCAAGCACTCCTCCTAATGACATGTTAGCATGCACGCAGGTTCATTTCTCAAGTACCATTGGCCGAGAGCTGCATATCCTCAAGGGATCCACAGCCCAAAGGTGAGTCTGCCTCTCCTCGTACGCTGATAGCTAATCTATTTCCCACTGCACTGCTGCCACGACTAGAAGAAGCCTCATTGATCATTCCCAAATTACAGAGGCTGCAAACCCAGCATGCATCAGCTCTATCCTGTTGAGATCCAGTGTTCTATCTCTGCATAAGGATTGTGTGGGTTTGCAATGGAGGCAACGGGCGGATTTCTGTGTAGGCTTGCACTACGTGATGAATGTTTACTCAGTTAAAAGCACACTGTGGCATGCGTTAGTACATTTTGCAAACCATTGCAATGATCTCGTTATAAAGGGGCCTCAGAGGAGCATGTTCAACATGGCAGCCTTGGTTAACATACATATATCCCTGATGAAAACAATTACAGGATTTTCTCATGATTATGTGGTTTAGCTGGTCTCCCAGCCTAGTCTAATTGGTTTAGCTAGTGTCTGTCTTGGGCCTAGCTGCTGTAAGTGTATTTAAATGGTCTCATCTCTTAACCTAGCTGTCCACATTTGGTCTTTAGAGGTCCAGAGTTTAGCTCCAACTGGCCTCAACACACCTGCATGGAGGTTTCTAGTATGCCTAGTAAAGGCTTGATTAGCTGATTCAGGTGTTTAATTAGGTTGGAGATAAACTCTAGTATCTGTGCTGGTTTTAGACTAGTGTATGTGAAATTTAAATGGTCTCCTGTGTCAACCGAGCTGGGGAATGCTGGTTTAAGTAGGCAAACTGGTTTACAGTAGCTGGTCCCTGAGTTTGGCCTAGCTAGTGTTTGCAGGTTTGTCTCTGAGCCGGTGTTTGCTTAACTGGTCTCCCAGCCTTGTCTATCTAAATTAGCTGTCCTCTGTGTTTACTGGTTTAAATGGTCTCCCAATCTATTCTAACTGGTTTAGACTGGTCAGTGAGCCTGGCTTAGCTGGTTTGTGTTTGTTTAACTGATCTCTGAGTCTCTAACCTAGCTGGTATAAGCTCTTTTAACTGGTTTTCAACCTGATCATCAACTGCCCAATACACCATTAAAATAAGCAAGACAGTCTGGCCAGGCTTGGAGACCGGCTAACTATTTTAGGCTAGTTAGGCTATTTATTTTTAACTGAAAAAACAACCATTGAGACCTAAAATTGCCATCTGGGAAAATGACAGCCTTTCGTCATCTAGTGATGTAACTGACAAGCTTTATTTTCCTCAAATATTATGATCAAAATAGAATTTGTAATTATTAAAAAATTTACCCAAAAGGACTGCAATACGAAATGAGTGGCAGAGACAAAGTAAACACTATGGGGCCGTTTCCCGAGCAGGGTTTAATTCCTAGATTAAAATAAATGTCAAGAGCTGTCTAAACTGGAAAAGGCTTGCACTGAGATATCTTAAAATACATCATTGGCGTTGTTTGGTCTTAAAATGCTCATAGATAATGCGTTTTTGTAAGACATGTTTCTAAATATTCTTAAATGTACTAAATTAGCAAAGGTCTAGTCCTGCCTTAATCTTATTCCTATCTGGGAAACCGGCCCTGTATATTTAATTCTGGCTGTATGTGGTGGACCGAGTAGCATCCACACATCATTGCATGCACATGCACAAACCTTCTTAACAATCATATTACCCGAAAGACCAAACATTTTTTTTAAAAGAGCATCTGCTTTGTCAGTCTATTTCAGCAGTATGCTCTATCAAACAACTAGACACTTCACTTCTGTCATACTGTTCCACATACCAGTCCCAGTGTCGTGTCAGAGGACACGAGACTAGCTCAGCGGACGGCACACAACAGTGCCAGTATCTTAGGTTCACAGAGGAAGCGATAAATAGTCAGAAGAGAGGAGTGAGGGTGCATTTTAGATTGTGAGCTGCAACCAGAGAGACAGTATTAAAGACTCACACAGAGACTGTATTGTTCTACAGCACAGCAGCGGAAGCCGGGAAGAGCTCAGTAACACTGCCAGCGTGAATTCATTTACTATAAATACAGCCTGAAGTACCAAAATGGACACAGACCATCTCTTTATTATTCTCTTTTTAGAGGCAACAAAGACTTTTAATAAAGTAAAACAACTTGCATCAATCACTCTCTATAAATACTCTAACTTAACCTATGGCCAGTGAGAATTAGCCTAGTTTTTTCAGTGAGACTATAGTTTTATCAAGAGCAATGGAGAAACAACTGGTTTGGAAATTTACTTTAAGTCCCTGCTCACCATTTATTATATACTGTACGTCTTCTGATCTGTAGCAGTGTACACAATTAACAATAATTAAAGATTAAGGTATAACACCCCAGTAATAGTGCGCACACACCACACTGGACATTTTTCTTCAGCTGCATCAGCATATGAACACCCTCAAATGAAACACCCTCTATGTTTGAAAAGCTAATCTCCCCCAGTAATAGCTGTAAAATTTACATTTTATAATGCTGATCACCTGGTGGAACTAAGCTGAACTTTAGAAGGCAAACAAACTGTTGTCTCCTGCAGGCAACAGATAAAAACAAAGGCAGCTCTAAAACAGGATGTGTGAAAACAACCAAAACCTCCCCTCTCATTACATACATAGATGATGACTGAACTTTAGGGCTCCATGGAGCGGGAACGAGTGTTGTTTACAGTCAAGGTTAGTGGTACTTTAAAGTGGTCTGTGGGATCTTTGCAGTTTGTCCCTGATTAAAGTGCTCTAATTAGAGTTGGGATGGCACAGACGAGTCTGCACAGGCCTGTCTCAGGCGCCTACATCCAGATTAATGAAAACAGCCTGTGACAGGCCCCAGGCCTAGCAAACAGCCCTTTTCCTCATTTAATTAACAACTTCCTCTTCTACTTCCTCCCTGATAGTTCTCCACAAACACATCTCAACATCCTAATCCACATCTGGGCATCCAACTGTTGCTCTTCTCTATCTTTAGCCTTGTTTTTACGTTCAACTGACACATCTGACCCTCTGCAGACTGCATGTACAGGTAATGCCAACTAAAGCAAGTGTGTAATTGATGCATTCTTGCATTCTGCCACTGTAGCATTCTCCGAAACAGCAGATACTGTAGCGGCGCAGCGAAAATATCAACCAAACCTCAAAAATAGGTTTTATAAGAGAAGTCACAGACTGTTTTGCTACAGGTAGGGTATAGTTCTTATTCATTTCAAAGATATCAGCAATGACTGACAGTCGCACAACTCAAAAATACATTTACATCATCGCTATGAAGGCACAGCTTTCTACAATGAATGACTTTACACAGAAAAAACACAGAAAAGTATGAATGAATGCAAAATCCACATGTAAAAGCAGCAATATTTTTTTTAAACAAATGAACTTCTGTCATCAAAGAATGAAAATTCTACAAGCGATGTAAGAATTCTTAATTCATGTACAATAGGAAGACAAATGGAAATTAACACTGCTGCATACACTGTAATGTAGTCAGCTTTTCACAAAAATTCATAATGATAACTGGAATATTGCACACACTGAGGCAGAATACTTTCTCAAAACTTTCTAAGCATGATTCTAATAAATCATCTTCTTCTAAAGAAGCCCCTCTGTCTTACTGTAAACTATAAATTGATTAATATTTACTCAGACACACCAAAGACAGCATGCTTGGACCGCCACTGCACCCTGTATTATACCAACAGCATTATTTCTGCAGTAGAAACAAGTACAAGTGTTCCAGCAATGTACCTGAGTAAAATAAATCTCAATTCCTAATTAAATGTGTAATAAAGATCATTCAGAGAGGAATGTTGATGCAAATGTATTGCTCTAGCAGCTACAAGGATCATATAGGAATCCATATGTGGCGTGTGAGGTAACACTGGCCTTCAGTACGTGGACAATGTTGGCAGTGCATATCTTGTGTATGTCCCTGCAAATGGCTATATTGCAGTGTAGAGTCAGTGTAGAGTTGAACATTCCTCATAAATAAGAATCTTATTCATTTTTGACTGCACAGTGCTGTCTGTAATACTATACACACACACTTATCGTTCTGTCATAAGTTCTGTTACAACAAAAAGCACCATTGAATAAACATACCATGCTCCAAACAAATGACCATATTTATTAAAAATAACATGCATCTTTGGAATCTGTATAATTGTGATACGCTGCACAAAGAATATTTCCTATAATCAGGACTGAAGTCTGAGCTTGATTTTGTCAAAATGACAACTCTCCTGGACTAACATCTGTTTTTAGTCAGCAACTGCAACTTAGCATTTTTCTTTCTAATTTAAGCTGGAACAATGTCATTGAAAGGCACTTAGGAGCACAAAAAAACTCAGCTTAGCAAAACACAGAAACACTCAGTGACTTGACTATAAAGAAACCAAAAGTTTTCTAAAGAAATAACAGGAAGACAAACTTCTGCCACATGAGGAAACATTTCCTCACATGAAGACTGCGGATGACAGTAGACAAAGCGTGTCACACAATGAAACAGAAAGAGGGGCCATTTAGCGTCCAGGCTTGTCGCCAGTTTCTCTGCATGTTTTATGCATCAGTTTACTAATTAATTAACACAGCTTGCTAAAATGTTAATGAGACCCTTTATAAAAAACAGTAAATAGGCTACTATTATTTAGATATCACACAAGCTGATATTGTATGTCTTTGTATAAATATGTCTTTGAGTGCAAGAGCCAATTATATTTGTACATGTCCATATGTACTTTACCAGATCGAGGGGAGTATTCCCGAACATATCAGTGCAGCTGAAGTAGGTTAGCAGCAGGTGGATAATGTGCCAGGCCTGATTGGACTCCATTGGGTCCTATTCCTTTTTCCTTGCAGTGAGAAAGCTATTAGCATGTGAATGAGAAAGGCCAAAGCCGTGCTCTACAGCTCAGAAGGCTGGGTGGGCCCTGGGCTTGTCCGTCAAGCTAACTTCTGCCATAAT
Organism: Enteromius afrohamiltoni; assembly: GCA_034779775.1. Lineage (NCBI taxonomy): Eukaryota > Metazoa > Chordata > Actinopteri > Cypriniformes > Cyprinidae > Enteromius > Enteromius afrohamiltoni. Next base: position 6,427,933 of record JAUYWG010000033.1, on the reverse strand, counting down.
GTTTGTGTTGTGGTTTCCCCCTAAGAGAAGAACATCCCATAAGCATCTGCTGCCTCAGCGCCCCCCACAGAGTCAGGGTCTCCTCGGGTCAATGCCCCCACTACAGGACATTTCAGTGACTCTGCAGCTCCTGACAACATGAATCTGAATCTTTTAATGCATGTGTGCCACAAGTTTTTGTCAAATCTACACAGATCTACACTCTTGTAAATAAAGCTTCTTTATTGGCATTCAGAACCTTTAACATCCATGGAACCTTTCCACCGGTCAAAAGGTTCTCTTTAATGGTAAAAACGTTCTTTAGATTATTCAACATTTCTTCACATTAAAGCTCTGCTCACACAAAAGTCACCTTAAAATAATTAAGTCACCTTGACACCTTGAAATAATCGACAAATATTCACTAAATGAAGGTAAATATGTTCACATCTGTAAAAAAAAAAGGTTATTTTAAGAAATGTTCACTGAAAGGTTCTTTGGAGAGCATAAAATGCATAAAAAACTTCTATGGCATCACTTCAAAACTCCCCTTTTGCAACCTTACATTTTAAGAGAGTACACTGCTTTATTAAATTCCATTACTTTTATCTAGCAAAAAAACCCCACAAATGTTACAGTTCTATGAAATCTGACCCCATGCTTGCAAAAGGCCCCGTTCTGATCAAACCTCGTATAAATTATGCATGTGTGTGTGGGAGTGTTTGTGAATATACAGTTAGTCTGTACGAGGCTAGCTTGTTTGTGAGTTAACCAACTGAGGTTATCTTTATGTTTGAATCCCCATGTTACTGAGGGATGCAATCTCCATGGTTACAAAACAGGTCTATGGACCACTCATCCATATGTCAAGCAAACATCTCTCATTCTTAATTATCTAAAAGACTAATATAAGGATACTTAAACCTTTTCTGACCCTCCCTGATATTTCTGGTAGACCGGTTCTTCCCAACATGATAGATCTTATGCATGCATGTTAAATGGAAGAACATGGCTTCTCCCTGACCTTGTCGTACTGCTTCGAGCTTCTCTATGATAGCACAGGGAATATAGAGTTTCTCTTCTTCAGTGACGAGTCTTCTTAAAAGCCTACATGTCTTTTTTGATGATCTCAGTCACATGTATAACCTTTACAAATCCTCTGCCGACAAGTATAGGAAACTGGCAGCTTTAGTGAAGACATGAGTTTAATGACACTGCCGGCTTCACCCTCTGATTAGTCAAAATACCATCCCTGGTGAGTCTGCCTGTATGGAACCTGTAATTCAGGATAGCTCTATTATAATAGGATAAGAAAAATGGAAAATGGAGCGCAGCGAAACCACAGAGGCTTTCAGACAGCAGCGGGAGATAATGCCAATGTTTCCTCCTCTCAGACAGCCACTGAGCTAAAGAAAACAACCTGAGCTGATCTGAAGCGAGCTCTGCCTCAGCTAATGTAGCTATCAGAGAGGAACTCAATTAGATATGTACAAATGACACATGTACAATAATCATATTAGAAATCTGCACTTGTCCTCAGCCAATAACAATGTTTCGCTGCTAGGTTTTGCTGATGCTGCCAAGAGCCGTATCTTGTCTCCTAGCAACTGGGCTTCAGTGTCGGGGTTATCATGTATAGGCTTGTTGTACTACTGTATTAGTAGTAGTCCACCCAAATGAGCTGCAAACTTAATATAAACTACAAGCAGCAGATGCCATTGGTTCCTGTGACCAAATTTCATGCATTTCAGTTAATAGCTGCAGTATAGGGGAATGGATAATTGCAGTGAATATCAGATATGGGTCAATAGGTATATAACATAAGGAAAATTTGGTTTATACTGATAACCCTGTTGACGGTTAGGTATGTTTTGAAGCTAGGATGCTGGATTGAGCTGGTTTAAGCTGGTCCTTTGCTGGTTTTAAGATGGTTGGATTATAGCACATGACCAGCTAAGGCTTTTGGCTGCAGCTTTGCATAGATAATTGAATTTGATTAGACCATTACAATCTCGCTCAAAAATGACCAAAGAGTTTTGATATGTTTCCATATTTTAACCATGGTACAGCAGCAAAGTTTCTTAATTATTATGCCAGAATGAGAATATAGTTCCTAGTCACATTAGCCTAGAAAAAAAGATACCTTCAATTTTCCATCCGTCTTCGTACACAATGTACCTACAGAAAATCTTTGGTCATTTTTGAGCGTGATGCTAGTGATCTAATCAGATTCTATGATCTATGCTAAGCTGCAAGTGCTACCGCCTGACCAAGAGATCGGCTGAATAGATTTGAAAACGATAAAACTGAAAGATATTTTCAAAAATGGTGAAAAACTTGTTATCACGTTGATTTTACGGATAAAGTCGTCAGAGTAGCACTTACAACATTAGCGCATATGTTAAACTGTGTAAGAGAGAGAATGGAAAAGACAGAGTTTGTGCTTGCCATTCATAAAAAAATACATATTTTGGGGCAAAACATGGAAATGAGCTGTCGTTTTTATCATACTGATTACCATATTTATTTGTTTGCAACTGACGTTATTGGTTTTGGTTTGAAATAATAGAAACCATATGTTAAAGGTATATGGAACTGTAATGTGGTCCAAGAGCTGCCTGGAACTACAGTCTCTGTGCGGTTCCCTAAAAATAATTGCACACCTTAGAACGTTCATCAGCCTATCAGATTTAATTATACAATGGCCTGTAGTACAATCTTTTTCATTTTATGGCCAAAAAGATACTAAATACTTTGTATGCAAAAAATGTGTATACTATTTTGCTTGAGGAAATAGAAAATAAAACAATAAAAACTAAAAGGACTTGAATGGATTAAACGCAGAGCACAAATTTCAAACACAGGACACCATGCTTGGCCACAAGTCACGTCTTCTAGTTCTGCTTTCTCTTCTCTCTTTCTAAAGAATCCATGATATTTGGTCCATCTACAACAAGATGAAAAGCTATATGAATCTTTGCACTTAAATGCATGAATGTTCTGACCTTTACCTTGACATCCCATGAGACTCAAACAGAGGGTTAAACAAGAAATCAATAGAATCTATCCATCAGTGACAATTACATCATTCTCTGTGCACAGCGCAACAATCCTCAATTAAAAGATCCCAATCAGAACTGATGACCTTGGAATTCCCACCGAGAGAACAAACAGAATGAAGAGATTTAGAAGAGTGAATCACTCAAAAAAACGTTGGAAAGAATTGAGCATGAATAGATGAATGAAGGAAGGAATGATGTAATACAAGAAGGAAACAGCTACATTTTCAATATGTGAAGTCATACATACAGTGGTGTCACAAGCACTCTACTGAGGTCAGAAGTTCAGTGTGTGGCCTCAGAAGGGCTGGACTACTATCCAGCCTGTCTTTGCCCTCTCGTCACTCTCTCTAATAGGGTAATGGAGTCTTTTGTCATTTCTGTTGCCCATGAAAGAAGTGGGGAGGTGAGGAGGGACTGCGGGACCACTGCCAGCACAAAACATCTCCAGTGTGCTAAGACAGCTGCCAGTTAGTGCAAGACATCCACCGCCTCATCCATCAAAAACCTTTTCATGCCATAAAAAAGAGGCCTTTATATTACGCAAAGTAATTCTGGCCAATCAGATTATTTAGAGAGAGTCAGTGATTTGGAAATCACATATAAACCTCAACTGTTATGGTAATCTTCAAGTACACACTAAAAGAAAAAATGAGAAGAAAAATAAATTTGATTTGATTTTACAATATATATTGTCAGGACTGTCAAGTTAATGTGTTGAATCCAATATTCAATATATTGTTTTAATATATATGGAAAGATAGCTTTTGGAAAGAGAGCTTTATCAATAATCCTGAATACTGGATAGAGATGTATGCACAGACAACTACATGAATATTTCTCATGTATAATTAGATTCAGTAGTAAAATATAAAAGCTTATAACATTCCACTTTATCTTTTGTTCACACAATAAAAATGGTTATTTGCATATAGCTGCCTTTAAATATTATAGACTCAGTAAAATGCCTTACAAATGACCTAAAATAATAATTTTTGTTATTTACTCCCCATATTTGAATTATTTTGTTCTTTTAAAATTGTGAATATAAATGCAATATGATTTTTTGTGAATTTAAGGTTGTTGTTTTGTTTTTTGAATAAGAAATTCATGCTTATACTGCAAATGTTTTCAAATCACTGAAGCTGGAATCAAAATCCTAACAATTCCCATTCCAAATTGAGAGCATCTTATTCCCTCGGTAGCAGAGGATCCTTCAATGTGAATCACTCAGAAGTTTATAGATCCTCAGATTTTCTCAGACAGAAGCAGAGGTTCAATGCTCTGGTGGCTGATTTGATTAGAGCCACTTAAAAGCTCTGACATATTTCAGGTACACAGCAGGCTTAAATAACACAGAAACCCATTAACACACACTGCAATACACACACACACACACACACACACACAAACACAAATTCAATCGGTCGAAAAGAGGCCATTAGTCTGAGAGGATTTTATGTGCTACTACATACACATGAAATTCTTGGAGTTTAAATAAAGCTCAAGAAACGCAGATTCATTCGTAGTAGCCTGTCAGTCACAGGCAACTCAAATTACTATGACAGATCTTATTACTGCTGAATTAAGACTGGCTTAGAAATAGTGATCCAGCAGTTCTCCAGCTCCACAGAAGGTCTATAAGACTTCAGATCAAAGACTTGAAGCACAAATGAGTGTTATTTAACATGGTTCAGGAGCAATAGAGCTCCAGTCAATCAAAAAAGACAAGGTGCCACGTGACCACAGGCATCATTTTTCACTGAGAATATACATTTTGTCAGTGCTATTATTGTCTCCAGCACTTTATAAAACCGTTTGAGGCAGGGCTGTACAGTACAGACAAATTCAATTTTCAGTTATAATGAATGGTCATCCAGTGGTTGAATGTATTTGCCTTTTTAATAAATGTCTGTGCAGCCATGTCATTATTCATTGGAATAAACATCCACATCAATAGGTTCTCTCCAGCACACGGCAAATGCACCTGTTATCCATTCAAGTGAAATCAAACAATAAAATGCTAACTTTGTCCCACTCCTGGTATACATCCACTGATATACAGACTACATTTTACTAAAACCAAAAGAATCCATGTAAGTGAAAAAAAGATGGCCAATGTGTTCATCCAATCACTTAAAAATCACCAGACCAACACTGCTGGGTAGGAATGAAGTAAAATTCTTTTTTATTATTATTTACATGTTAGCAAGAAAGCAGTAAATTGGTAACATGTATAATATTACAAGATTTCTGTTTCAAATAGTGGTTTTGAATTTCCTATTATTAGTTTTCACTGCACTTGTTTGTGTTTCCAAAGCATGAAGATAAGTTCATGCAAATGTATAAATAAACCACTCATTTTAAATTCTTCCTACTCTACTGACATTTTTTATTACATTGGCTTCACAAATTACAGTGCTCATGATAACTTTTGTTACCTCTATGGCTAAATAAATCCACTTCTCCAGCTAATCACTTCTCAACACAGACACTACAGAAACACACAGCTACATATTTTCAATCACAAAATTCTAAAGATGCAAACTTTTTTGTATGCAGCATTATGTAGGCCATATAGAGACTTGAAGGTCAGATCAGTGCCCTTCATATGCTATTTTTTATCAACACATTAAAAGAACACGCTAAATTATTTCAGCATAACTTAATTAATATTCATGAGCTAAGCCACACCCCCGTTTTTTTATGATATCGCAAACTGCAGCCCGTTTTCACAGTTTTTGAGAACGAATGAATGCTCTTGCTCATGTGTGAGAGATGCTGTGATCTCTAAACCCTAAAATACTTAATTTATTTAACCAGTCAACAGGGATTTAAAGATGTTGCTTGATACTGATTTGGTTATTTTTATGCACTATTTTTACACAAAAGCATAATCAAATATTTCTAAGCTCCTTTTTTCTTTATAATGAAGTCCACAATATCACCACATTTGGTGACATTTATAAAGAAGGCAAACAGTCGATTTTCTCCATGTTTACTGTAAACAAGCCTCAACAACATACAATGCAACAGAATGATTGTCAGTATTCATTTACAGGAGACACACACAATGGTGCACGTTCTGAGAGAACAAACTTGCGCAAGGCCTCCTTTGAACTCGTGTTGCCGTTTCAGGGCAGTGTATCCCTATAAATAGCTGAGATGCTCTGCTCTGCGCACATCTGATGACTAACTGTAGCCTCCAGTCAAACACAGGCCAATGGATATGTCAACTGTGTCAACAATCAAGAGCGCAACTCCTTACGCGCTTCCGTGAAGTATCACTTATGTGAGCATTATTGAAAATGCCAAAGCTTAACATCATTGTCTCAAATAACACAGTCCCGTATACAAGAGCCGTGCTCGAATTCCAAAGTGGTAAGTAAACAACAGACTGCTTTCCAATTCAAGGTAAACATCAACCTCATCTATCTCAATTTGTCCCGCAAGCGAAGGAGCTTTGTTCTGTGTGGACCGAGAGCTCAGTAAAGAGATGGGATTGCATAATGCACAAACGTGAAGCTTCCCTGTTACTGCGGTAAATGGCAGACTGTGTGTGTGTCAGAGTATTAGGAGGAAAACATCAGAAGATCAACTATTTAAGCATAACACCACAGAAAGCTCTGTAAACTTCTCCAAAGCCAAGACATAAAGCAATTTGGCGGCCACCACAATGGTTATAATAGCATGGAATAAGAGCATCTATTCTTCTCGACGTGTGTTGGGTTTCACCAAGGTTTTGTTATTGTTCTTCTTGGCTTGTGATAAACTAAAGGCTTGCTGGCTCTCACACACATATCACAAGCTTCAAAGAGTTTGCAGTCTTTGAAGGTAAAGAGGACACTCTGGTTGTGAAAGGCCACTGCAGCTGGGGTTCTATAGGGCCGAGGGTCTCCATTTCTCTGGGTCATTCATGGATTCAGCCTTAGTGTAATGAGATTAAACGCAGCAAACTCTGGATTATATTGTTATATTGTTTGTCTGATTCTCCTCCAGGCAAAGCAAATAGAGAAGGTCAAAGGAATAGAGACAAAAAGAGGGCAGAAGAAAGAAAGAGTCATCTCATTTCTTCTCTCGGCAGAGGTCATCCTCCAAACAACAGAGGAATGTGGTTTGGACATACTGTCTGAGAAAATGTCAGGCCTGAAATACGGGATGTAAATATTTACTGGAGTATTTCTGTGTCTTATGTTTTATTCATTTGACAAGCGACTGAAGAATTACACCGCTCGTATGCTTCAAATACAGCAAAAGCGCTCTGAGTTAAAACCATTTAATGTTTCACTAGGCATCAAGTTCTTTCTGAAATTTCGTCCACTCACATGACACGACGCGAGTCAGTTCAGTAGGCTATAAAGCTGATTTACTGCACAAGTCGTCTCATGCGGCCGATCACAAGTTGTTTGCTACTCACTTTACCTGTTATTAGACACTAAATAAATAATTCTCTTGTGACATCAATAACCAAAACATTTATTTTTGCGTGATGCAACATTCACATCACAAGGTTTCACTATAGGAGTAAACTGCAAAATACTTTTCTATTTAAATATATATTTAAATTTCATTCATTCCTGTCATCCTGTCACATGATTCTTTAGAAATCTTTCTAATATACTGATTTGCCGCTCACAACAATGAAACAACGTTAAAAACAGTTGTGCTGTTTAATATTTTTGTGGAAACTGTCTTTTTTTAGACAGAGAAAATCCATTCAAAAGAACAATGTTCAATTGAAAAAAAAAAAGAAATTGTAACATTATAAATGTCTGTCTCTTTGGATGAATTTAATGTGTCCTTGCTGAATAAAAGTGGTAATTTCCTTCAAAAAATAAATAACTAATTAAAAATAACTGACTCCAAACCTTTGAATGACTATGTAGTAATACTGAATTCAAAAGTATTGTGTAGTATAAAGTATAAAGTATTGTGACCTATTTATTATAAAGAAGGAGAAGCACAATACTTAAAATACTCAAAAAAAAAAACGTACAGTTACTAACAATAAACATTTTAAGGTGGTTTCCTTCAGACTATATTTGGCCCTCTGGACATAAATAAACACACAAAATAAGACTTTTGTCATGTACAGTATGGCCTTGAGTAACAACATGAAAAAAGTTGAGGTTCTTTGTTTAGTTGTGATCTCTGAGTTTTTAAATAGCATTTCCTAAACAAACTCACCAGAATCCCGATAAAGCATCAAAGGCCATCTCTTCTAGAGCTTAAGGGTCAGGAAATTTAGTTGATGGCTTGGTTGATGGCTTGATTTCATTTGTGTGTCACTGAAATCTAAAAATTGACATTTCTGCATCTTAAAGTCATTTATGTTGACTGGCCGTGTATGTTTCTTGTTTCACGTTCAGTGTGGACAGACAAATTACTTCTAGCTGGATGCCTGTCACATCTCGCCTGGCTAGAACACTCTGTAATGAGGGCAGATAAAGTGCACATTAGCATAGCATGTGTCAACAGTGCTAATACTGGATAAGAGTTGTGGGCAACCATCCTAAACACCATTGGAAGCCTTTTTTGGTTTGTTTGTTTGTTCATCTTTTCCTTTAGAGGATCGTTTTATTCTTGGTCCAATTAAACATGGTGAGTCCAGCTGGGAGATAACCTGTAACTCTTACATACTGCATCTGCTTTCTGAATCCTGTGAGGTGACTCTGCTGCGCTTTGATAGAGATGATGCAATTAAATTAGCCCAAGTTGGCAGCTCTGCGAGAGCCTGGGCATAAATACGGCTCTCCGTCTGTACTGCAGGGTTTGTTATTGATGTGTAAGCAAGAGTCAGGACTATTCTGTACGGAGAAAAACTGATGCTTCTACACAAAATGCAAAAACAGAGAAACCGCAAAGTTAATGCAAGCACCTCCTGCCCGCTGCTGGCTCTCTTGCAATTTATTTCCCCATTTCTATATATCTCTCTCTTAGCATGTGGGACACCCAGGTCACATAGAGCCTGTGGTTTTGAAGAAATCTCTTCATCATTGTAAAGGCCAGCTCTGACAGTAAAAGCCTGCACTCGGCTCTCTTATACTGAACACACTCCAATAATGAGCCAAGAGAGAGAACAGACAACACACTTCTATAACCTCCACAGTCTCTAAAGCTCTCTAAGTCTCATTCACCACCTGGTAATTGTGTGCAAATTGTGAACTTACGTAGGTGGAAACTTTTTAATGTTGATGAATCTGGGATGTTAAATACGTTTACTTAGCAAAACATTAAATGCAATTTTTATAATAATACAATAAATGCATGTACATATTTACGTTCAATATAAATAAAAATATTTACTATATCAACCCGTGCGATTTAGGTAGGGGCTGAAAACATTTTCAAAAAGAAAAACGTATTTTGGAATTACTGCTGTTCCTATCATTTCACACATAGGTGGTCGGGCACATAAAATATTCCCAGGGATTGTCCTGGTCAATCCAGCCCAGGCTAAAGTGATTCTCCAAGCCTCTTTATCTCTCTAACATGGGGAATTCAGTGTTTAGTGTTAAGTGTGCCTCAAAATCATACCCTCTCCCACAACCAGACTACTTAAACATCCATTCTAAACAAACCACCATTCACCAACCTCATCCACAATTACCACCATGGCGACGAGACAAATAAGGCGGGGTCGAGAATGACGGACACAAACAAGCATGGGATGGTGGGCAAAGTAAACAAGGCTCTTCACACAAAACAGTCCGCCAGCTCTCACCAGCACACAAAAACAGCCGGGGCAAGGCCGAGGCAGGCTGCACATCTCAGTTAGTAAATAGCCTCCAGACTTGGTCTTTATTCACTGCAATTACCAATGACAACTTACTGCACAACATATCACAGAGCTGAAGATAAAAACAACATTGCCGCAGGAGCCCTCTCTTTCATTCTGACTCTCTATATACACTGCTTTCAGAGCGCGATACTTTGAAAAGACCCTACTATAAGTGTAATTGCAGCCATATGTTCAAAAGTTGGCATTTTCTTGAGAAAAACAAATGGTTTTGCAGTAAATAATGCAGAATGAAGATCAAGAGAAAAGTTAAAGCATAGCATTTAATGGTTTAGGATTTCTGCCCAGGAATGTCACAGAGAACTGACAGTGTGCAGGAAGTCACATTCAGATCAAGTTTTTGACAGAGGCTAAATACCACTATACTATTCTATTATATATCAAGACTGGTTGAATTAAGAATAGCACACCAGCACACTATTCTTAATATATTAATCAGCATCCACATATACTACCATTCAAATGTTTTTTATTTAGCAGGGGTGCATTACATTGCTCAAAAGTGAAAGTCGTGTTCATTTCAGATGATATTCACATAAAAATATGTCAAAATATCACAGTTTACCAATCAAATAAATGTAGCCGACCCCAAACTTTTGAAAAGTAGTATAGTGTACTTCCCTTATAGCCTTATTCCCCAAATTGTCATGACCGAAACCTCTGTGGCGCTCTCCAACCGGCATCAGCGGGAACCGTCGCCGGAGTATTAGTTTCCCACTCTGACTCTTTTCACCCGAACACCTCCCTGCCTTACGCCCCAGGTGTTGCTTGTTTTCTCTGCTATTTAAACGGAAGTTGCACGCTGGTTGAACGCGAAGTTTTGTACTGCC
>JAUYWG010000033.1:6389199-6417166 GCA_034779775.1 Enteromius afrohamiltoni | reverse complement strand
GGTAACGATTTCTGCCTGTCTGACTTTGTTTATTCTCAATAAAGCTTGCAAATGGATCTCACATCTTCTGAGACTGTTTCACACAAATAGCAGTACATTAAATGAGTAAAACTATTTTTTAAGTATATGATACTATATATTTTTGATTTGTACAAAGATCATCATTCTAAAAAAGCTAGGTGTGCTCTGATTGGCCAGCTATCCAGTGCATTGTGATTGGATGAATACCGCAGGCATGTGGCAGAAATGTCATGGCCCTTATCATAATGTGATGCAGCGTCCCGGCATTATGACACTACAACAATAAGGCACATTACAAACGAGGCATTTGTTGCATCCAGTGGGGACATTATTACTGATTATCATGACTCAGTACTGCCTTTTTACGCATCACAGTGCTTCGGGCTTCGTAAACAATGCCTTGTCTGCATCCCTGATCGGAAAACTACAAAAGACAAGCACTCCCCTTCACTGCTCTAAACTCACGTTTGAATAGTCAGCAGCAGGTTCTTTTAATAAGAAAACTTAACTTACTTAAAGGTTGTGAGTCAGAAGCGCCAGACCATCCTTGCAGAGGCAGAATTTCTCCACTTTTTAGTCTCTGTGCACAGACAGCATAGGCTACTCCGTCCTCCGTAAATATGCTGAGCACACTCTAATATTTAGGCGGTTTTTGAAAATAAACCCACTCTACACAACATGCAGAATGAATTATCAAATAGTAAATTCTACAATGAATACTACAAAATCAGAAGTATTCAGACATGGCAAGAGAGGAGATACGACACAACAAATACAGGAACACAGAAATATCGAAACAAATTGAGAGTAACAAGACAGAGATACGCCAGTGTCTCTCAGTGTGCATTTGCTCAGCCTTGATATGTCCCGCACACTGAGTAAGCTCTATTAGCAGCTTTGTTTCCATGGAACAAAATATCATCATATTTTTGTTTGTGTGTAGGCACATTTCATTGTAACTTAGTCAAAAATTGTATCATAGCGCTGTGTCTATTCTTTCCACAGTTCACACTGCTATAATGAATGCTGGGTCAAATGAGGCTGTATTACTTATTTCATAGATCTATTACCCACCAGCAAATTACAGCCTCTCTGTATCATTAATGCTCTCCTAATTAAAATCACAACTTCAAATTACTGCCCGTGTGTGTGTGTGTGTGTGTCTGTTTTTGCAGCAAAAGATTTATCTAACCTTATAATTCATAGTCAGGTTCTCGAGATAATGAACCATGCTTCATTATGTGTTGAGAATAAGCAATATTTCATAGCATTTTCTGAATAACCTTCTCATATACAATCACGTACAATCTCATTGATTCAGCTTTAGACAGAGAGAGTAACTACTAAACGTTATGTCTTTTAATGACTTGGAGTAATGGAATGAAGTCTTCTTGACATATTAAAACCTAATTCAGTTTATATAGCTATTTCTTCACTTTTAATGGAACGACAACCCACAAATGTAAATTCTGTCATCATTTACTCACCTTCATATTGTTCTGTTTTTCTAAATATCTTCGTTTGAGTTCCACAGAAAAAAGAAAGGCAGGTTTGGAATGACACAATTTTGAGTAAATGACAGAATAGTACTTTTTGGGTTAACTATCTCTTTGCTGCATCTACTTCTTGTGCTTCCCTGAAATGCATGTTAGTAGGATTTGGCTTGTTATGTGAAATCCGTCAGAATTATTTCAAAATACTGACACTCAGTTTCCATTACAGAGTGCTCGACAAATGTCAGCTTGGAGCCAACACCGCAGGTCACCCCGAGCAGAAGCCATCCATCAGCAATCATAAATTCCATTAGTTGACAAGATATATAGACATTGAAACCTTATCCAAGTTATTGTCGTAATGAAAGCATCCTCTTTAAGGGAATTGTGTTGGATATGTTCCTCTGAGAGTGCACAGATCTTGGGACAGGACACTGTCAACTTACCCAGTGCCAAAAAGAAAGCTTTTTTTGAAAGCATACAATAAAAAAGCTCTCTCTGTGATTCACTTTTTGATATTTGTCATCTTTATGGTATTCAGACGCTGTATGCCAGATCTACAAATCTACACATGTTAGTGACTGCCGGGGTAAAAATTAAATCATCTCTGAATTAGGGTGGGCCTGCGGGACTACTTGTCTGCTACTTATAATTTTGTCCTTTCATCTTTACCCCCGCAAATTGCCCCAGTTCACAGAGTGATTGTGATGCACACCATCTGGAGGCGACTCCTGCAGCCATTCATGAGCTCTGTGACGTTGCGGTTCAGTGCCAGGGAATCTCCACCATCACTTCACAACAGATGAAACCACTTGGATTACTGTCAAAACCAAATTTTTTTTCCCCCAAAACAAATTTAGTCACAACCAAATTTTGTCGGGTTAAAGATATTCTGCATTTTCAATTAATTTCGCCCTTTTTATTTGGTCTATGAAAAAAATATAACATTACAAGTTAACCAAAAATGTGTCAAACTTTTAAAAACATTGAAAAAAAAGTATAAACAACATTTGTATTATCATCAAGGTACAGTGCATTTCCACAGCAACTGGGATATTTCTCAATTTTCATGAACTTGAATTATTATCTGGGTTTTTTTTGCAATTTTTTTAATTGCTTATCATTATGATGCATCTATACCCCATTCTTATAGATTAAATCAAACAATTCTTAACAAGTCACTTTTTATTTATTTAACACACTACAGGCCTGTTTTTAAAGTTTTAAAGTAATATTAACACTTCATCAAAAAAGGACGGTGAAGACTTCTACCAATAAATACTGTGTATTTATATATCGTTCAGATAAATGCTCTTTTGAACTTTCAATCCATCAAAAAAAAAAACAAAAAAAAACTGAAAAACATATCTCTTTTTTCACTCATATTGATAATGTGATAAGGAAAATGTTTCACTGAAGACTTGAATAATGATACTGGAAAATTCAGTTATGTCATCACAGGAATACATTACAATAGAAACAGTTGCAATTGCAATATTATTTCACAATATTAGCGCAGCATTGCTGAGCATTTTAAAAACATCTTACCAACCCAAAACGTTTGACTGATAGTGTATGTTGAGGAGATTAAAACTGAAAAACATCTTTGGTAAATGGAAAAGCATGTCTATATGCTCCAAGACACAGGGATGAGTTTACAGGTTTATGGGTAGGAAGACAATAGAAGTACAGTTCATCTGAGCCAGAGAAGGGAAGAGAGGAAATCAAACAGAGCTATTTGGCAGCAGGGTTTCTCTTGCCTGCTCAAAGAGAAATCAGCTCAAAAAAGATCAACAGAAAACTAAAAAGATGTACAACTGGTTTACGTTTACATAAGCAAGAACTTCTTTTTTTTACTCCTTACCTATGTACAGTTTCGCTGAGCTGCACATCTGCACTACATATTTTGACATCACACACTAACCTTGTCGTGAAAAAAAACAAAAACAAAATGTGTTCATTTTATGTTCCACAGAAGAAACAAGTTCATATGGGTTGGAAACATAATGGAGACTGTGCAATGACAGAAATGTAATTTCTGAGTGAACTATCCATTTAAACTCACTTCATGTCACAGAAGGAGTAAACAAATCCAGCATGAGTGAATTACAGGATGAAACACATGGATATATGGTGAAAACGACTCCCAGTGCCACTAAAACCACCCTGTTCTTGAAACTCTTCCAGGACCTAATCTCCTCCAGCAGGGAGATTCGAGCTCCTTTCCTTACTTGCTCTGGGAACACAAAGAGCTTTTTCCATGTGCCAGGAGCCAAACTCCTTCCTGTCCCTGATAGGGCTTCTTGCATTGTGCTGCACAGGATAGGGGGTCAGGATTACTCAAGTCCGCTCCCATTTCCCAAACGCATAGTTAGCTAGTGAAAATGGACATGGGCCAATGTCGGTATTGGAGAAAATGGCATATTGAGATTAAGGCGGTGGTCTTGCAGGGTGGATACTGAGAGAGGAGGTTGAGCCTGTGGAGTAGCAGTAATGAGGACTCTGTGGTTTAAGGACTGGCAGGATAGATTAAGACCACTCATCCATGTAATGAAGTGCTATATCGCTGCATCAGCAGACACTCAAAGCCAGCTGATTAATCGTTGTCTGGAAGCACTATAGAACATCTTATCCTCAGGACATCAATGGTTAGAAATCTAGTATTTTACGAATCAAGCAAACTGAGTCAAATCTGTCGATCTGTCAATTATCACAGACAACCTACAGTTATATATCATATTACTCTGATCACTAGAGGTATAGGGGTCAAATTTAAAAATAATAATTAAAAAACTCATCATAGAAATTGAGGAATTCAAAATTTACATTTATGAAAATATTAAAGTTTATAACAAAAATAATCACTTAATAAAAATGTGTGTAAATGAACAAAACGAAACAAGTTTTCAATTTAATACTACTACTTACTAATTATTACTTACTTACTTGTTATTTTCATTTGTGGTTATGAATTAACTGATAATATATTTTTTTTGTTTGTCTATTTTTTCCAGATTTTTTTTTGCATTTTCTGATTTTGTAGGGTGTGCGTATAATAAAATAATAAATAATAGTATTATATGTATTTATTATAAATTTAAATTTTAAATAAAATTGAATAGAATAGAATTGAATCCATTCTCCAGTGGACTCCCTGCAGCACAGCTCATCCACTGCAGTGTGTAGACCTTGTCAAGCTCCTGAAGTTTCTCCACTTAAGCTTAACACTGCACTTTAGCTAGCAGCTGGAGCTGCGCTCTAAGATAGCACACGCTGATAGCCTGATGTTGGTAAGGAGCTGGCAGTACCTTCCTAATCATATATTCACGCAGCGCTATCAGTGTGGCTTCTCATCTATCCAAGCAAGGCTACTGACAATGAGACTTAGCCTACTCTATAGCTGAAACTGGAAGTGCAAGTTGCTACAATAACCCATTTTTGTAAGTCATCTCCACGGATATAGGTCTCAGGGTGGGGTGAACAGACAATGAGATAATCAGCGTCAAAAGACACGCCAAAATATGAATGAGTGTGGGAATATAGTATTTCAATTGTTTTCTTTTGAAGAGTTGTTAATAAAGGCAATCCCACCAGTCGGCTCAATTTTACATTCCAACAAACTATGCAAGGTCATTTTTATTCACTGCTTCCCACGGATATGTGTGTGTGTGTGTGTGTGTGTGTGTGTGTGTCTTTCTCACGCTTACTTGCTATATTCCTGATTTGTGGTTTTAAATGGACAGTCTGTCTAAAACAAAAAATCTGCCTCTCCACATCTGATGACTTTCTGGTAACACTTTAATGCAAGGACCAATTCTCACTATCAACTAGTTTCTTATTGACATTCCTATTATTATCATATTGGCTGTTTATTAGTACTTATAGCCTAGCACATATTCTACAAGATTATATTCTCCATCCCTAATCCTACTCAATACCTAAAATGAAAGATTACCTAACCTTTAATAGATTAGTTGTCACACTGGGGAACACACTTTCATGTTTTTTAATGATTAACTTTTCTTTTAAAGTCAGACGACTGCCATTTGTAATGGAATATTGCATTGTTTATTATAAATAATTCATCCTCGCAGCATGTTATTTTTTTTAAATATTTAATTAAACACAAACTTCCCTTTGCAATAACATATCTTCTTTTTTTGTCATTTCAATTAGATAGGGATGAAAAGACGATTGCAACTTCTGTTATGTGCTGATACTAAATAAGTGAAAATAAAAGCCATCTTTGTTGAAAGCAAGTTAAATTAGAATTTCAACAAAAAATGTCAAGTATAATTTAGTGCTGAAGGGATAACTCTACCCACACATGACTACAAGATGAAGGTATCTGTTTGAAATAGAGAGCAGAGAGATAAGCAAAGCAGGATGGGCCTAACAGAACCCCAGGACAAGGCATCTGTTATCCAGAGCCGCTTCTGACTGACGCCACAGTCTGGAGGAATGTATGCCCAGCTCCATGCAGTACAACTTCATCACTGCCACTGAACGTGATAGAAATATATGAGAATCTGCATACAGCCACATGAGCGATGGGCAACTTTTATCTCATCCAGGGCATCCCAAAACTAGCGCTCTCAGCCCCTGATCTCTGCCAGGATCACTCTCTCAGTGTGGCACCTGTAAACCCTGGCACCATCTGCCTGCTCTCCGCTGCCCTGTTGGGCACCATTAACACACACACAGGAGAAGCAGCCTGATTTTTGAACCCGTCTCATGAGGGTAGTCCAGTAGGGCAGTGCTAGGACTGCTGAGAAACAGCCTCAACCTGCAGAGCCTGATGACATTTGAGATGACATGCAGTCACTGGGCCAGTCATCATTAAATTAATCTTCATTAACAACCTGTTGAAGATTATAATCCATGGTATGGAAATGCCTTTTCTCAATGCACAACTCTCACATACTGTGCAGTGATACAAAGTAAATATGTCCCATCCCATTTCACTTTTACTAAATATTTTATTGGTTGTTATCACCGCATTACATTCAGTAACAATAATTTGCATTTTAGATTAAAGGTTGCGCATTTCACAGAATTTATTTTAGTATTATTTATAAACAATTATAGTTTAATACGATTTTGTACATTTTTCATTTTAATAATAGTTTTAATCTAAATGTTAATATTTTTAATGTTTTTATTTTATTTCCAGTTAGTCATTTTAGCAATTTTTTAACTTTATTTTAAGATGTCCATCTAATATTTATAATTTCTTTTATTTCAGCTCAATTTAAATTAACAAAAATGTTTTTAATATCTTAATTTAATGCTAATAACCCTGCACCATAGGCAGTAACTGTGAGTTAATAAAAGCAAAAAACACTGAAAAGTCAATGCCACTGCCACTTACATAAAACAATTACATTTGACAATAAATAACAGAAAATAAAACAAATAGCATAGCACTGCATGCTTATAAAGATAATAAGGTAATAGGTGTGATCAGGCCTTAAGCTTGGATGAAACTGAAATCTGAAGTCACTCAGCTCTCTATGCAGAAAATGTACCACTATGGTTTTTCAAAACCAAGTATTACAAGCCGCAAGGTAACCACATACAGTATGGAAACATGCATTTTTACAAAACAAGATGTATTATGACCATCATAAATACAATCATAATGGTTGAATCAGTGGAAAAATCAGCAATGGTCCCACAGAAACACAAGGCTCTGTTTTATGACTAGCAGAGGATCAGCAATGCATTTCATCAGTGTCAGTACTGAAGAAAGCTAATTCTTACTGCCAAATTCTTTTAAAGCACTCCTAAGAATCAACCTGACGGAAGATTATGTCTAAAAGGGAAGTTCACGCTGCCAGTGATTTGCAAAGTGTCCTGACAGCAATTTCTGGTGACATAAGCAACAATGAACTTTATGCAAATGAGCAGTGGCAGTGTGGCACAATAAATACAGAGATTATAACAGCAGTGCAGATACAGTTTGATATTGTATTATGGTATGGAGTCTGAATGCCTATTACAAACCAATAGCGGTAATTATCCATCAGATGTTTTCAAATGGAATGGCAGCTTATACACAGAGCCATAGATCAGTGAGAAGCTACGTGTTAAGTTTCTCGGGTGATTCAATGACGCATCTTCTCAGTGATCTACGGCTCTGTTTATAAGCTGCCGTTCCATTTGAAAACAGCTGATGGAGATTTACTGCTAATCAAACAACCGGCTTTACTGACAAGATGCACATAATATATAATTCGATATATATATTGCCCAGACCTAGTCTCCATGACACTCTTTTTAACCTTCAACATCAGACAACACAAAGAATATTGTCTTCATGCAAACATCCGATTGATTGTTCTCATCAAAGCAACTACAAGCTCTTTATTTACTGTGGAAACAATGACAGGAGAATAACTCTTTGAACTTGATTAAGACAAATATGTGTGCCAAGAACATGCAGTTCTGACCAGATTTAAAACGGATCCAAACATTATTACCATTAAGTTCCATTAGATCCATTATTTTAGTACACCTTTTTCTAAGGTTTGTGCATGGAGAGCTAAAGGAATAGTTAACCCAAAAAAGAAAATTATGGCATATTTTACTCACCCCCAAGCCATGGTGTATATGGCTTTCAGACAAACACAGTCTGAGTTTTTTTAATTTATCAAGCTTGGTAATGCTGGTGGATGTAGGCCATGATTTTGAAGCTCTGTAAATCAGATATATCCGCAAGTACTGTGTCGGAAATCTAACATATACACCACCGGTGGGTTATTACATGTCCTCTGAAGCAGATCGATGGGTTTTTCTTATGTCATGCGTCAAATTTTTGGGTTGGGTTGGGTATGCATTTTTGGGTGAGCTATTCCTTTAAAACAAAAAATTATTATTTTTATTATATATTAGTTGCCTTTTCAATCCATGTGGATTTCTCAAATGGAAGAGCTTGGGAAAATTTATTCTTATCCCCTCTGCTTGATAGTGATGTGATACATGACATCATCAGGAATCCATTAGAAAAATTCATTATCCCTAAAAAGAGAATAGGCAAAGAAAACAGTTCAGAGTTGAAACCTTTGCCATGCGCGTGACTGATTCAACACGAAGAGCAAGTTATGATTTATTAAAAGCGGCCCTGAGTGGAGAGAATTAATTCACAGACTAGATTGGATTGAAATAACTTGGAGCTATGCTGGGAGGAAGATTAATGTCACGAGGGGGAGAAACGTCCATTTCCTCAACAGACTGGGTCCGTGGCTGAGACAAATGCAGACTCCACTCGCCCCCTCTGGAAAAGTGTGATCTGATGAGCGGCAAGTGGTTTATTTAAGAGAAAAAAAAATCATAAAAATGAAACGATCCTACAGTTGGGAACTAGGATAGCAGGGACAACACTCTTGGGAAATGTGTGGGAAGCTATTTTGACAGTATGTCTGAAATTCTGTCAGAAAACTATTATGTTCCCTGAACAGGCCCACCTGTTATAATATATAACTATAATATATGGCAAACATATCTTCACTATTTTTTTCTTTTGCACAGCAGATGTACAAAGTGAATTTAGGCATCACAACATTATAATGTGAATATATATGAGATTTTTAAAAGAAGTCTTGTATGTACAGTGTATAATAGCACCACAATTTTAAATAATTTCTCTATTTATGATACAGTACCTATTTATCATGCATCCCTACATAGTGCAAATTTTGCACCCCTCTAAGCAAATATCTTGCCAGATCTCCTCATGCACACTCCAGACGGGAACTTTAATCATGCCTGAGTCCGTAAGGATCAGATGGATTCAGGTTTTCTGGATATGTGATCTGTTCATCTGTTGTAGCCCGGCAGATATGGCCTCCAGACAGAGACATCTGCGCTCTTTCTCAGCAGGCAGTCACAATTCTCCTCACAGCTGCCTGTCGGTCAGCTCACCCCAGTGCAACATCTGGATATGAAGATCCTCAAAATCAATCGGGATTCTTTTCTTTCAGTAACTGAGTCAGTCTTAGTCAGTCAGTGAGCATTCTAAAGATAATAAGGCCCTTGATTATCCATTAAAAATGGACTGGGTTGTAAAAAAAGGGTTAAAATTGTCATTTATTTTAAATAATTATACTAAATTTTACACCATTGTAATGCAAATGTTCATAACCATGCATTTAAAGTTGCATTTATGCTATTTTTCCAAATTCAGTTTCAATGATCAGTTCAGGTTGGATGTTTTTTTAGCACATAAGAAATGACAAACACACAGTCCACTCTCCAGCCTCTCTCTCCCTGCCACCCACCTGCACTATACCCACCACTTCATTGTGTGAGGTTACATAACAGCTGTCAGCCTTCATCCCCTGCTACTCTTCACACCTCTCATTGATGTTCACAATAGCACAAGGTTTTATAGACTTTTAAAACTGTACGAGGGCGTTTTTCGACCTTTTAGACTATTCGTTTGTATGAATACTATGGGTTTATCATTAAAATTGCAGATAAGGCTATTACACGTAAACAGATTTAATGCGCAGCGTGCTGGGGAGCCTGATCAAAGTGATAGTGATAAGCACATTTATACCTACCAGACTAGTTCAGGAGCATGCTGGGAGGAATCGGCAACAGTTAATGTGCTTAAGAATTCTGTTGCCCACTCTACCTTCAGGATTATGTGGGTCAGGTCCTCAGATTAAGGTCATGTGCTGTAAATGCTCCAGGGGACCAAGGCAAAAACAGGCAATGGGTGGCTGACTTTCTCTTAGACAACTATTGTTGTATTACACATACTGATACAGATAACTGATACCTATTATTTTTTAACTAGTACAACCTTTAAAATTTGGTGTGGCAGAGCACACGTTAGCATCGACAATAGTTCATACAATAATTAATGCACCATGAAATTGCAAATTATAATAAAGCTATAACTGACAACACTTTTATAGTGTATATTATTACTGTTTAATGTTCATTTCCACTTACTGTATAGCAATGCAGTAGTATGATTTGAAGTAATTACAATTAATATTGATGAATTATGAATGAATGTGAACAACAGTAAGTTAACATTTCAAATAAGTGCTGTAAAAATTAACCACTCAATATAGCATTATAAAGTAAACCACCCATTATTTAGTACCCATTATTAAATATTTTTTAGTGCATGAACTTCATAATAGTTTGAATATAAGCAAACTAGGACATTTTGTAATAATTTGTTTCTGATCCGAAGTCAAAAACCTTTACTACAATGTAATGACACAATTGTTTTTATTTTGTTTAATTTGAAAATGAAGACTTCGTTATTACAGTAAGTTTCATTAGACATAAGTTTGAAAAGAGAAAGTCACTGCAAACTGATATTATTTTGATGCTTTGAGTACTTCCTGAACAAGATCAAGATCATGTCTTGCCGTGTCAATGCCCCATATTCCATTTACACTTGTCCTGGGCGGTCACACAGATGTCAGATATCTCCATGGATACCCACCACAGAGGATTGTGGAACGTGTTGAGCTCTGAGCTTATAAATATGCAAGGGAAAAAAACAACCTCCAACCACATCCTACCAATTTCAACAGTATCATTACTGTGAGCTGCGAGTCATCCATCAATCTAGCACTTCACCCCTACAGCATTCATTTTCTCACCAGATTTTATTTCACTCCAAAACGCCAGAATCAAGCCGGCAGAGGAAGGCAGAATAAGCGAGGGCCTACAACGATCTGAGTTTTTTCTCCTTAGGGACCCCATATGTTTCGACTGCTAAAATAGCTCAGTTCTAATTGCTGCTGGGATATGTGAACAGGTTGTAGAGGTGGAGAACGGATAACCCATCCCGTCATGTCTTCATCAGTATGTTGAGTCACGCTCTGCAATGTTCCACTCGCTTCATTCTAATGAAACTAATCAGCAATTTACTGTAATAATATATATACTGTATTCCAGATGTTCTTT
This sequence comes from Enteromius afrohamiltoni, assembly GCA_034779775.1. NCBI lineage: Eukaryota > Metazoa > Chordata > Actinopteri > Cypriniformes > Cyprinidae > Enteromius > Enteromius afrohamiltoni. The sequence continues at coordinate 6,405,716 of JAUYWG010000033.1, read as the reverse complement.
CTGTAGGCTTCTGCAGTGAATGCTTATGGAAAAGGTGGAGAATGTGCTGAATATGTGGAAAACGCTGTGCAGATATCGTCTGGAAACACTCTTTCCAATTCACCCTCCCTCTGGGCTCATATACACACTTACACCTCCGTATGCAGACCACGCTGCTGCAGATAAATGGACAGAAAAACAGGTTCACCCCCATTAAGAAACAAACGCCTCTGCGTGAGACATCTGCACAATGCTACAATCCCCTAGAGGTGTCCAACCATCCAGTGAAACGTGAAAGTTTCGTTGTGTCAGAGTAACTGATGGCTTTCCACAGTCTTATTTCTGCTTCCCTTGCTTTCCCTCCCAGCACTCTTTCCTCTTTTCTTTCTCTCTTTCTCTCTGTGCGACTCACTTAAAGCCATCTGCACTGTAATTCAATCATCACACTAAGCAGTGGAAGTAATGATTACTTGGATTAGCTATAGGGCTCCAAGCCACTGTCTTAATATTGACTGGCAGTGACTACAAATATGAGCTCGGCCAGCAACTTCGTTTCAGCTTTTGGGAGATGTTTTATGATGTTTTCTGAACTCCCATCATCATACTGCCAATATTTGACAAGATACATGCATGCTCTTTTAAAACAGATATATAACATGCAATGTGGCAATAATATACATCAGTGCAGAAGTATGCACTACCACGTCACACATCTGATACAAATCTCACAATTAACCAACAATGTTAGACATCAACATTATTGGGTATTACGACCAAACAAATAAACCAGCAAATAGTATGCCAATGCAACTGCATAATTTATTAATGCCACAATGCATGCTGGGAATCTAAGCACCAGCACAGGACACCAAACTATTAGAGTTAATCTTTAAATGTGTTATTGAGAAATGGAAAATAAATGCATACACAGATAATAACTGGAATTTTATATCCCAACGCTGCTACATTCATTTCTGCTTAATGAGGTCATTTTAATTGTAATCAAATTAAATGCTGTACTAATGTAAATGTACTAGAAGCAGCCAAGAATAAACTCTAACTTAATACTGAAATGTTTACTAATGTATTAAGGAACCACAACCTGCTGTATTCGTTTCAATGTTTTGAATCCTTTGCATCTCCAGGGCATAAACTGAAGTGTTCTCAAAGTCAGGATAGGATTTTTTTTACAAAAAAAACACCAGGTACCATATTTCAGTCAATTGACCAAAACTTTGTTACAAAGCCTAGACAGCATCCAGCCCAACCAATCACTGTCAAGCAGGAGACTGCAGTTGCTGTGACTGGAACTAATTGGCTTCTGGGTAGCTTTGTGTTTCCAATACAGAGGTGGAGCTTTACATAAAAGCCAACCAACACTTTCACAAAGGCGTACCACTGTCTGTTTGAAGAAACCAATGCATTGTTTTTGTGTGAATTGCATTAAGTTGTCTGCAAAGCTCTACTGCCTTTCATGAGCATGTGAACCCCACACAGATTTTCATAAAAGCAGCTCTCAAAACACCTATATTATTCCTAATTTAAGTGAAATGACTTACAATAACAAACCATGACCTGCAACTGCCGACTATAAAAGATATAACACTCCAAGATTATATCACAGTCAGTGTTTTTCCCACAGAGCAGCCTCGCACACATTCAGTGCCAAAAAGCTGTCATAGTTTACAGCATGAATCTACGTGTTGCTTCGGTGGCACAAAGCCAAGTGATGAAGCTCACTGGCAGCTCGTTCCTCTCTTTCCTATTGTGAAAGTGCAGTGATGTGGATGCGCCTCATGCTCGTTCACCCCATCATTACAGGGGGCAGTGTTTAGCTGAGCAGGAGTGTGCTGCCTCCATACTGGAGAACAGGCAGAGGGGGGAAAGGAGATGAGTGCCGAGACAGAGCCTGGTGCTCAGAGGAGCGTCGTGACGGCCGTGGCTCTCTGCCTTGAGCCCCCAGGGTTATTCTAATCCGAATACGCTCGACGCAGACAGGCATGTAAGACAAAGAAATCTCAGTTGAGCTGTTGTGTGAGACGCTGATGATAATGTCAAAGACGTGGTGGAGGAGACGGAAAGCAGACCAGCACTATGCATTCTGAAATGCAGCCACGTCAAGTTTGTGGTGTTCAAAGCTGAACATCAGTGAGAAGCTAAATCCCCACTCTTAAAGATAAAGCTCCTTAAAACGTTCTTCAGAGAGATGCCATAAAAAACATTTTTGGTTCCATAAAGAATCATTCAATAAAAGGTTCTTTAAGGAACGTTCTTTCGCCACAAAGAACCTTCTGTGAAACAGAAAGGTTCTTCAGATGTTAAAAGTTCTTTATAGAATCATTTAGAAAAAAAGGTTCTTCAATGTCTTCTATGGCTTTATCTTGAACAGTGCAGGTGGGCATATGAATGTTCACAGGCGCTTCTCAAACGAAAATATGAATCTGTCAAGCAAATCAGGCTCTCTCGGGGGAATTGTTGTTGATGTTTTTTTAAATTTCTCAACTATAAAAATATTTCATGTTTGTCAGATAGCTGTGTCTAGAATGTTCTGCCTCTTAAAAGACATTCAATTCCAAATCAAGCTTATTAATGTTCATATAACTCTCGTGCACACACAGCACTCGTTCACATCCGAAACACCCCTTTTCGACAGTAAAAACATCAAAATAACTTGCATATTGTAACCCAAGTGAATAAAACATTAATCACTGATAGCCGAGAATTCAAGCAGATGTGATGTTGGTCAAGATCGGTTGTGTTCCATAATCACATGACAGTCAGGAACATCACAGAATCCAACATTGGGAACCCTCTCTCCTGCTGAAAAAGACCAGCTCGGTCCAGTAATAAATTTAGACACTGGTCTGAACCACCAAAACCAAGATGTTCAAAAAACATGACTGACCTTGATGGTAAAGCTACTTAAGAATCTAGATGAGGACATCAGCACCCAAAACACAACATATTTTTGATATTTCCAAACAGCTTGAGTGAAATCTAAACAGCTCTAGCCATAATTAAAGGGTAGGGCAAGTGTTTGACTTCTGATCTGAAAGTAGGTACTCACGATCTCTCCTGCCTCTGTCAGCCATAACAACATGGCAAGCAATAACGTAAATGTTTTTTTTTTAATCAAGCAAAACCTACTTGCTTTCCCAGGTTTGGGCCTCTGCAGGAGCTTCTGCACCGTCATCAGGTCCTCAGTTTTCACCGCTTGCAGTAATTCCTGATCTTTCCCCATCGTTATTTATTTTACATCCAAAGCATCCTCTGAATGTGTGTGTAATGTTGCCCGGAGAGCTCCTCTGCGGATCCTCCCTCTTGCGATGGAGCTGCAGGGCGCGATGATGATGATGAGGAGGAGGGTGATGATGCACACTGGCGGAAGGATGCTGGAATACTATAGAGCTGGTGCAGCTGGATCCTACGAATCACAGATGTTCGTATTCCGGTGTCTAGTAGCTCGTTTGAGCAGCACGGTGACGGACTCGCGGTGATGGATCGGATCTTCAGTCTGCGATGGCCAAAACTGAACAGTCCGTTCTAGAAAACCATCATCAGATAAACCTGCTCCAATCACGTTTTGGTGTCTTGAGCGGATCTCATGCGATGCATTCGAAATGTTTCTTTAAATTCCCAAAAGCTATTTTTCCTGGGATCCGAGAGGCTGTGCTGGAGACGCATCAGTCGGCGGTGCCATCACTCCGTAGTACTCGCACCGTTATTTTCTGGACTGCGATGGGTATACACAAGAAGCGTGCAATGTGCATTTCCCCAGCCTCGGATTGGGTTGACATTGCTGTGGTAAATGGCTCCGCTTGATCCAGAGGGCGGTCCCAAAGTGTAGGAACAGCCCCCTATTCCAGTGCTGACAGCCACATGCGTTTATGCGCTGCTGTATATATAACAGTTATCATAACACATGCTGATGAAATCTGCCTTGTCTGTGTGCCTACGTGCCAAAAGTGGATTGCACCAGCCAGGACAAAAACGTAACTCACCTGAGCACTATATGAAAACCCGTTTAACTTTCAAACGAACTACTAGGCTATCTGTAATACAATAGCCTCTACGTGTTATTAGTGAAAGACTGCAATTTCACTTTGATTGTCACTAGTAACAAATATTAACAAAATGTCACCCAAGTAGCTTTTTAGCCATTGCATGTGCATAAAGCAAATAACAAATCACATAAGAAATGTTTCTAACAAAAATAGTTCTTAGTAAATAGTCTCTACTGGATTAAGTAGCAAATCTATCTTATGAGTGATTTAGTTAATAATACAATTAAAAATGCATTTGCCATTATTGGATTAATCATTTGAGTAACTTAATAAATAATAAACAAAAAACTACTAGAACCATGAAATGCATACTAATTAGTCTAAATTAATTTAGCCACACTCAAAAAAATGATTCCCCAACACTGTTCAGTTTATTTAAAAAATATATTTTCACTTAACACAATTACGTTTGGTTCTCTATCTAAACAACTGCACTGTGTTAAACTGACTTGAAACGGTTTTGTTTTGTTTCAGCTCAATATTTTCATTTTGAAAGAACATAAATGATTTTAATTGTGTGACTAGGACGTGGATTTCCCCTTACCATCATGTTTTGCAGAGAGCTGGATAAGGATAGTAAATCTTGAAATAAAATGTTATTTTTGGGATTTTTATCAAGATGATAAAACTAGGAGACTTGTTAATGTTTAATGCTCTTTTATGTTTGTATTTAAAAAACCTTTTGCTACGTTAGTGTTTTTGGGGGTCACCATTGTGGTAAAGTGTAGAGCATGTGCTTAGGGACCTGCTAACATGCATTAAGATTGATGTAAAAATAATAATAAAAATACTTTGTGCACGCTGTGGATGTATCAAAACCATTTTAAGTTATGTATACCAAGTTCGCCAATGCCTAGAGTTAAGTAAATCAAACATATCTTTTTTTCAGTGTAGAAGGATGTCTTCCTATTCATTTATTTTTTGATTAAATTCCCACATAAAATCAAATTTCATCGCATTAATTTTATTTTTATGAGTTGGGGCTACACATATTTATTGGATGGAAATCCTGCCTTTAATTAAATTGAGTTCATCCAATAATTTTTTTTTCATCATTAATTTAGCTTTTCAGATCTGCACTCTCTGCTACGGATTCATTTTCACTGGTTCTGCTTTTCTTAGAACTTAAAATGTACATAAAATGACGCTTATGTTTTTTTTTCTTACCTCTCAAATCCAGTAAATGCTGTCAGTTCTTCAGTTTCAAGGAGCCTGAAGATTACAAAGTAGGGTACAAAAAGCCCTTGGCTGCATGAAGCCTGCAAAACAAAACTGTTCCCCCGAATGCCTGGTCAGAGTTATTGTCTTTACTACATGGGGTTTCTTTCAGAGTCTTATATCCAAGTCAAAGCACAATGACCCTCTTTCAGAGCAGAATCCAGTCATGACTGTCATGTTGTATTCACAGCTACTTAACACTAAATTTATGATATATTTTTCCAAATATATTCGTCTTTGTTCCACAAAAGCAAGTCATACAGGTGATGTGAGAAAGTAAATATTGAAAACTGAACTATCTGTGTCATATATTGTGTTTAATTTTTTAGTCCAAATGATGTTTCATCTTCAAAAGTGAACTCTGGTCTCTGAATCAGTCTAAAACAATTAAAAACAATTAACGCAAGAAAATAAAAAACTGTGTAAACATTTAAAAGGTTTCAAATGAGGACAAACTATAACATGAAATGCGTCTTTTATTGTTTTGTTTTTTTTAATCCAACATGAACTTTCAATCATCAACCCTAATCATCATATAATTAATACCTGCACATCCTTCATCCAGACATTACTGACCCTGTGCAACTTCTGCTGTACAACATCTGACTGTGATCCAGCGCCATCCAGTGTTGCATCACAGAAAACCAGGATGCAATATCACACTTGAAGACCTCTAGTGTTTACCGGGCACATTACAATTCAATTCATTACAATAAAACTCTTTTTTTTTTTTGCATAGAGAATACAGTGAATGGGTGGAGACAGGCCTCTTGTGGCTACCACCCTTTCTAAAGACACTGTATTCAACCCCAGTGAAATGTGAGAATATATTTAATGTGGTCTCACCATTTTCCGACAGTTCTGAAAGCCTTTAGAAGTCATACATATTTTTAGCAAAACAAATTAGAATATTAAATAGGACATTGAGAGCATATTCCTATAATCTTGTGCAATATACTAATACATGATAAATAATTAATATATCTAGGAGATGAAATATTTAGGAGCAATATCTCAGCATCAAACGCCTTTAGTCATGCAGGGTGTATTACACAGGAGTAAAATTTTACATGTGCCTATTTTTTACTCAAGGATGAGGCTCAACTCAAGCACCAATTTATCCCCTATGAGACTACTAAAGGGATGAAGATAGCTACTGTACTGTATATAGGGAAGAATATGTTAAAGGAGTGAGGATGGAGGTGGGAAAGAGAAGAACTGTTGCTAAAGTGAGGCAAGAAGATATTTAGAAGATCAGATAAGCAGCTCCTTCTGAACCCATACGGATTTAATTTAGAGGCAAAACACTGTAATAAGAGGGCTTTGTATTCATACTGTGGCACTGCAGAGTTATTTCAAGCTTTAAAATGTCATCTCATAGCATACCATGCCTTTAATGAGTTATCACAAAATAACACTGTATAGCCATACCGATATAATTGGCTTTCATCGCCCACATAAAGCAGATACCAAACCTCAACAGTGAACATATTTAACACCAGCACAGTAAACGCACAACCTGCTTGTAGTTAATCAACGTTTACATTAAAAAGCCACTGAAAACCCCACGTGCATTATTAATAATTATGTTTCCCCATGTATAGGTTACATGCCAAACATGTCGACGTCTTTTCACTTCAGCAACATGCACAAGATTCAAAATGTTGTATATTAATTATTTAGCCTAGAACATATTAAAGTAGTATTTAAAAAATGATAGCCTATGAGAAATTGCAAAATAGGGCTAGGCACTCCAGTCTCTGTAACTAACGTTAAGCAGTCTTCTCTTATAGTCACGTTAAGTTTTGTTTTCCGCATTGTGACAACGCTGGTTGTAAATGTTTGTTCTGAAAGGTCTTGGGATTTTATGCTGTTCATAGTCAATAAACTGTGTGTAAGGAGCAGTTTTTATTTTGTAAGTAACACAAAGTTACCTTCACTTATTGTTTGACGCCAAAGGACTCGACCGACGCCTTCTTGCGCTTTGGGTTTTTAACAAAAGATAGGGCGGGGTTAAGTGAGGTTCAATCATCCGATTGGCTAGAACTGACAGCAGACAGGAGGAAAACACAGCAAAGCGGCCTCTGATTGGATGACGGGTTTGTATCAAAGTGAAAATATGTGCCTCGAGCTCCTTACTGTTGCCAGGGCGTCAATGGCGGAACTCCGCGGCAGAAGTTAATATGACACAAGACAGGATCGCATAAGGTAACACAGCAAGAGTGGCTTAATAATAGCTGGTGTTTTTTGTTACAGTTTATTTTTCAGTGCTAAGTTAGAGATGCCGTCTTGGTTTATGGGTGGAGCGGTTTGAAGAGCGTACTGTAAAACTCAGATGAGTTAAAGTGATGAGTGTTGGATCCTCATAGAAGAGACAACAGGAACTGATGCTTTTTGAGTTTGAAAATAATTACTAAATGTTTTAGTTGCTTTATATAGATATATATAACTGAGATTGATGTTTAGTATTTAAATGCATGCACTGCTCTTCTGTCGTCTGACTTTCATTTCTACTGTTTTGGACATGTGTAAACATGTTGAGTGTGCACGGTGCATCGATATGGCCCATAGAGAACTACTGCACTTTATATAACTCTTCTGTTATGCTTGGATGGGACCAAAAGAGGAATACGTGTTTTTATGTAAGAGTATAACTGTAAAGCTGATGGGCAGCAGAATGCAAAAGCAACCTCGGATAGTTTATAAACACTTTCTTTGTTTAAATGCATCTTGTGTATTTCATCTTAACAAAAGGCCCTTCAAACCACGGCCCTTATCAGTGACCGGTCACAGATTGTGAAGTAGGACACATGATCCTCAGATCAGAGACATCTCACACTGGAATTCCCAACATTGTCTTTTGGCAGCAGATTTTTTTGCCTTTGAATCTAGGTCATTCGTGTCCCTCTAACAGTTAGCCAGTCCTCTGCTGTTCTCCCTGATGAATTCACTTGTGGGAAAGGATTCTGGAAGAGCGATAGATAATGTAATTGCTTGTCTTAATGCTCTTTGCCTAGATTACAAACCTCAGTCTGGATGAGATCCCTGCTGCTAAATCAGAGGATTAGAATGTGATTTTGGAGAACCCCTCCCTTTGCCATGATCATTCAATTGCAGCATTTTATAAAACGCCCCTGTTGCAACTCATAACATTTTTTAGGCATTGATCATGAGGTAGATGATTGTGGAAACTCACAGGCCTGTTGGTGCAGGTCGCATTGTGTTATTTAGGTTTCTCTCTCACAGGTGTATGGATGAAAGGGTGTTTACGAGAGTTAAGCACAGGTTCGTTCTCTAAGGTCAGCATCTTTGTGTTAAACTAATGTAAACTGAATAGCTGCCGATCCACCTGTCAGCTATTTGTGTTCATTTACGCGCACAAAAAGGCAGCTGTTCTCCTGCACAATGACAGCAGTGTTACACAGGCAGTGCTGCCCCGAAGTCGGGTTGAAGTTTTAGTTCAGGGTAGGTTCGGTCGTGCTTGAGATTTTAAGCCACATGGGCACTTGTAAGCAAAGTGCAGTTGCTTTCGCTTCGTGTTCAACGGAAGTGGTTTCATTGTAGTATGCTAGCCTTAAAACAGATCCACTTATCAGTAAAGACGTGAAAGCTGTTTATTAACATAATACTTTTTATATTAATAGTTAAAAGCTAATGTTTTCAGGTCCAGATTTTACATCAAGTGGAGACCCAATATAATAGATTTATTTATTAAGAGAGTAAACAACAATGTTCCCTTACTAATATTAGCATGAGCTGCAAATGATTAGCTTCGTTTGATAAATCAGAACTTCTTAAGTGTTTAAAATGTTTACAAAAATATATATATATATCATTCGCTCTCAGAAAAAAAGTACAAAAGTTGTCATGGGGGCGATACCTTTTCAAAACGTACACTTTTAGGTACTAATATATAGGTTACCAGCATCAACCCTTTAGCTACAAATGTATACCTTTCGAAAAGGTAATGTGATAATAATTGTGTTATAGTTATTGCACTTGACCGAGCAAACAATAGGTCAAATATATTTTAGGAAGGATGGTGGATTTGCCAAAATACCGTAAAGTTTGTTTGAACGCATAGCCTTTCGTTGTTAACATAGAAGGGCTACATGTAACATTATTTTAAAAGTATGGTTTTTAAAGGTTTTTTGGTTTTTAGCATTGGTTTTGTTCTCTGTAGTTCTAGACCCTACCGGAATAGATCTGCGCATCATTTTTGTGTTGTTCGCACATTTGTCATCTAAACCTGAACTAGCACAAACATAGCAGGCGCAGCAGTTGGTCGAGCGTCATACAGATTGATGTCATCCTATGAAAAAAACCATGGCGCTCACTGTTGTGCTGCTCTTTGACTCACTGTTTCAATTTAGTGATGTGAGTTTATAGCACACATCCCATCAGGTCTTGTGATTCATTTCCATGATTTTGCACTACTGTGGCAGTTCAACATGGATGTGGTTTCTCGAGGTTATAGAGTCTGAACCTTTTAGTCATAACTAAACACGACTGTGTCATCTTCTTCTACAGATAAGGCTGTGCATTCGTTGTTATGATTCAAAACACGCTTCCTCGCATCCACATGACATGGAAACGATGGCCTGATTGTTTCGTAAAGTTGCTGTTACATTTTTTTTTTTATGAGCTTGAAGAGCAGCCTGTTTTTTGACCTGTGTGGAATTTCGTGCTGTTGTTATTATTTTAGCTTTGTTTAACGTGACATTTTCCCAAGTAGGCGTGATTGTCTCTATCACTGGACGTGTTTTCTTACACTTTACATTGATATTTGTACTTTTGCAGAGGTCAACAAGGATGTCAATAGAGGCAGAGGCGCTGCTGCAGGAGGCGAAGGAGAGCATTGAAGCAGCCCAAAACTACAGAAGCGAGTTACAGCAGAGACTGCACGGACTCAGCCAGGCACGCAAACAGGTACGGCCGTGGCTCTCTACGCTGCTACCAGAAGAATAAATAGGTTCCCAATAACAAGCAATGTGTCAGTCCTCGCCAAAACTGCTGTGCAACGCGACACAATAACAGCCAATCAGAAAACGTTTCATATATATATATATATATATATATACACACACAGTAGTGTTTAATATTTACAGTTGGTGCAGCATTCCAGGGTGACACTGCAGAAAGAGACTTGGCTGTTATTCAATTCAGAAGCTGGAGTTTAATTCAAGCTGAAGTTTAAATTAATTGGGGACATCTTACAGAAAGCTGTCTTGGAAAAAAATATTGCAAATGTTGTCAAATGTGCCACCTAAATTTCAATTTGGTGAAATTCAACAGTTTATCTGGGTTATTCTAATTTATATTCTATTATAATGTAATGTTATACCTCCTTGGTCTTTAAAATTAAAACTGTGAATTTAAAATTGTGTTATTTTAGTAATATTTATATAATAATATTTATCTATATTTAATTTTTTTTTTTTTTACAAAAACTACTTCTTAATAGTTATATGTATATATTTACATGTATATATGTATATTGATATAATGTATTTATATTCATATAATTGTATATCTATATATAGATATACAATTTTTCTTTAGTGTGTGTGTGTGTGTTTACAAATGCATAAATAATTCAGTACAAACATATATAACAAACACAAAAATGTTAGTTTAGTCACTAGTTTTAACTACACTAGAGATGTTGTGAAATGTGTCAAATACAATAAATATGGCTATTTATATAGATTAAATATTACACCCATCCATTCAGATATGAATGACACATAACCCTGACAGGAATAGAAATAGAAGTAGCTGAGAATAATCCCATCTTATCTCTTTTGCTTGCTTCTTGTCTCAGTCATGGCTGCATACGATAAAAACTGATTTACGTGGAAGAGATCACTGTTTTCTCTTTATCTCATCCCGTCTGGTTAGGACACATTGTTCCAGACCCATGGAGAGAGTAATGAAATTGTTATTGATCACACCCAGCGTGCGCTGCTGCCTAAAATATTACAACAACATCATTAAACACAGGGTAGACAACATCAGAAAGATTTCAGCTTCACAAAGGTAGTGGTTCCCTACACAGTAACCAAAGAAAGCGACATATGTGGGTGTTTTTGATAGTCCCGCTGTCTCAGTGAAGCGAGTGGGATCCTCTCTGCCAGGAAGCCTGTTGGTCAGCACAGAAGGGCTGATTCATGCCGCACCTCTCCCGGGGTGGCTGTAGGATGTAAAGCCGGCCTGCTGCTCGCTGTTATCTTCAGACTTAGCTTCTGGCATCTTACCCAACTTCCTCCTCCCCCACCTCCCAGAATGCCTCATTTAGAGCGTAAACAAGGCTGTAATTTCCTGCTCTTCATATGAGACAAGTCCGAGAATGGTTAAGCTCTCGCTCCTCGCATCCTGTTCAGGACAGAGAATTAAAACAAAAACTTTTAGGATCATTGAGTAGTGATTGTATGCTGCCCTACGGTGCTGTGATTAACCTCACAGCATGTGCAGCTGTCTGAGGGAGAGCCCATATGTGCATCCCATCTGATATGATCATATCACATCCTCCGTTATTCACAGCAAGGATGCAGCATTTGCGCTCAAACTACATTTTTTTCCGCATGAGTAGAACTTCTGGAAGATTACAGTTGAAGAGACTTGTCTGTGTTGAGATTTTTATTTGTGTTAAAAGAACTTCCTGGTCAGTGGTTTAATGTCGTATCTTTCACATTAGCTGTTTCTAGTCTACTTCCTCTTTAAATGTTACACTAGGTCTCAGCCACAGAGGCTTCCTTAAAACCTACAAATCGCCTCTGTTTCCCAAAACCTGTCACCCACTAGACCAGAACACGGGAAGCATGTTTGAGCTAAAATAGCATTTGCATGTTCAGGTCCAAACCAATAAGAAACTATCCTGACGTTTCATATTACTGTATTAATAACCTCTCTGCAATTTTGTATTTTTTGTAGTATCTGTATTTTGAATTACACTTTTTAAATGCAATATTATAATTACTATTATCATTTGTTATCTGGTTTAGGATCTGTAGCTAGATATTTTCTCTTTATAGTCACTACTGCATTGATATTATCTAATCTTAAAAAAAAAAATCTAGATTTTTATTTACACTTTTATTACTTTTATATGTAAGATTTATTTTTTATTATTATATTATTAGTCATTACTATATATATATATTATTACTTATTACTATTTTAATCTGGATAGATGAAATATTACTATAGCTAGATATTCTCTCTTCAAAAGATAATATTTACATTATAAGTAGTAGTGGTAGTAGTGCTGAAGATGAAATTTAGCACTGTACCTAGTTTTGGCTGTTGATAATGCATATTAATTAAATAAAATTAAACTATAAAAATAATTCTCTCTCACACACACACACACATTCAGGTGAAAATGAATATGCTGTATATATTATTTAATTTTCTATAATAAATAAGAACTACAGTACTGTGCTTAAGTCTTAAACCACTAGTATTTCCAACAACAAAAAATGGTTTTAAGTGGGTTATTTCTATCTTTTGCAGTAGCGTGTAATTGTAATAATGCAGTGAGATCCACACAGAGATCTGATCTGATCATCATCAGTCTGTCTGGAATGAGATAAAGTAACAGAACAAACTGAGACACACTCAGTCCAGAAGAACTGTGTCAAAAACACCTACCTGGAAAGCTAGAGAGAGTACTGTTCAAAGTTTTAGACACTGCTGTAAAATGTTTTTAAAAAATAACAATAATAACAATAATCTACTGCATTATTACAATTAATGACAAAAATAATGTTTGGAAATGTAAACTGATATTTCCAACTGACAAACTACAGAAAAAGATAGAAATATCCCACTTAAAACCATTTTCTGTTGCTGAAAGAAAATACTAGCGGCCTAAGACTTTTGGACTACTGTATACTCAGAACTAAGAATATAATTTTCAAACCATATTACACTAAACAAATAATTACAAGATTATTATTTTTCTTTGACCCAGATATTAATACATTTGGCCAAGTCCCTGCTGATCCACCCGTAGTGTCCTTGTGTGTTAGTGTGCATACAAATCCTCTATAGGACCGTACTGACTTGGCTTCATCCGGCACTTTTGGGCTAAGTCTAAACATCCTGGGATGGGGAGTCAGCACCTCTAGTGGCCCCTCCAAAAACCCAAAGCAGCAGAGCTCTGAGATCCTGCCTCCACCCTCCAAACACACCTCACAGTGCATTGTCACGAATAACAATATTTAGGCAGAGGATTCTATCCTGGCTTGCACTGTTCAGATTGATCCTGATAAGACTTCACCGTATGAGGAATGATGCACGTCTCTGGACAGAAGCATTTCCTGCGTCAGCTGCAAACAAAGCGAAGCCTGGAACTTTCCACTAATGTTGATTAATAACACCGTCTCTTTTGGGTTTCGTCCATTTAATCCTGCACCACTTTATCTGTGTTATTTTAGACTCTTTTCCCACTTCCTGGACAACAGGGTGTTATCTCTACCTACACACACTGTGACGGCAGTCTGTCGAGTTCCATGCTGCAAATCGTAAACACATTTACTCTGCGGTCTGTTGTGTGTTTCTGTCTACATGTTTTTGCCAGGGGCTGTGCTGCGTTTCACTGATTATAAGGGAATGAGACTTTTCCTCGTTCCAGAAATATGACTCAAAGAATTCTTAAAATGTAAAGAGTGTAATTTTGCCTTTAACATCTCTTTTTGTCAGTGTGAAGAGTGCTTGTGTGTGATAGTTCACCAGGTTTTAAGGTGTACTGAGCCATATCAGTTGAGGCATGTATCAATGAACACACAAACGTTCATTGATACGTGGCATTGTAAAGCCCAAGCTTCTTTTGTAAGTGCAAGTTTCATGTTCACAAGAGGAACTGTTTTTTTTTTTAAAACACTGAAAACCACTAGACTTCCTGTCACTCTTGACTCCATTTTACTGAAGGTGAAGCAGTTAGTCTGAAAGATGTATCAAGAAAATTCAAATGTGCCATTCACTTTACCACTTCCGCTTTCAGAACTACACTTCATATAGAAAACAAGACAGTGGCACATTTGCGTGACTGATTACTACATGTACACTTTTACGTTTATCAATAAATTGGTTAATTTGGTGTTACAATATTTGAACTCTATAGCGGTAGAATTTTATTTTTGCGTTCAAATCTTTATGGGTTTGTTATACAGTTATCTGCTTGTTTTTTTATACTCATTCTCTATTCAGAGAAGACTAATTTCCTCTTGTGTTAAATTTGTACAGCACTTTTATTTTAATCAAATTAATTATTTTTAAATAAAATTATTTTTATTATTTTAATTGTTGATTAACTTTTATCCTCAACATAACCTCTTAAAAAAACATGGTGCACATAACCTAATGTTTTTCAGTTAACATGGGATCAGTTAGTAACCTCTCTCTTTCTTCAAGGACACGTTAAATTGATCCAAACAGACAAAGTTACAAAGTATTGCCGTTTTAAATAAATGCTGGTCTTTTGAACTTTCTATTCATTAGAAAATCCTCATATTTCCACAAAAATATTACGCAGCACATCTGTTTTCAACACTGATAATATGTTTTTGAGCAGTAAATCAGTATATTATTTCTGAAGAATCATGTGGCACTAACGACTGCAGTATTGACTTTTTTAAAAGTGTACACGTTTTCAAATTGAACATAACTATAGATCATGTTCCTGTGCTACATGGTGCAACGTCATATACCAGTTATGAAATTACATGTCATTACAGACATTGATATTCTTACATTGTTTAGAAAAATGTCCTGTCTGAATGTTCTAGAATGAAGTTGCTTCTTAAAATGAGTGTCAAAATCTCTTTTTAGCCTGTGGTTTTGAGGAAATTGAGGCATTGATCAAGCTACACAGAGGAAATGTGTTCCAGAACCGTCTCAAAAGCTGAATGTAATGGAGACGGTTGTATGTAATTGTTGTCTGTGTGTGTTTAGGTGCGAGGCAGTGCCAGTCAGACACGTGATGCTCTGCAGCGGCACTTTCAGGAGCTGCAGACAGCAGTGAGTCGACTGCTGACCGAGAGACTGAACGCTCTGCTTCAAGAGGTCGACAGCATCGAGCTGGACAGCGTCAGTCCCTTAGATGACTGTCAGAAGCTCATTGAGCACGGAGTCAGCACAGCTGATGAGCTGCTGCGAGAGGGTGAGTCTGTCAGGTCAACGGAAGGGAGACTGGCCAGTCATTATTGATCTGATTATCTGATTTCATGGAAGAACTTTTTTTTAAGTGTGTAAAGACCATGATTTGTTATGAGATGGTATTTATCAGATAAGAAAATTAGATTTAGCCTTGTGCCAGACAAGGATCAGCTATGTCAGCTTGGAGGACTATATTATTATAATTACCCTTGTGTCAGTACCACGACACATGCGTGAGAAGACAAGAGATAGTTGAATAGTTTTTGTTTTTTGAAGAATTGTTGAAGTTTTCTTTGCGCTCTAAAAGGATTCTCGTAGCTTTATAACATTACAGTTGAACCCATGATGTCACATGGACTATTTTAACAATGTCCTCATTATTTTCTGGGCATTGAACATGTCAGTTGTATTGCTGTCTATGCAGGGACAAATGGCTCTGATTTTATCAAAAATATCTTAATTTGTGTTCCAAAGATAAATAAAGGTGTTATGGGTTTAGAAGTAATTAGTCACAGATTTTTTTGGGTGAACAAACCCTTTAATGCTCAGAGTGAGGGTAAAAGAGTTTAGGTTAATTTTTTTTAATATATGTTTAAAAAATGTATTTAATACATATATACACACTCACCTAAAGGATTATTAGGAACACATTCACCTTCAGAACTGCCTTAATTCTACATGGCATTGATTCATCAAGGTGCTGAAAGCATTCTTTAGAAATGTTGACCCATAATGATAGGATAGCATCATGCAGTTGATTTGCATGATGCAGGAGATTTGTGGGATGCACATCCAGGGCCTGAAGCTCCCGTTCCACCACATCCCAAAGATGCTCTTTTGGGTCGATATCTGGTGACTGTGGGGGCCATTTTAGTACAGTGAACTCTTTGTCATGTTCAAGAAACCAATTTGATCTGATTCGAGCTTTGTGACATGGTGCATCATCCTGCTGGAAGAAGACATCAGAGAATGGGTAGATGGTGGTCATAAAGAGATGGACATGATCAGAAACAATGCTCAGGTAGCCTGTGGCATTTAAATGATGCCCAGTTGGCACTAAGGGGCCTAAAGTGTGCCAAGAAAACATCCCCCACA
>JAUYWG010000033.1:6336890-6388249 GCA_034779775.1 Enteromius afrohamiltoni | reverse complement strand
TCACCTTTCTTTCCCATTCTGACATTCAGTTTGGAGTTCAGGAGATTGTCTTGGCCAGGACCACACCCCTAAATGCATTGAAGCAACTGCCCTGTGATTGATTGATTAGATAATTGCATTAATGAGAAATTGTACAGGTGTTCCTAATAATCCTTTAGGTGAGTGTGTGTGTGTATATATATATATATATATATAAATAAATATATAAATATATACATATATTATTATTATAATTTTTTTTTAAATATGTTGATTTTAAAGAAAAGATGAATGCATTTAATATTTATGTTGCTAAAAACATTTATTTATTGTTATTTTATATATTATATATTTATTTATTTTACTTTCTCATATGGACCACTACAAAAAAACAAATCTTATTGATGAGCTCTGCCATTTGGATAATTGCCAGTTATTAAATTGTTAGCTGATTAAATGGTTAGGTGATTAACGGTTTAACACAAACAGTGGTAAAACCATATATTGGTTGCTGTAATTTCTTCTAGACATCACTTGATTATATTTGCTACAGTTTTTACTGCCCCTAACGTTCAGTTTTAAATGCAATGATTTCCCCTTTCAGGGGAGGCTGCCATCCGCTGTGGCATAAATGAGAAGGAGGACAAGCTGGGCAGCTTTACTAAGAAAGCCATGCAGATCCAGTTGGACAGGTGAGGAGCACACAGACTCATTCACTTAACAAACCTCAGCTGGGCCAGTAAACAGAGAAGAGTTTGATATCACACTGTCACTCTCAATTCATTCAGACCTTGAGAACAAAGAAAGCAAAGTTCAGAAGACATTATTCACATAATTACTAAAGCCTTCGTTTCAAAAATCAGCTCACCTAACCTTTACTAATGCCTGGTTTTATGACTCATCTGTTTAGTGTTTTGTGACGCATCTGCTCAAAGTTTAACAGAGAGATGACAACCGTACCACCCGGGGAGTGCTGAATCATCCAAGCTTAACTTAAAACCACACTGCCTCAGCTATGATTTATGATTTTACATAATTAAAATGTACCCCAGGATCAAGTTTTAACATGCTACTGTCATTACAGCAATAATTGTGGCATTATGGAGGCCATTTAAATAATAACTTTTGTATTTTAGAATAAACACTTATAAACAAAAGATATTTAATTTGTAAGGGTTTTAAACTTTTAGAAAGAGTTTTTACAATGATCCGTCTGATCTTTATTACTCATTTAGTCAATTAAGCCTCATTATAAGAGAACAAATAGACCAGGAAATGATGACGATCATCCCTCACTTTGTAAAACAGACTAATAAACACATGCACGTTGTTGGTGAGGCTTTAAGTTAAGTTGAGGCTTAAGGAGGATCTGTTGTTTGCATAGTTTTAAATATTAACGTGTTAGTATGAGACTAGTGAGATAGCTTGCATGCTTTGCCTGGGAAAAATTATGTTTAGATTTGTTTGAATAATTTTTACAATAACGTCTGTATAATATCTACAAAAAGAGAGGACAAAGGAACTTGACACAAGTTGTCTGATTTTAATTGATAGATTTGGGAAAACACACGCTACATGTGTCTTGTTCTACTCCATGAAAATAACATAAAACAGCCAAGAGTAAAATAAAATTAGTACAGAGTAATACAAAATATTGAAAAATAATAGAGCCTTGCACATGACATGCAGGAGAAAAAAGTACATTTAATTTCCTCACGTTAAGTAAACAGTGTGCTCATTGTTATTCCTCCTCTCATTTTAAGTAAATCATAGGCTCAATATAAGTATTTCTCGTTTCAATAAATTGTGTGCTCAACATAAATTGTGTCTTATGGACAAAAAGTGTAGTTTTTAAAATAGATTTAATAGAGCTAACATAAAAGCTCTTTAAAGTTATGTTTTAGGACATTATTCACAGTATCTGTGAAACAAACTAAAACTGAAAGCACAATATGGCTTAATCCCTTCATCAAGTCTGTCTGCACTGTGCATTTCCTAGCGAAGTGCACACTTTTTTCAGGCGATCTGTTGGTGAACCAGTGTTATCAGAATGGCTCAGTTCACAGATTTAACTTTTTTTATCCATGCATGCCATGTGCAGGGCTCTGTAAAAAAATGTTTTGTGCCACTTCATTCAGACTTGATGTACCTTGCTTTAACCTTGCACGATGATTTAAGTATAATAAGTATAATATATGAACAGAAACAGTACTTGTAAAAACCTGCTGTCCTCAGTCTGCCCGAGGTCCCTGCGCTAGTGGATGTGCCGTGTCTGTCTGCACAGCTGGACGACTCTTTGCTGCATATGTTTCGTACACACGTGGCTCGGCACGGCAGCGTGGCCTCTCATCCTCCCGTCCAGATTGAGGAGCTGGTGGAGCGACCGGGCGGTGTGCTCGTGCGCTGGTGTAAGGTGAGCCTGGCCTTCCCTGTTCAAGTCCATCAGACCTTTTCAGCCCCACAACGGCGCTCTTGGTAATGCCTGCTGTTTGCGTGCAGGTGGACGATGACTTCGCCCCGCAGGACTACCGGCTGCAGTTCCGCCGCGGTAACTCTTCTCAGTATGATGAGGCATATATTGGAAAAGACACAGAGTTCCTGGTGCTCCATCTTGATCCGCACATCGACCACCTGTTTCGCGTATGTGCCAGAGGAGAGGGCCGAACCGAATGGAGCCCATGGAGCATCCCACAGACCGGCTACACCACACTCGCACCCCACGGTACAGACCGAACGAAACCTAGCATTCTCTAACATCATACTTCACACAAACATGAAAATTGAGGGTTCAAGTAGTACTTCTGGAGGTCAGTGGGGACCAGCTGCTGTTTGGTTACCCACATTCTTCAAAATGTCTTCTTTTATGTTCAACAGAAGAAAGAAATCCATACAGGTTTGGAAGGACTTGAAGATGCATAAATGATGTGCAGATTTCTGTGGAATTTCCCCATAAGGCACATCTAAGGAATGTGAAGGTGTTTCATGAGTGTTGTTTTATTGTGTGTTGACAGAATGGCTTCCAGGCGTGGATGGTTACATTTTGAGCAGTAGGAAGAACATCGCCATGCGCAATGACTCATCTCTGGGTCACGGAGGTGTTCTGTACTCCAACTCCCCCTCGTACTTCTGCGGCCAGACCCTCACCTTCAAGTACATCAGCGTTTCATTCTTCCACATCACCTCATAGCAAATCAAATGCGGGCTATGTGAAAGTGGGACTCTATAAATAGGCTAAGATCATATTACGCATATAGCAATTAATTATTCAAAACACAAGGGAAAGATGCAGAGTCATCGTAAATTACATTTTTTCCAGTAACAAATATCGGCAGGCTTATCGTATGTCTCACTCGTTTATGTTTCTGATTTTTGGCTGTGTCGTTTGTTTGTTTGCAGGATCACAGCTGCTGGACAGACAGATAAGCGTGACAGTTTGGGTGTGTGTGCGGACAGCAGAACTGACGCAGACTCACTGCAGAGGGATCAGGCTGTCTGCATCTCCACTAATGGTATGAACATGACAAGAGTTTAGCTAACATAATATTTCAAGATGTTCAACATATACATTTTTTTCTTCACCAAGCATTTTCTGCTCACCAAGGCTGCATTTACTTGATTAAAAAAAAAAAAAGACAAACGGTAATATATTGAAATAATGTTTGTTCTATTTGAAAATGTACTCCTGTGATGGCAAAACTGAATTTTCAGCAGCCTTTACTTCAGTCTTCAATCATTTCTAATCTTTTATAACATTAATAATGACTGTATTGTACCGTTATTTATTTATTTTTTTTAAATACCGTTTGTCTTCTGGAAGATTTATGAGCTATGACTATGTGTTAAACTGATTCACTAAAATGGATAGTTTAAGCTGACATAAAGAAACTCACGACGGTTTGCTGTCGAACTTTAAATCAGACGAAGTGTCTTTTTGAGGCACTGCTTACTCACCATCTGCAGCAAACATTATTGTTGAATTCCCACACGCCCTCCGTTTTCCAGGTGCCGTGTCTGTGAATGGAAAAGAGATGACCAACCAGCTACCAGCCATCACCGTCGGCTCCTCTGTGACCTTTGACATGGAAGTAGTCCACCTCTTTCCTGTGAGCAACAACAACAACCCCAGCGACGGGGGAAACTTCAAGCTGAGGGTGACGATTGGCTCAGGGAACAGGGAGGTGGTGTTTGATTGGCTGCTGGATCAGGTGGTGGACAGCCTTTTCTTCGGCTGCTCCTTCACACACCCCGGATGGAAAGTGCTGGTGTTCTGATTGTTGCATGATGAATGATCCAGTCTGCTGGAATCCAAGACCTCAAGTTTCTTTAATCTTATCAAACTTCCCAAGTGCTTACAGTGTTCAGATGTCACATTTGCTCTTTTTCCCATCATTATCAGCACATTTCATTGCAGAATGACATTAAACTTTGTTCTGAGGTATGATGCCAACCACTACTCTTTGACCTCATTACAGGTGGACAGGTGTTGTGGTATTTGCATAACAGTAAATATTTGCAAAAGAGACTGTTACATGTTAAAGGAGTCTAATAAAGTCTTTAGCTGCAGGTGTTAAGTTGCAAAGCATGCTGGTCTGGTTTACCACAGAAAAGAATCTACGGTGACGCAACCAGATATCAAAGGCACTCAAAAACGTACAAGAAAGGCTTTACAAGGAATGAAAAAGCTGAATCTCTTACGCGCAGACAATCTTTCTGCTTTTGAGTTTTCAAGTCAAAAGTGGAGAATGTATCGTTAGAACTTTTAGTCTGTTTAAACAGCTGTATGTCTTTTATTTAGGACACCGTAACATTTAGACGACATGCGTAACAACTAGTATTTAATTAGTGTTTGCCTGGTACTCCTGTGTTCTCTTTTAGAAAGTACTGTTTTTAATTATTACATCACAGGGTTTAACGTGTCAGCCTGCTCACAACTTCAGCAAATAATTCTGATCAGTAGATGTTTCTAGTATGTTTCCACAGAAATGTGATCATTCGCACTAAGCTTAAGTGTTGTGCCATTGTTGAATGAACGTTTAATGTTCACGTTTTTACATGCATGTCTTTCTGTACCACTTCGTGTTTTTATTAGCTGGCTTACCTTACAGTAATGGTTATAATGCATTGGTTGGAGATTTTTAGAGAAAAGCCATTTGACAAAATGAGAAGACAGGCAGCCAAAAATGGGCATGTTCCTGGGAGAAAAAGAACATTTACAAGGTACTATGCAATTCCTCACTGCAGATGAGAACGTGTGTAACCAGACGCTGATTAACCCATGAAAGATCTGATCTATACTATATTTATAAAACTGTGACCGTTTAATGTTTATTTACCTCATTTTGTCTGTGCCTTTGCAGTACAGCTGTAAGAATACAACTGAACATTTGCAATGCAATAAATAGTTTGGAACATTTGAAAAACTTTTTGTTTTTTTTTTACTTAAATTATTTCCTTCAAGTTTTTTGTCTTATGAACATGACTTGTGAGGTATCAATTGTAAACCAAAAACAAAAAAATCTTTATTTTAAATAAAGAGCAACCTCAAGCACATTTCAGCATAATTCAGAAACTCGAGCAGGTACGAGAATGTTCGTATTCAAGATATAAATATCTTTTTTGACATTACTTTAGTAATCAACATCTTGTGTAATTGTTGCTGTATTGAGAGAGTTACACAAATTGCAATAATGCAGTGGCATTCAGCCAGTTAGGTAATTGATCTCCAATATCGACCAAAAACATTTTTAACCCAGTGCACAGTTAAAATAAAGCAGTAATGACTCACAAACCGATCCCTTTCTTTTAAAACATATGCATACAACAACATCAAAAAAAAAAACTATGAAGACTTACATTTATGATTCGAAACCAACTAGACAAGCATTGTAGCAATTTCACTTTGGTCTAAAATAATATTCCTTCTGGAATGCAGTCCCCTTCAGCAAAGCCATTATGTCATAGCACTAAACTTATGTACATGTTACAACAGGTTTCCTCAAAAAAAAAAAGACGATCCAAATAATTGGGCACCATGAAGGACAAGTGGAAATGAGATAAACTGATCAAACTAATGTATGTAACTGCACACAGTATTGTGTGTAAAGCATCTTTGAAATTATTCAAACAAGAATAAATGAAACCTGCTCGCACTGATTTAGACCAATAGTTCAAACCCTGCTTAGAATCCATGTTTTCATGGGTAAGGCAAGTGTAAACATTTCTGCGAAGCTTCGCCACCCCCACTGCGTTGTAGTACCCTGTACCTGCATGTTTGTGTTGCAAGGTCAGTGAAATTAAGGCTATGAAAATCTTGATAACCACTGCAATGTAGAAGCATACGGCCTGCAGCACTGATGATCATTCTTCAATCCCAGATTTCAAAGAAAAATGTCATTTGCAGTCTTCAAGTGTGGTTCAGAGTTAAAGTGGATACTAAGCCACCAAAAACAGACCAACAAAACCTGGGTCCAGAAAATATCCAGAAGGGAAAAAAAAAAAAAAAAAAAAAAAAAAACCAACAACAACTTGGTGGCACAAACTGAAATAATGAAAATCTCTCTTGGAGAAAAAAAAAAAAAAAAAAACCCTGTACACAAATCGAAAAAAGATTCAGAATCAGTTTATCAACCCCTATGAAAAATATGCAGTAAAAGCAAGTTTGTAGGAGCCATTTCCATCCATCAATATTCAAAATATATTAAAAAAATCTTTTCATAGTCCTTTTAAAAACAGGCACCTAAAACAAGTGCTAAAATTTGCTAGAACTACAGGGTTTGCGTGGGAAGAAAAATCTGACCTGCTTGTACAGTCCATCATAAAGACTAATGACATCTTCAAGTAATCTGAAGATAGGTAAAGAGTTGCTTTGAACTGATGACATCAGGCCAAAATCATGATCTGCAGAGTATGTAGCGGTTGAAGCACATAACCCGCTTCTAAATCAACATCAACTTTAACCCTGTGAGCGAGCAGAATACGGTGGCTCCAGGGGGCACGTGATGTCCACTGACACTCCATTCAATACAGAGCGCGAGGAGGTGGTTTCAGTGACTCTGGACCTTGACTTAATTTGATACACTGGCTTCTCCATCGCCGCTGGATCCGTCGTCAGCACTGTCTTGCATTTTGGATTGCTCCAGGCCATCTTTTTGCCGTTTCAGATCACTCAGGTGAACCATGGCCTTGTCTATGGTCGTGGTATTTACTAAACCGAAGTCGTGCATGCTGACCAGATGGAGCAGAACGTTCCGGCACAGATTCTTCTCGACGATGGTGCTGCTGTGCTTCTTCACAAACAACATGCAGGCCTGATTCATTTGGTTGTCAGCTATGAATCTGCATGGAAGGAAATAAACAAATTACTGGCAGAAATGTGATCAAGCTCTGAGAGATGAGCTCACGTAACATGCAAGATGATATGAGGAGAGAATTCAGGCCACCATTATCTACAGAACAAGGATTGCGTTTAAAGGAGTAGTTTACTTCTAGAATGAACATTTCACCCCAAAATTAAAATTATGTCATTAATTACTCAACCATGTTGTTCATCTTCAGAACACAAATTAGGAATGTAGAAAAAAAATTGGTCCATGTGACAGTGGATCAATTTCAGTTTGCAAACAAAAATAATTTACTGAACCATTTCTCTCCCCTCAGTTACTTCCACAAAAATTTTTTCTTGCAGCATCGCAAAACTGAAGTTGATCCATTGATGTCTGGACTGTATGTTTTACTAGATTTCTGCATCTGGGATCTTTTTAGTTGTATTGCTGTCTGTAGAGGGTCAGATGGCTCTCTGCTACCATCCAAAAAATCTTTAGTGTGTTCTGAAGATGATCAAATGTCTTACGTGTTTGGAACAACATGAGGGCGAGTAATTAATAACTCAATTTTCATTTTGGGGTGAACTAACCCTTGAACCACAAATGTTCATCTTTCATTAGCTCTTTTATTCTTAGGAAATGACAGATTATTACGCCAAATAAGACCCTTATTTCAAAGCTGGGATTTTAAAATCCATCAGGTCATTTGGACCTTCCACCCGTTGCTCACATTCACTATATAGAGAAAATCTTGTTTTCCTCAAACTTTACTTTTTTTGCAAGTGAAGACATGGCGATGACTATATTATCACAAAATGTTAATTCTGGAAGGGAACCATTTCTTTATAGACAGAGGTTTGATTAAATACAAATCACTTTAAACAGGCCTGTGGTGAAGGAGAAAAAACAAAAACAAACAAAAGACATACCCATATTTCATTACATGCAGGTTCCACAGTTTCATGACCTCTTTCTCTCCCTCGTTGACATCCGTGAACTCCTCGATTTGCTGAGGGGTAGTGAAGATGATAAAAATCATTTAAAATGGTACATAGCCTGTTTGCAAGGCGATTTATTCATCCTCATCTCATGAGCAAAGCCGGATCTTTGATAAGAGGTAAATCTCAATCAGCTGTTTTTAAAAGGAGCAGCAGTTGATGCACAGAGCCGTAGATCACCATCGTCTTCAGAATCAAAAGTGATTTTGAACGTTATATCGTGCAGCTCGTGTATCAACTGCCGCTCATTTAAAAATGCTAATGAAGAACAGCTTTACTGACAAATACACATGAATAAATCGATGAATTGCCCAGCCCTACTTGTTTGCAATTCAAGATTTAGGGAATGCTAGAAACCACCAAACCCTTTTATTCAACATTTACACTTTAACATCAATTCAGTGCATCTTTATGTCAGAGAAGCTGCAACATCCGTATCATCATTCAGTCTCACACAGATTAAGTCATAAACGGCACACCATCTGCCTTGAGTTTTGATTTGTCATCTAGAATCAGTCTGACCTATTAAATGCTACGCTTGATCTTCAAATGGTAAAAGGACCAAAAGGTTAACCATCTTATGATGGCCTCCTCACCATAACGGTCTTCTCCCTGAGCCATGCCGGGTCCCTTTCGTCCTCGCTGTCCACATCCATTTCCTGTGGTCTAAGCGGCATGCAGCTGTCACTGTGAAAGTACAGGCGGTTGTGTCCGCTGATGTACGTCCGCTGCTGCTCCTGTTCAGCATCCTCAGACTCCAGGAACTCGGAGAGACTGGGCTTTGGGTGCTTGGGCCTGAGGAAAACCAAACACAGCATTTTAACATCAGATTAAAAAAAATGCATGCTCTGTGATTGACTCATAACGTTTGAATGGTAATCAACATGGAACTCAACCGATATGGGGCAAGAAGTGCACATATTAACCAACTTACAAGCAAGTAGAACAAAGATCATCCAGTGATATTTAGAATGCAATACTCAAGTTTTATTTTCATCTCAAGCATTATATAATACAAAGCAGCTGTTACAGCACAGATGCATCATTAATTTCTTATGAACAATCTGTTTTGGTTAGCACCCAAAAACACTGACTAATTAATGGGGGGAGTGGCTTAGGGTAATGTTCAACCATTTTTGATAACATTTGAACTATACTGTGATATATAAAGTAAGCACATAAAATAAATTATGAAGTGTTTTACTCGGGTGCAATCATTTTTGAATTTGTATACACATACTTTCAGTGTTTAACTTTTAACCCACACAGACCTGCAGACAAGGAAGTGTGTAACAGGAGTCCTCTTCACTGGGCCGTTGCGGCTGAAGGCAAAGCCAGGTTGGCAGTGGATGTCCTGAGGGTTGCCCACGTAAGAGCCGTCATAGCATTCATTAATCGACACATCTATCCTGGCTCCTTTAGGATGAGGCTGGATGATATAAACATGGCTTCATCAAGATCAACATTCATACCCAATATAGACTAGAATAATCTTCAATAATTGTTTGAAGACTATGAAAGTTTACCCAGCTGAACTACAAGTAAGCCATTCACAGACTGATTCCCACAACAAGTGTAAACACTGTGGCATTGCACCGATTACGACTACACAATCCGTGTGGTCTGGTGATGGTTTCATAACCTTGAGATGTATCTCACCACATAGTTGAAGATGAAGCGGCTGTGGGAGAGCTTGAGGTGCTTGAGGAGGCTGTAGAGTTTACGGCAGTTCAACGTGCACCAGGGACAGTGCAGGTCATCTCTGGCCTCCGTCTGCTGCCGTGTGTTATTGTTATACAGGAACTACAAAACAAGGGGATGGGCACAAAAGACCATGACCACACAGCAGCCAACCAAACAAGTTCAACAATGCATGTCTAGGCAGGACTTATGGGCTCCAGCGCACTCACAGTGATACGACAACAGAATCAGCGTTTAAAAACCTCTCTGCCCATTTGATAGTCATTATAAAGGCCTGGGATCACTGATAAGTGCAGAGTTGTGTTTCAGATCAAATTTACAGATGCATGTTACTCACCTGATAATATACACGTATTTTCTGACGAGGGTCGACATGAGTTTGTTCTCTTCTTACTGGAAGATCAGCACCAACTGATTCATTAACAGCTGCAATCAATCAAATGTTATTGCAATGATCAGAATCCTCAAAGACCAAAGGTGAGTGATATTCTAACCAGCACTTGTGATCTTACCTACTGCCTGTGGCGGCTTCACATTGCAAGGCTTGCTGCTGTCTACCGTGCTGGATTCAGAATTGCGTGTGGCAAGCGGTTTGGCCACTGGCGCCGTTCCCTTGTCAGCCGCGTCATTGGTCCATCGCAAAGTGAACTGCAGCGTGGGTCCCTGAGAAAAGGTCTCGAAGGGTGGAAGCCACTGAAACACAGGGTAAAGATCACAAATGAGTCCAAAACTACAAAATAATGGAGCATTTTGCACTTGCTTCCTTCCATATACAACACTCTGAAATTTGTTTGTATAACAAAAACTACTTAAATGGCATACGAACATCTCAAATAGCCACATTAAGACTTATAAAACAATGCCTGCTACTGACCTTCCCATCTAGTATGGTTTCCCATGTTGCCCTTTTCTTGCCTACAGGACTCTCCTCTATCTCCGTCATCGAGACTTCATACTCGCCATCCAAAAGCTGGAGGCGTCTGTTGAAAAAGAAGTAAAAATCAGTCTTAACTGCACAAGCAAACAAAAAGCAACTACACACTACAATAACAGAGCATTTACCTATGTTTATCAAAAACAGTCATTTGAGCCACAAATGTTGTTTCTCCATCATCCTGATTAGAGCAGTATCTCTTCTTCCTGTTAGACAGCTCTTCCATAACATCTGAGAAGAAGAAAACTTAATCAGAAGGCCTTATCAAAATGTGAAATTGGCTTTGAGGTACAAGACTATCACAAGCTATTATAGAGTCTCTGAAGCTCATACTGGTGTCTCTGGTGGTCACGCCGTTGTGCTCCCTCCCCCCTGGACGGGACACTCTGAACAGAATGGAGTAGGACTTCACCATGTGGCTGTTACTGGCCTCAAACTCTTGGCTGGGCACGATCAGTGTGGGGAAAGCCCCTAGCTTGGTCTGACTGCTGTCTGGGTTCAGAGGCACCTGCTTTTTACCTGTAGGCACTTGCTTTACTGGACAACTTACATCCTACAAAAAAAAGATATGAAACAATCAAGTTCAAAGCACCTGTTAGCTTAGAAGCTGTATGCTAGTGTGCAACTAAAAGTTGACTGAGGTTTACAAATGTAAAATTTTCAGTCCGTAGGTAGATACATTTGTAAAATTTCAGCACAACCTTGGGGACAAAAAAAACAAACAAACAACAACAATAGTCTATTGTCTCTTGTTTACAACTTGTTTGGTGAATCTGTGACCAACTTGAGCTCACTAAAATCTATGCAGCAGAATCTTTCTGCCCTAACAGGAAAATTATAGCTTGCATAGAATCCTATCTGATTGACTGGATTTTACCCATGGAAGAAAAAAAAAAAAACTTTTTGTGACTGCACCATTTCTGTTGTGAGACAAAAGTTCTTAGTGACTCATGCTGCACTGTGCTGAATTAAGTCTAATCAAATGCTCTTAACACAGACGTGTCAACACAAGACAGAAAACTGTGCCTGTCAAGCACTTTCACTGGAGTTTTTAGTTGTGCAAGTTGACAAACATAAACATCAATTAAAAATTAACCTACAGTAGACAGTTATGGGCCACATATACTGAATCAAGACAAGGACAAGTTTTGTTTTTTTTGATTGAGGAAGCTTGTTTTGTGGAGGAAAAGGGCCAATGTAAGAGATATTTTCACTGTAAAGTTTTACCTTTCTCTTCTTGTGGCAGACCTTGACAAGTAGCACTTCCACAGACACAGAGTTTTCTTCATTCTCTGAGTTCTGCAACGGCTTCTCTGATGCATTGAACAACAAACCAGAATCACCAAGCGAGCATTATTCATGCATGCCGACGAATAATATTAACATTGGCTTACCAGTTTTATGAAAGAATCCAGTAAAAGTGAGCTGCAGGTTTGCTGTCATGCTGCAAGACAGAAACTGATGTTAAAACGTCTGCAGAAAAATGAGCGAGCGAAATAAAACTGGATCAAGATCAACTTACTTGTGAGACTCCTGATCCGCCTTCGACTTCTCTACTTTGAATAGCAGGTCATTGATGCTAAAGCATTTCCTGAAATTACAGATGACCAACAACCGTCTAGTAAATCATTGAGATGTGAAGCTCTCATTCAAGTTATCCAACTACAACTGGAGTACATTAGTCAGTTGCACTGCATTTGTCAACATGCAAATTTTCTCACTAAGAGGCCTGCACAAGGAAATAGAAGGTGTGGCTTTTTGACAAACAAAGAGATTAAGACATTAGGTGCATGCAGTAGTTTTACCTTTTTGAATTAGTTCTTGAGTTTCTGTGGGACATATATGTAAGAGACCTGTGCAGGAAGATTGGCTGAAAGAACAGGACAAATCGATTATTATGGCAGCCATATACAATTAGCTCGCATCTAAATGAGAGTGCCATGTCATATCATCAGGATTATGGGCTACTTACCGTTATAAGATTCCTTGTGCGAAGAAATCTGTATATTTGAGTAGGTTCTGTACACAGAAAAGCAAAAGGTATCATGCACACTAATGTTCCCAGACTGACTCATGCCATGCAAATAACCAAAGAAACTTCCATTCAAAAAAATAAAAGTAAAAAAATCATACCAGCATGTATAAAAACCAGCCCTATTTTTTGTACAATGACATGCTTGCATCAGAATCAAGGTAGCACTTTAGCAAGTCTTAGCTAGTGTAGAGAAACTTCAAGTGAGGTTATCACGTGTTTTGTATTTTTCATGACTGCTGCCCATTGCTCTTTCATGACAGTAACTGCACAATGTCATTTTAAAACACATAAAAGCACCATAAAGCACGTGCCATCTCTTGATGCACGTGTCTTAATTTTCATAAAGGATGTGGCCTAGGCAACTAATACGCATCTAAATCCCTCTATTGCGAGCAAACCATGCCATAACTACTTTAAACCTGTATTATCTAGCTTATTAAAGCATTTAGCGAACTACAGGACACAATTTCCAGGCGAGTATTGTCGTTTAGCCCTTAAGCTAGGACTACGGATGGTAACGCAATCGGATACTGTTGAGTATGCTCGTAAAACGGCGATTAATTTCTAAAGTTGTATTCATGAGCAACTTACTCTCGAAGGCTTGCAGGAAGAGTTCGTGGTCGGCTTGGACCTGCTCCATCTTGGGTCGCTTGACTGAAGTCATCACAACACCGGACGATACGTGCGCTCCTCCATTAGCTGCTTTGCTCGCGCCGCTGTTGCCATAAAAACCGTTTCCACCAGATCCGTGCTTTTGTGGAGCCATCCTAAAATAGCGCTGGCGGTCGAATGAGACGTTTGAGACGGAGCTCCGGTGGATTCAGCCGAGTCCTGGGCCCAAACAAAGGGAGAGCAGCCGAGACCGGTTCGCCCCCTCAACAAAGTAACAGTTTAACATAAACGCGCCGGCACTTCAGTTTGTTTTACAGACCGGATGGAATTCGCGACAACACAAATGTATCGTGACGTGAAGACGTAGAAACAACACAACGACGCCTCCTCCGCGTGAAGAACCGAGCGCGTCGCGAACTCTTATCGGATCATGTGTAATTTGGATCCACGCGATGTTGGGCGCTGGACTACAACACACACACACACAAGACACCGCGGCAGAAACTGTGCGTGAAGACTAGCGGTCCGTTTGCGAGGATCTAAGGTCCGAGTAAACCCAGAAGCTTTGTGCCCTATGAGAAACAGCCTCAAGTCGAAAGTGCTGCGATTATTACCCGCCCTCCGTCTTGAATGTATTCCACACAGCTGATA
The DNA here is from genome assembly GCA_034779775.1 of Enteromius afrohamiltoni. NCBI lineage: Eukaryota > Metazoa > Chordata > Actinopteri > Cypriniformes > Cyprinidae > Enteromius > Enteromius afrohamiltoni. The sequence continues at coordinate 6,374,017 of JAUYWG010000033.1, read as the reverse complement.
AAACCTCGAGTTTGGACATAGCAGTCAAGTTTGGTAGAGAGTGCACCTAGCGCTTCCGTTTCGCTTATTATGTTTTCGCGGGAAATTCGTTTTTTTAATAGAAAAAAAAAGCCCAGGCCGTGTTAAATAAATGCAGAGCATCTAACTGCGTTAAATATTTGTATGTAGACATTTAAGTTTTATTTTTGTTGATTGTCTTAAATTAGACAAAACGTAGTAGTTTGTTTAGGGCCTATATATATATATATGTAATTTATATATATATAATTGACAACTCCTGTTAAATCGTGACTGAATAAAAAAGAAGAAAATGCATGAAACAATAAGCTATTCATTTTAAATCTGATCAAACTAATCTTCAAACTAAATTATTACATTACGTACCATACCTATATAGAGCGACGTGTTTCGGACTACTAGTGGAAAGAAATAGCATTATTAGTGCTGTCATACTGTTATTTGTTTATTTATTTAACTGTGCTTTTTCACGGATCTTCTAAAGTAATGGGAGACGCATAGAAAACATACAGATAACGTTAGGTTACGAAGACTCGGGAAACACGCACTTTGAACGTGCATTGTGTCATGTGGGGGATGCATTTGTTGTACTTTTAATTCGATTTGTTGTGATCTTTGATTTGAATTGCTGCACATCCGGAAACCTCTGGGCTAACGTCTACCGGATGTGTCCAATTTAGCAGAGGGAATTACAAGACTTCGCCCGTTTGATCGCTTTAAAAAAAAAAAGAGGCATGGGCTTGCGCGAGAGAATTAATTAACGAAAACCTATAAACCTATAAAACAATTATCGGAACGAGATTTTACAACGTGCCGACGTTACAGCAAATAACGTGATTTACGTCGAGTTGGCCATCAGGCGCGGTGGCCAAGTGGTAAGGCGTCGGTCTCGTAAACCGAAGATCGCGGGTTCGAACCCCGTCCGTGCCTCGAGATGGGGATAATGTATACGCTTTTGCAGAAAAGGTCTCTAAATATCCTAAAGCAACGCATACAAATGATCTTGTTTTCATGAATTATTACACGCGCAGGATGCATTTGATCAGAAATGATCAAACAGAAAGCTTGTTAGCATTAGGGAGCGCCAGACGTGAATCGGAATTAATTCCTGTGGCGCAACCGGTACATTAAACGTGTAAAAGGGACAAAAACAAATCTTTCAATTTTCACTGACTCAAATTCCTACCTTCAAACACTTAAAATGTAAAGACTGGCCATCCCGTGATTATAAAGGTTTTAGCCAAAGCAGGCTGTTTTTACGGAAGAGAAACGTTCTTCTGCTGGGCTCCAGGTCATGTGGGTTTATCTGGTAACAAAAAAGTGGATACCACTTTAAAAGAAGCACTCAACCTGTCTCATTCCTTTCTGTGATGTCAAAAAACCTGTGATAAACTACATGCTATGCTATAACATAATATAAAGTAATAAGCTGGAATAATTCCTAGTGTAAGAAAAATATATTTTTAACTAATTTTAAAATGTAGGTTAGGTCATGCAAGACTTGCGCATGGATGTTTATTAAAAAGTGAAGAATCACTGTGCCTTACTCGCCAAACATAAAAAAGATAAAGCATATATTATTCGACTGCACTGTTTTTAATGTAAATAGAAAACTGTTTTATTCAGAGGTGTGTTTAACTTATTTAAAAATGTATCTCCTGAATGTTTATTCGATTTTTTGTTGAATGTAGATTTAAAATATCTTTTAGAACCCTTCGTTTATAACCCTTAGCGCAATCATCAAGAAGGCCCAGCAGAGACTTTACTTCCTGAGAGTCCTCAGAAAGCACAACCTGGACCCCAGCCTGCTGCTGGCCTTCTACCGTGCGTCCATTGAGAGTCTGCTGACGTACTTCTTTACAGTGTGGTATGGTAGACTGAGAGAGGCTTCAAAGAGTAGTTAAAGCAGCAGAAAAGATCATCGGCTGCCCTCTCCCCTCTCTGCTGGACATTTACACCTCCCGCTGCCTCAGCAGAGCATTAAGGACAGCTCTCATCCTGCTTCCGATCTGTTCAACCTGTTGCCCTCAGGAAGACGCTACAGGTGCGCCGGATTGAGAACAAATAGATTCAAGAACAGCTTTTTCCCGAAAGCCATTACCACCCTTAATTCGAACTTGCACTGACCCCACACATGCGCACACACGAACTTGAATCACACTGGACTTTGTGCAATATACATTTCAATGTGTATTGCATTGTAAATATACTTTATATACATGTTTGCACTCATTCATTCATCGCAGATGTATATAATGTACATTGTGTATGTGTACAGTGACAATAAAGACATTCTAATTCTAATTAAGGTATACCATGTGTAATTCATTCTGAGATCCCCATGAAAACAGCCTTGATGCTGGCATGCCTTAAAAATGTAATTAACTAATTAATAAAAGTGTCTTATTTCAGCATTGTATTATTGAGGAGAGTAAAATATTTAATTGGGAAGGTATGCAAATAGGTGTGCGTTATGTTGTATTAATGTTGCATGTATCCACAAGATGACGCTGGCGCCCCAGATAAAAACCCATCTATACGACGGCCATAGTGCGCAGCTGATATAAGCCATGGCAGTGAATATTCTACGGCTCAACAATATAAAACCGTAAAGCTTCAAATCAAACAACACAACTGCTGTTTCCTGTGGGACTTTAATACGTTTGCCACATTAAACAAATTAACTGGATGTCTCCCGACAGACATAAACGCGAACCCAGCAATAAACTTTCCAGCTGCTGTGCCCCAAACCAAGAGCTGAAAAAGCCGAGTAGGTGAGTGTGACACGTTCATAAATGCATGTGCTACCTAGAATGCCATTTTGGGGAGGGCCTGCGCGAGAGCTCCGCGCGCGCCGCTGCTGCGCTGTCTTTCTCATGGCACGCGAGTGTGAGCAGACTTCAGGTAAACCCTTTAAGACGGCGACGGTGACAGTCACGACCACTCTCTCGACGAGTCAGCTTGAATGCATTCCGGCGCATCCCAGAGAAGAATGAACTCCCATATCTTCTCAGAAGAAAGTTATACGCGGGCTTCAGCGAAGACTGCATTTTTATTTCATTCCTGTGACAGCGGTCGGAACCAGAACTGGACCGTAAGATCGAAAAACTTTTCTGCAATCAAAACAGTGGACATAAATCAAATAACCTACAAGCTGGGTTGATACAGCCCTCAAACAAGGGAAGTCAAGCAGAGGTAAATTAATCTGTTGTTGCTAGTTATTGATCCGAAAATGCACCAATAGTAGGTGCTTCTACATTCCTGCTCAAGTATTGAGATGTTATTTGGCTTGATGTTAATGTGAATTATAGTTCTATGTAGGAACGAAACAGGCCAAATAAAGTATATTAGTTTTATGGTTATTCATTATAAAGCAAACACAACAACGAATGTATAATAATAGATGTTGTATTTTTGGGGTTAAAGACTTGAATGTGTTAGAGGTTGGGTCTTTGAGGGCAAGGTGAGTTGTTAAATTTACTCTCAACTGGCCTACAAAGTCCCAGTTTCTGGCTCATGTAATCATCCTCACTTATTTCTGTCTGAATGGATATATTATAATACATAAATAATACGAAGAATAAAAAATATTTAGCTGTTCTGTAAGTGGGAAACATGAGAGTGAGAAGAAACTGCATGTAAGTTTTGCGTACGTTGCTTACTAACTGCAGTACAGTATTTTACATAATTTAGTCAAATAATTACCCAAAGTAGTTTGCTCCATTAAGGATTCTCTATGCAGTTGCTGTTTTAAGTTTAGGACAAATTAAAGATCGTAAATTTTAAATTGCGGCTCATTTGTGACTGAGCACATTGTTATCTATTTTAGTGCTATTTGTTGTGCTGCTTGCACACTGGCCTGGAACCAGAATCCAAAACTTCCTAGCATTTCACAAACATCTCTGTAGCTCACGATTGTAGCATTGAAAGGACCCTCACGCTGTGTAATGGGCATGTTTGTAGTGCATGTATAAACACAGAAATACCAATCCGAATAGGAAAGAATCCCGCTCAGAAATGCACTGAACTCATTCACCCCTCTCAGCTACCTACCTAAATCCCAAAGCAAACCCCTTTTTTTATAAGGGCAATTTATAAACCCCTGGCATGCACACTTGAGGGGAGGAGGGAGGCTAAAATTCCCCTCACTCTCTTCTTAATTTAAACTTTTCTCTTGTTGGACGGCTGACAAACAGGGTCTCGCTCGTTTCCAGCCGTCAGAAGCAAGGAAGCGATACAGCAGCCCCATGTCTGCGCTTCCCCATGGGAGGGAGAGGGTGTCCAGCTCTCACCAACACCAAGCCGCCGGACTGTAAGCCGGCTCTTTGCTGTTGAAATGTGAATCTAGGAAGAGGACCCAAAAGGCAGCAAGAAAAATGAGGGACTTTTAGGAGCAGCTGTGTTTTATTAACCCAGTCATAATGCCCCTAAAAATCCTTATTGCTCTTGCAATTTTCAGCGTCCCTGCGTGGACAGACATGACCGAGCAGAGCTTAAAGCACATGCATGCTCTAATATAACAGAGAATAAGAAAGCCTTCTTGTGAAATGCTTTTCAGACCTTCCCTTTCAAATGCAGGTTCCTAATTTAGCCATTTAGATTTGTGGTCTTTGCAACACAGTCAAAAGATCTTGTGTAACTTAATGCGAAACACACTATATGTGGTTTATGTTAATAAGCGGTTGAGTAAATACACCCTTTCCTTTCATTAATGCAATGTACGTTTTCTCCTTCAAACCAGCTCTTTTCAAAGAGGTGACTTCATTCTGCTCGGAATCGGACTGCTTTTTGTCACCTCCACTAGTCAGTGTCAGCCTCGTGAACACTGAATGAATTCCCCTGCTTGAGGTTATGTCTTTTCAGAGTTTGTCAGGAGACCTCAGAGACAAAGTTGTGTTGTCAAATAACAGTTTGAGCTCATTCATTCTCCCAAAACTTTCTAGCAAGCCATCCAGTTCTTCTGGACATGATTTTTTTTACCCCGCGGGTGTTCTTAGCTTGAGCTTGGCCAGTCAGAGCAAAACATGAGCTTGCTTCACGATCACAGCAGATTCTCTCTCTTATTATAATGTCACATGGAAATCACACTGAGAAACTCAATAAACGCTCTGTATCGTCCCGTTTGTTGAGGGGCAGGTAATAGCCTGCACAGAGGCTGAGAGAAAAAGTGACTCAGCTCGGAGAGGATGCATGAGGCTGTAAGCCTGTGGAATCTCAAGCTGCTCTTTGAGATCGCCTGCTGTCCCTCATGTCTCATTTGCACTTCGCTATTATCACAGCGCACTGGAAATGGTGCGTTTCCCTCTGGCCAGGATGTCCCTGTGCAAAAATAAGAGAAGATCCGGGCTATTAAAGACCATAAAAGCAATAAAAAATATATAATTCAATTATTATTCATTTATTTTTTTAGCAAGGAAACAATAGCTTGATCAAAAGTGATGAAGGCATTTATGTTACAGAAGATTTCTGTTTTAAGAAATTTTGAACTTTCTAGCCATCAAAAAATCTTAAAAAACAAGATTTCCACAAAAACATTAAGCAGCGCAACATTGAGCATGTTCAAGTATTTCTGCAGGATCATGTGACACTAAGACTGACAGTTGCTGAAAATTCAGCTTTTCTATCACAGGAATACATTTTTGTTTAAATATTCAAATAAAAAAAAGTAATTGTTTCTCAATATTGTGGTTTTGCTGTATTTTTGATTAAATAAATGAGCAACAGAGACGTCTTTCAAAAACATCTATCAAAACATTCCACCGACCACAAACGTTTTAATGAAAGTGTACCATTTTGCTCATTTAACTGGCTGGCTTCATGGCTGTCATTTCATGTAAAATGTTAAGCGCTGCACAATATGCTGATTAATTACCTGCTACCAATATTTGAAGAGAAAGAAAAGAACAATAGATATATAATTTAAGAAATCTGCATCATTGAAGAAGGCAAGTAAAGCACTAAAATGACATTGCAAAAAGTGGCTTCGGAAATATTGTCTATTCCTATCACTTTGTTCACAGCAATTCTTTTGTTTAATTGTTAGTTAATGTACGCAGGCAGACTGTTACTGTATGCCACGTCTCGCCCCATTACCGCTGTGAATGGAGAAATATACAATACAAAAAACGAAATGGTATTTCAAAAGAAATTGTACAGCTCTGGCGGGAATCAAAGATCACAAACATTTGAATAACCGTATTCAGAACAGAATAGAGTGTTGACATTTTGGAGAGATACTGAGGAGGGTACCCCAGAGTTTTAGGGCAGTGATGCTGAAGTTCCTATACTGTCCTTGGAGCACAATGGAAGCATTATGGGCAGCAGAGTTCAGGACAAATGAACTATTCACACAGTTTAATGAGTAAGAGGTTAGAAGGGTGTTACAGTAATCTAGGTGTGAGGTCATAAAAGCATGCTTAACAATTTCAGTAACTTTGAAGCACAAGAGACTAAATAACGGTTTGATGGTGCAGATGAAAAAACTTGACGAGGTGCAAGATATGAGCTTTAAACCAAGTCAAAAATCACACCTGGGTATGTGAAGTCTTTACCTGAACATCAGAAAGGTGTAGTATTTTGTTTGTTTCATTGTTTCATTTGAAAGAAAAGAAGCCGTCCACACGTTTGGATAAAAAAGCTGATGTGGTATCACACATTACGTCTGTGAATGCAGTATGTGATATTGATCAAGCTCACAGGAGTATGTCTTCATAGAAAGCAATGACATGCTTGTGGTTTTATGATGCATCCAAACCCAGATTTCACACACACACACACACACACACATATATGAATCACACTCTCCCTTTTTACAAACAAACACACATAATGACGACGAGTGAAAACTTGTTGAGCGATCCCAAATGCTCATGAATAGCTTGTGTGTGTGTGTGTGTGTGTGATTCAGCAGCTGAGTGTTGTTGAGGAGTGAAGAGGCAGTGGTCTGTGACTTGGTGGAGAAGAGAAATGAAAGGTGACACAGATCTGGTGACTCAGCACAGACACACCTCCTGAGCAACACTGACTCACAATCTCAATCGGGAATTTGTTTATCTGGAAACCGTTAGATGTAAATGCTAAACAATTTGTTCATGGCCAGATTTATTGGATTAGTTCATTTCTATAATGACAGCTCTCTGAAGCATGGTGATGAACATGATGATGTTAATGTATTTGGTCTCTTCAGTGCTGCTGCTGTTAGTTATTGCTGTTGTTGTAAATTATTGCTGCTGCTGCAAAGCAAGAGCAGGAAATTGCTTTTGCCAGTACATATGCAGTTAGTGTGCTGTGAGCATTTAAGACATACTGCTGCTGCACAAGTAGCATATATAACCTGTAGCAGAGTGGAGGCAATCAGCATGAACATGAACCAATCAGCTTGTGCCAACACTGTGAATATCATGTTTGTGTTAACGAGGGGGAATGAGCTATGTGTTATTATCATGAATTAAAACTAAAAACATAAAAACATTTTCATTGTTTAAAATAAAATAATCTTTAACTGAAACAAAACGTTATTTTTTTTGTTAGCTAGTTGTCATTTAGTTGAAAGTACTTGTAAAGCCTTCTGTGTTTTCTGTTCTGGATTTATTGTTTCTGACCCTGCCCGCCTCAGATTTTCACTCTTGTCTCTGCCCCTCTGGATACTGTTTATGTTCGCTCGACCCCCTGCTACGTTCTTGTGATTACCTCTGTTATACCTGTTTGTTTTTGTAAATGAAGAGTTTGTATTTGGATCCGCCTGTCCTTGTCATCCCTCTGAATTGTCACAGTACTAAAATAACTCAAATGCATTCAAATTAATAAATAAAAATTGTTAGAAATTACATATATAAAAGCCAAAAACTAATAAAAAATAGCAAAAAAAAAAAAAAAATCTGATTAAAAAAATTAGCAAAAACCTGTTGTTTTATCATTTATTGCTTAATGTAATATTATTATTTAATGAAAGATTTTGCTGAAAAAAAATATTGTTTCTATTTTCCTCATTTGTAGGACATGTATATGTATGTATGTATATATATATATTTATTTTTTGTAAATATTTTATTTACCTACATCATTTTAACCACAAACTGCATTCATTTTAGACAAAAGACTTACGCATATATGGGAAACGCATAAGATGTTTAAAAAGTGTTGCGTATTTTCTTTGGTCTTTGGTCATGTCTTATCTCGTCTAGAGCCCTGAGTGAGCCAGGACTGCAAAAATAGGTGCATGACGATCCTGACTTAAAATGAAGCCAGGATTTTAACAGAACACAGAACTTCAGCCTCTCAGTTGTTATAAGTGTGGTTTCTGGTGCCTGCTACAGACACAAAATGATGTTTTCTTCTCCACAGCAGGAAGAGGCCTTAGGCCCGTAGGCACCATCTAGCTCCAACTGAGTAAACTACATAAAAGCCCTAACCACAATCAAAGTACTTCTTTTCAAGTTTGCGTTTACATACTGTAGTAGTTACCCGGGTGTAATTGTCAAAGTGTTGGCTATATATATATATGTATATGTTTATACAGTGTGCTCATGTGCATGGCTGTATACATACATATATATTACTAGAAGCATTATTAATGCTAAGCAAACGTAACCAAGATACACAGTCTCTACTAAGCCTCTGCTGGATGGAATAAGGAGAGGGAATGCCAGAATAAATCATACACCTCGTGATTAAAATGATTCGCAAACATGCCCTGTGGTCTGTTAGACCTCCGCCAAAACTTCATGTGAACAGTGAAAGATTTGCCAGGAGAAACGAAAGATCCTATCAAATATAAGAAACAAGATGAGTAGAGGTGAAGAAATATGCTTTTGTTTAAGTGAAAAATGATAGAGGCAGCAGTTCTGAGATAGAAAAGAGAAAGCAGCAGTAGAAAGATACCACAGATAATGAAGTGATGTGCAGACAATATATATATATACACACACATATACATATAAAAGATATAGTCCTAGTGAGCATAATACAAATGACACGTTCAGGCGTACCCAACCAGCGGTCTTCAGCCTTGTGGTGTACTCTACCACTAAATTTATTTTTAGTTTGAGGCAAACAATTTTCTCTGCATGTCTGTCAGGGGGAAAACAGTCTTTAAGAGAAACAGACAAAACATCTTTTATTTAAATTACATTTGCTTTATGTGGACACGATCTGTCATCTGGCCTGAATATGTCCTGTAATACCTGGACTCTATGTTACTGTTCGGCAAGCAAATCATATAGATATATATAAAAACATATAGACCACAGGTTGTCTTTCATAAAAACGTCAAGATGAAATCAAATCAGTTTAGGAAGTTTTAAAATGATGGTGACATGGAGTGTGGTTGAATTTATGCACAAATTAAACTTGTTCTTTATACAAATTCATCAAGGGGGAAAATAATGAACTTATACAAGGAACAAAATTGTTTAAATACATTATTTATCTAACGTATTGTTCCAAGTCCATGGCATGAGTTCCTCTTGGTACAGGCCTTTTAGTATCAGCTCGATTGAGCAAAAATAGACAAAACAACTTCCTAAGAACTAGATATTTTCAAATCCCTAATGTGATGAAGACTTATGCTTGTACCAGTTTAAATGATGTGCAATATGAGCCGCCATAAACAGAGTAAGAACCAACTGTGGTAAAGGTAAAGTCTGTCTATTGCCAATCCAAATGGGCAGCCAAAAGCTTTTTAATATCCCAATATTAAGTCCTTTTGTCAATTTTATAAGACCATTTTCTTAAAAGATGTAATTTCAGTCATTTTAAATACCAATAATGTAGCTTACATCGCATTACATGTAATTACCATAATTGTGTGTTACCGTAATTTCATAAATGTATATTAACATTTTCCCCCTTAGTATTTTTGCATTCCGTAAAGCAGTTTTGTGTATAATAACCACAACTGAATAAAATCAAATAGAATAATTAATAGAATAATTTGGAAAGGTATATATTAAAAAATGATTAAAATGAAAAGTTTGTTTGATTTAAAAAAAAAAAAGCTTGATAGTTCACATACAAACTTAAAGGAGCCCAATAAGAAAGAAAGTCTGCATGCCATGTATGTTTCCAGTGAAATTGTGATGAAAAGATCTGGTAAAGTTAGTACCTGTAAGACAAAAATGTCCTGGTCCTTTTTAGACCACAACAGTGCCATAGATCAAGATGAAGCACTTTTTAATGCTAGCTTGCTAAATTCTCTGTAAGTAAATGTTAATTTGTGTTAATCATCTGTAATTATTAATCATCGTTTTTTCTGGTGTCATCACAAAATAAATAAAAAATGGTCCAACAATTTGGAATAAATGTTTTTGCTTGCTGATATCCCTTGGATTTGCTGAGACGGCTGCATGCATTAATATTTACTTCAGAATCAGCACATTTTAACAGACAGGTGCGTCACATTTATTTAATCTGAGGCAGATGCTTTATTATCAAACTCTGTGATGAGACTAAGAAAGTTGTTTGTCGTCTGAGAAGTGTACGGTTGGACTTGGTTTTCATTTGTGTATAAACAACTTTAAAAGATATATTTTAAATATGTTAACTGCAGTTGCAATGAATGATACTGGCATGAAATGCCAAACAATGTGCATTTTCACAACTTGAATCGGTGGCAGAAAGGTTCGAGAGATTGTAAAAATACAAGAATCCCAGTGTTTATCATGTCCACAAAGCTTGAATCAAGTAGAAGTCCAGTTTTCTTGCCAAAGCCACACTCTTTCACACTTGGCACTGAGTTACTGTTCACCCAGCATTTCAGTGTACACAACGGACAGCTTAAAAACAAGAGGAGTAAAAATAAAGAGACTGTTTACCCCTTCTTAACATCATATTTAATGTAAAACGTTGTAAACAGTATTTTTCTGAAAGTATAAATATAAAATGCCTCTCGAGCATGTAGAGCGAGTGCTCTTAGTTTTGCTAGACACAAAGTATGCATTTGTATGCATTTGTGAGCCACGGAAATTGGAGTACTTATGGTGACACTGAGTGTTAACATGAACATAATAAACTAGACCGTTTTAAAAGCCTTTTTGGTTCACAAAAAACATTAATTTCGCAATCACTGTGTATATTAGCATGTCACAAATGTGTTTTATTTACACATCCGTAGTAAATAGCATATTTGCCAACTTGATATAATGTTTTATAAACAAAGACCAAACAAAATAATGATAATGCTTAATTTAACTTCAGCTTGACCTTAATAATAAACATTAAAAAAAAAGGAATGTGATAAAAAACATGTGTATATTAGTTAACAATCCAGCATTAATGGAGCTATGTGTTTGCTTGCTCCACCAGAGCTCTCTAGTGAAAGTGTTGATTAATTTTTGGCAAATGTGGTCATAGACTGTAACCAATTATCAAACTGAAAGGCAGGATTCAACCTTAAATAACCCTAAGAAACAAAACACACTTTTGCTTGCAGAGGCTGGATTAGTGAATTAACCACTGCCTTGACCCACTTGTGCTGAATGCTCTTTGAATGAGTACATCAGGGGAGTTGACATCTTTGTTGCAGGAAGATAAAGAGGGGCATCAGTGCCCAAATTTAGCCCATCGTGGACCAGGCCGGAGAGACTGGTAGAAATTGATGATGCTAAATGGACTAAATGAGAGTTCCAGACCGCACAGCACATCTACTGCACACAGACACAGAGAAAGGACAACCTCCTTTTATTGTGTACAACTTTACATTTTATATTTATATGCAAGCATTTGTACAGGCTTTCAATCACTAATGTTTGAAAAGCTGGGTCTATATATATATATATATAAATTGTGGTTAATCACATTCAAAGTACAAGTTCTTGTTCACATAATACATGTTTACCATTAAATATATTCATATACAACATCAGTTATTTAAATATAAATATATACATGTATATACAAAACATAGGTATATGCTTTATGTAATTATCATATTTTATATATTGTAATAATAAATATACACAGCACTAGATATTAGTGATATAGTAGATATAGATATAGTGTTGTCAAATGATTCGTAATTGCGATTAATATATATATATGTTTTTGGGGGTTTTTTGTCTTCATTGTCACATGATCAACGTTGAAAACACTTTATATTTTTGTGGAAACTGTGATACATTTTATGAGGATTCTTTGATGACTAGAAAGTTCAAAACAACATTTGTTTGAAATAGAAACTTCTGTTACATTATGAATGTCTTTACTTATGAATGTCACATTTGATCAATTTAATATGTCCTTGTCAAATAAATGTAGTCAGTTTATTTTAAAGTCCAATTCTATTAAGAAACTATTCACAACATTTTTCCCCTAATAATTTTGCAGCTTATTGAAATTTTAGGTATCAGGTAGGATTAGGGACATAAAATATGGAATGTAGAATGTGTGCTTTATAAGTTCTAATAAACAGCCAATATGTTAATAACAGGCATGCTAATAAAGCACTAGATAATAGTGAGAATTGGTTTTGTCTTTATACTTGATACCAGAAAAGTATTAGAAAAGTACTTACTTACTTAATACTGTTTTTTTTCTTTTTTTCTTCAATCAAACAATTTATTTATTCAGTATTGTTAATAAATGCTGTTAAAACTAAATCCTTACACATATCCTTTATATCTCCTATAGTGGAGATGTTTTCAGCCTTGAGTCCCAGAAGATACACATATAGTCACAGACTATTACTACTTTAACTCAGTTGTGCCTAATTATCTTCTACACATTATTTAATGCAGTAATATTAATCATTGTTCACAATGAAAGATTTAATTTAATTAACAAGATATTTCTCTTTGCATTGAAACGTCCTACCGTTAAAATGAAAATTCTGTCTTTATTTACTTTTAAAAACAGAGTTATTTACTTTTACTATAATTAATAATAACATATTGAAGTCATTGAGCTCCAAAACTCCAAAACACTTACATTCATTAGAAAACACGCTCCACAGAAGTCACATAGGTTTAAAGCGACACTTGGGAGAGCAAATGATGACTTTTTTCTTTTTCTTTTTTTTGATTGAGCTATCCCTTTAATAGAGACAGAGGATGTTTTTGATGAAGAGAGTGGCTTAATATAGCCAGGTATTCTCAGCACCTCTCACCCCTCTCCAGCAGCCCAGCGATTTGACCCACAGGATTAACAAGTCAGTGTTTATGACAGAGGCCACGGAGGAGAGCCACACACACATTTATCCTGAGCCCGATGCTTGTGTGAAACTCAACCCATGACTCACTAATGGAAGTTAACATCAGCATTTTAACTGGACATGTGCTGTCAGATGGCAAAACTGCGATGCCCTTAATTAGCAGTTAGTTAATTTGCGATTTAAGACTGGTATGTTGTGTAATAGATGCGAAATAAAGCCTAATGAATACATCAGCTGTTATGCAGTCAGTTTACTTCTATTTAAAGTTCCTTAGCAGAGTAATTTTCTAAATATGTGACGGACGCACGGCTAAGGTGTGAGTTTCCTTACGCTAATATAAGACGCAGATGAGCGCCTGCTTTTGCCAGGCCAAGACAACACACAGAAATGCACAAATGGCTTGATAAAGGGCCGGGTACATTCTTCAGCCATGCGCTGTGCCCGCAACCACGTTTTCGGACGATCCATCACTGACGTGAGAGCCAAGGGCTAAATGAAAACCAAATATGCCATACCTGCAGAAAGCTGAGCCAGCTAACACATGGGTGTCAGTTTGCTCATGTCGTGTAGGAGCATTTTATGAGGTGATGTTAATGGGATACAGAAAGGAGGGCCTTCTTCTGCACACTTCATCTCAGGGTATGTCATCCTTCAGGCCTGCTGAACCTGCGCAGGGGTCAGAAACAGAAGAACCAGATAGATTATTCAGACCAGATACACGTTGTTCACACACACAGCAAGACCGAATGCTTTTTAAAGGTCATAAAAAAGCACATACCAGATGTTAATTTCTACTCTGAAATGTTTTCTATTGCTTGAGTGTCAGCAATGTTAAAGATTATAATAGAAGTATTTCTGATATTAACTCCAGCCCTCACACCCACACGAGGACAACAAGCCACATGCTTTCTCATTTCCACTGGAGGCAACCAGTCAAACGTTCAGGAAATCCACTTCCAGTATAAACTCACATTGGATTGAAATCGGTCTCGTTCATTTCAATAAAAGTGAAACTTTGACGCTGCATCTTTTTTTCCGTCTTCTTTTTTTTCACTGATAGAATTGACTCAGGGACTGTAATCACAGCGTTCTTCATAAATCAGTGAGATGACGCTTAGTTTTAACGTATGCTGATTGTATATCATGATGGATTCGTAAGAGACATATGTTTAGTCCACAAAACCATATTTCAAATGTGAGACTGTCCAGAAACACATGCTTTGATCCATGGCAGGAGTTTTTAAACCTTTTGATGTCAAAGAATACGAAGAGTTTGACCGTAAATAATATCTGGTTAATATTTACTTTACTTTATTTACTTTAATATTTACATTTTTTTGTCCACTATAAGAATAATGTAAGATCTTACAAACAAGCGTTGACAGAATAAAATGAATTAAACAGTATAATGTCAGCAGCTTAAAGATTTTTTTCCTTATGTGCACACACTCCAATTCCCCTGATGCAATTTAAAGACCTATAAAATTAACTTTATAGTAAACAAGGGTCAGGTTCTCAATCCATTTGCTAATATGCACATAAAAGACATATATTCTTACCTAAGGTGGATGCATTTACAAAAATAACTTCCTACTAGATCTAAAAAGTTATGTAACTTTGACTTAACAGGCATGTGACATGCGATATCAGTGTATAGCATCTCACATGTTGCTCCAGTCATTCTTGAGCCAAAGCCTGTAAAAATGATCACATCGCATGGAAACGCTTCAAATGACTGCAAATGATGTTTGCAATATTTTTGCAATTTGGAATAACTTTAAACAATGTTTGGCGAACAGTAGGCCAAGAGCTGGAGTCTCTTTGTCAGTCACTAAGCCACAGGGAGACGAGGGGAAAGCGCAGGGGCGGTGGGTCGACACACCCTGGATCAGCGGCCCTGCATTACTCACGGGAACACAGAAAGAGGCTCTCTGTTGTGCTTTACAACTTTCTTCTCCAATCAGGGAGGAGAAATGGGCCCAGCCTGAACCAACAGCTGACAAACACACATACACAATAACACGCAGACGCAGAGAGACTTATTGCTTTAACACAAACACAGACGCACATGCACACCAGCCATGTAACATCGTCAATACCAGCACGCGCTGTAAAAATGCCAAATCCTGTGTTTCACAGGTGTAGCACTAAAAAAAGACAGCATTTAATAATCAGAATGAATTAAAAAAACAAGAAGTTGGGCTTGGACTTCTAGCACCGGGACCTTATCAGCACTGAATATACACGCTTGAAATCCATCAGGCGTTTTCATTTAGACCGTTTCCGGTCTTTTGTGCGTTAGACCCGAGAGGAGCATTTTTACAGGCCACCATGCATTAATGAAGCCATCTTGGCCATGCTTTAAAGAGAAGCCATTAATACACTGTTAAGACTACATTCCTGGGATGATTTAAGGAGGACCGCAAGACTCTGCTCTGGAGGAAAGGGTTTTATGGATGGAGGAGTCATATAGGGAGACAGCCAGGTCTCTCCAAAAACATTTCAAACAGAGAGGAACAGGCATGTGGGTAAGCAGTACAATGACGCCAGTGAAACGGCTGAAAAACCACTTCAAGACAAGGTGAACGTGAGGTGAGGTTGAAAACTCTGTTATCTCTAGTGAACATTTGAATTATATATCAGCACAGCAATTTGAGTAAAAGTTAAAACTGAACATAAATTTCTAAATCTCTAAGTTAACTGGTTTGTCCTCCTTGCTTTAAACTAAAGTCACAATGAAACCGAAGTCTCAGCAGAGCTTTTCCTCTGGTATACACGTCCAAATGGAATGGAGTATTGAGAAACAAAAATGGCAGGGACTTGGTTCTGTCAATTGTTCATGGATTTGTGAGACACAGGTCAGCCGAATGTTAGTTTGCAGATGATTGTAAAAAGGGCACTAAATGATCGGAGAGGTCCTGCGTATGTCACTGGAGAGAACATTATGCCAGAAGATTTAAGTCACGACAATATGATTAAAAATGACAAGGTCAAAAAAAATAATAATAATAACATGCATTTAGAGAAGAATTTCCATTTCATCCCAACTATGATGAAATGAACTTCACAAACCTGATGATCCAATTTCTAGTTTATCTATTTATATTAAAAAACCTTTCATGATTTCATGTTATTTCATTTTTGGGGGGTTACTTTATTTTTATTTAGTTTTAGTCATTTTAGTGCTTAGGTTAATTTTATTTTAGTTAGTTGCCAAGCCAGGTAGCATTTCTTTCTTTTTCTTTTTTCAATGTAAGGTTAATTTATGATTTTAAGGTCGTTTTAATTAACAAATTTTGGGTTTTAGTTTAGATTTTTAGTTAGTTAACAATGTTTGTTTAAGTACCCCTGTACAAACTTAAGGAGTGGTGAGACGTGCACGAGCATGAGGGACCTTCATACTCAGTTTCACCCTTTTAGGGGGGATTACCATGTATATTCTAATTATTTACATCCTCATCCAGTGTGTGTTATAGAGATGGAGAGCAGGCTGATTTATAGAGACATGTTGCTTTGGGAGGTCAGGCCTGAGGCACAGAGCTCCGGTATAAATCTGAAGCGCTATCAGCAACAAAAGACAAAAACTTATCATGCTTCTATACGTGACAGAGATAAATCACAACTCTAATATATCGAGTTAAACTTAGAGGAAGTTCTCCTGAAAGCGAGCGAGGAAGATGCCTGCCAAGATGTTCAATCCCATAACTGTTACCTGTCACATTAAACGAGACACAAACAAACAAGAAAGTAATATTAAGTGATCACAATATTAGATACAATATTACCTTTTTCTGTAATTGTATTGAAGTATAAAAAAGTTTCAAAATACGCCAAAAACAGAAAAGAAACTTAGTCTCTAAACAGTGCACAGCTTGGGTAACGGAATGAATCGATTCACTAAATGATTCAATGACTCACTCAAATCAACACGTTCACGGACAAGTGGGAAAACAACATTTGTTTTTTCTACAGCCTATTAACAAATGATGTAATTGAGAGCGATATTATAAAATATACATTTAAATATATATAAAAATAATAATAGAACATCATAATAACAAATTCGTCTGAATGTTCAGGCAAACAAATTTAATTATATATCAGCTGCATTGTTTTTGAATCACTTCTGTGCTGATACTCAGAAAAACTCGCTTGTGTTATATTGCTTCATTAGAATAGTTAAATTTAGCTGTTCATCATACACGTTGATGTTGTCTAAAGGCTGTAAATGTCATTAAAATAGAGTTACAAGCAATATAATAAACTGGATGTATTACAAATGGCGATTGCACGCAGACAAAGAACTTGTGGGGTAAATCCGAAGCCTAGCCAGTAACCGACAATGGCCTTAAATCATGATGATGAAACACTCAGGCAATGCAAAGCTCCGAGCCAATGTTAACATTGGACTTATGTAGTTAAGCCTCTGTCTGCAGGTTTCACTGTCAGACAAATACCCATATTACCCTGACCCAAAACTCCCATCTATAGCTATAAGCGAGCCTAATGAGACCTCCTCCCACTCACAGTAACACATGCATACACGCCAGAACCTACAGAAAAAAAATTAAGATGGCTAAAATGCAGTAGACGTTTTTCTCAGCGTCTTAAAATAGCATCATTAGCACACTGTGGTCATGTGGTTTTGAAATCTGTGATAAATGTCTTGGACATCTTAAGTATGATGAAGGCAGAGGCTTCACACCTTTCCGACAATCCGCTCTTCAACCTGTCATATGGCCAGCACAGGAGACATAGAGGTGGAGATGGTTACTCGATGATGTCCTGGGAAACATCTGTTCTCTGCTGACCAGAAGATACAACAAGAGCACTTGAGACAGACAGAAAGAGGGGCTGGGTGTGGGGGCATATAATAAAGATGACAAGAACATCAGGTCTGACTCATTTCCTCATATTCATGAGGAATACCAACAACACCACTAAGTGAAATGGCCTATTGTGTCATAGAACGAAAACTGCCATGGTACAGCAGCATCATAGAGCCACAGCTTTCCCATTGGGGCAGAGGTTAAAGTCTGGGATGCATCATGTCTCAATCCCATTCCAAGTTTCTCTCCAGTATATTTCGAGTGTAAGAAAAAGAAGTTATCCTCGCCACTTCATGTATGTAATTTCTATTTAGCATGTTGTGTTAAAATTATATTTGGTTACATTTTAGTAGCGACCAATTCTCTTTATTAATAGTTTCATATTAGCATGCCTTTGTTTATTAGTACTTATAAAACATATTCTGCATAATCATAGTCTACATCCTTAATCCTTAACAACTACTCACTATTAATAAGCAGCAAATGAGGAATTTATTGAGGCAAAAATTATAGTTTGTTAATAGCGAGAATCGGACCTTAAAATAAAGTGTGACGTTATATTTTCATAGAAAAGCATCCAAAATATTCTTTTTTTCTTTGCGTGGCTTCCTTCATGCAAGAATGCATTCTGAGATTTTCCTGGATTTTCAGGAAGCAGCTCAAATCTAGAGTCAACAGTCTGTTCACAATGACATTATTCTTCCTTTCAAGACTGTAAGCCACGGCAATTTTTCAGCACTTCCAAACATTTGCTCTTCTCATACCAAACTCATACCTGAAATTCACATGTGATGATTGTTTTCTGTGGTTACAAACATAGGCCACTGCGAGCCCTGTTACCAAGCCAGTTCAAATTACCAGGAGCTTTAAATGTGGTATTTTAAGTTCTGCATTCACTTTCAATTTTTTTTTCCCTGCAACTAGGCTGGTTTAAACTGGTTTAAGCTGGTTAGCGTGGTTTAGTTCATTCTTGGAAGACCAAATATTCTATCATTGCAGTTTTTAAAGGACTATTGAAACCAATTTCTCTGTGCAGGCTGAGCAAATGCCGTTTTGATGAATGGGACTGCTCTCTCAGAGTATCATAATCCTCTTCGGTTTCTATCTGCACCCGCATAAGGTTGCTCAGGCTGCCCAGGCACACTGTGTAGTAGACATGGCTGAATTCGCTACATATATTAATCTGATTATATACTTCATATTAAATGGACAGCTTGAGGTCATTACATGTGTCAAAAGAGATTCAAGAGTCACTGACGTGAGGACACGCTGATATGTCATCACCCAAGCACCGGTGCCATGATCTCCAAAAACTTGTGGTCTTCTCATGCTTGGTGACAGTATATGAGCTAGATATACAGGAATGCCAGGACTATAACACGACCCACATGGCTCCACGCGCAGCTTGGCACTCTCTCCATGCAGGACAGGCACAGTTGCCCGGCAACTGTTTAAGTCTGCTCCCCATTGGTGGGTTTGGCAAAGCCAGAACCTAGAAAATTTCTCAACACTGCAATCTGTTTTTCCATCAGTTACACAAAACCTGAAATGCCAAGCTGGAATCTGTTTCTGCTCTGCATTTAGACTGACAAACAGATCATTGCCAAATGACATTCCAGTGCTATATGCCAAAAACACTGCCGCGGGACTGTTTTAGGCTCTCGCTGGCTAGTGCTTTTAAGCATGAGCTTTCCATAAGCCATTGTCTCCCATTAGTCCCCAATGTGCCGGGCAGCCAGACCAGGGCAGAATTCCCCTACTTTAAACAGCACGTTTCTATGAGTCATTATATGGGAAAGAGAGAGTGCTGGAGGCATGCCTGGACAGATCGGAGTTCCCCTTTACAGCACACACACACACACACTGAGTCACACACTCCATGCACTCCAAAAGTTGTTTTTTTTTTATTCTTCACAAAGTGTCATTTGGGATCCAAAGTCCCACTAAATTTGTCTTTATCTATTCTGTAGCTCATTTCTGTTCAAAATGCTGTTCTTAATACAGACCTCAATGACTTCTGCCAAGTAATATTGTAATTAACACCATGTGGCTGTAAAGCATCCATATGTTCAGTTTTAAAGAGACTACTGTACATAAAATCCCTTGATGCTGTGTCATTCATACTGCATTGCCAAGTACTACTTAAAAGGACAGTTCACCCCAAAAATAAACATTCAATATTCATTTAGTCACGCTAATGTCATTTTTTTCTGCAGAACATGAACGACTCTTTTTTTTAGGGATGTTGGGGCCTAAACAAAATTAAACCCCACTGGCTTTTATTGTATCACTGCATGGACCTTTTTTGTTGGGTTTGTTTGTTTGAGGTTCTCCGAAACAGTTATTATAAATGTACATTAAATTTAAATATATGTATATAAAAAACTGTGTTAGATTTATGATGTTAATATATTTAGAAATATCTCATCACAGATTGTAAAAGAGTCTATTGAGATATTCTTCAAAATATCTTCTTTCATTTTCTTTATCAGGTTTGGAATGATGGGAAGATGAATAAATAATGACAGAATTTTGTGAACTGTCCCTTTAAAAACAGGGGAGAGCTTTTTAAACACAGATTGTGAATGACCGTATTCTACATCCTTAATTCTATAATAACTGAACTTAACAAAAACCTTTAAACAAATTTCATTTAAATTTAGACCATATAAATTCTCACTTTTAACTTGCTTATTAGTATGCCTATTATTAAAATATTAACTGTTAATTAGTAATTAACAAGCAAGACCATATTCAAGATGATTTTTAATGGACAGTTACTTTTAAAAGTAATGCATTATAATATTGTGTCACTCCCTAAAAGAGTAACTAATTACGATACTTAGTTACTTTTTATGAAAAGTAATGAGTTACTTTTTAAATATAAAATACTTTACTAGTTACTTGGAAAAAGTAATATTACTGCGTAACTTGTGTTACTTGTAATGCGTTACCCCCAACACTGTGCATGACCACATCCCACTTGATACCTAAACTACTAATAAGCTACAAATTAGGTAAAAGTCATAGTAAATGGTTTGTTTCTGAATTCTTTCAGAATTTTTAAGCAATATGATGGTGATTATTTTCTCTTTTTCATTAAATTCAGTATGACATTTAATGCATATTTTGTCCTCCTATTACCAGTCTGACTACGTGGGCGGCCTCTAGATTGATTTTCCCCTAAGAGTGAAACCACACTAAAGACAATTTCCCTCAAAAGACCCAAGTTGGCCTGTAGGACGTGTGGGAGAACGTGATCTTTTTATGGCCAGAGGGCAGACTTCACGTGGAGAGCAGCAATTAACACACAGGTAATCGATTTTCTGGTGAGGAGGTTTGTGAGTCCTCTTAACAGCACCCTGTGAGAATAGCACTCAGTATGGACAACAGGGATTTAAAGGGATAGTTCACCCCTCATGTTGTTTCAAACCGACAAAATTCATTCATTCATTCATGCATTCATTTGGAAAAGAAGATTAGAATGGAAGTCATACTGGTTTGGATCAGAGTTATTGTTGTTAACTAAAACTTTCCTTTCCAGATGGAAAAACAAAACAGCTAAAATCACCCTAAGCTGGTTGACTGGTTTTAGCTGATCAGTAGGCTGGTTTTAGAGAGGTTTTGACTTCCTCTTTAGTTGGTTGGGCTTGGAGACAAGCCAAAATCAGCTACTTTCAGCTTAAATCAGCTAAGACCAGCCAACTAGCTTATGAAAACTTTTTTATTTAATTTGAATAATAATTAACTAAGAATTCAAAAACTTAACTTAAGCTTATTTAATTTTTTTTTAATAAAATTATGATTAATTTTCACGTACTAAAAAAAATTATTAAACATATTTTTACAATAGTAGTAAAAAACAAGTAAAGAAAATTTTAAACTGAAAACTAACGCATAATGTGACACTATTTGGACTGACATGAGGGTGACAGAATTATTGTCAGGTTTTTTTTTTTCAGTTCAATACGTTTAAGCTACGCATTAGAATTATAACCACATTCATCTGGCAAGTCATAAATTTGTATCAGCTGTATAGAAAAGTAGGAAACAAGCAGGTTGTTACTGCCAAAACAAAACAGGAAAAAAATCTGACTAAATCTGACCTGGGATCATTTTGTATAGTCTAAACAGATCTTATCAGATCTTACGGATCTGATTAGCGTTCCACACTAACATGCTTTATGAGTGTTGGATCAGGTCAGTACTGTTTATCTACCCCATCAGACTATAAAGTAACTCTCAGCTGTGATTCGAAGTCTCTGGCTAAAGTCAAAGAGGGCCCATACTAAAAGGAGATCCGAGAAAAGCCTGAAAGTGGGACAGACCCCTGTACGTTGGGTTCCTCACTTACGTCCTGCCTGCTCTTGTTAGAAGGAGGTCATTCACACCTTGCAGTGCTCAATCATGAGAAGCAGCCGCGCCTGGCCCAAATAAAGCACTACATTCCCCTAGCAGAGAGGTAATGTAGCACACACCATGGCAGGCGAGTATTTGCTGTGGGAGTGAAACAGCTGTGGGCTACAGCAACATTGACAGGCCATTTAAAACATATATAGGGCTAACAGCTTGAAGTCAACTTCAAAATTGACCCTATTTACTTCCTTAAAGCATGATCATTATGAGCATTTCATTGTAGCATGCTCTTGCAGAAAGATGTTATAATGTTTGGTTTACAAAAAAATAACAAAATCTGCTGGGGTCACTTTGGACCACACAGGCTAATGTTAAACAATGGACAAAAAGTTATTTTCAGAAATTGCTACCCAGTTCGGCTCAGTCCTGGAGGTAACGCCTAAGATTCAATAAATTCCTCAAGGTTAAAAGGCCTTAAAGTTTACTCTTAAATATTCTGAGCTACTCGATCTCATTAATGTGCGTATAAATAGCGCGGCAACTAAAAACGAAAACCGTGTTATAGATACGCAAAAATGTACTTTGGCGTGTATATGCTACGCGATGGGTATAGGATTAGGGTTGTGGGAGATTTGGGGATCACATGCACGCGAAAACAGCGCATCGTGTGCACGCCAGCAAATTTCGTATCAAATGCACGCGAAACTGCATATTACATGCACGCTAAAACACGCGCGTGTCATATATACTCCAAAGTCCTCATCAATACGAGATTTCCTATTATTTATTCGTATTTTCAGGAGACCGGGCTGATAGTGAGAGACAGTTTGCATTTATTTGTTCAAAAGTGAAGTGAAGAGTGAAGATTCCTATTAAAAAAAAACAAAGTCTGTTCTTTTGTTTTACGTTCATTTACTTTTTATTGATCATACAATCCTGTAAAAATGATCAAGGTTTCCACAATAATACTGAGCAACACAACTGTTTTCAGCAATGATAATGACAAGAAATGATGCTGTTTTACCCCCTAATGGCAACAACACATCATCTACGCAAACGGCTCAGTCCTCTCTTTCTAAATATATCCCTTTAAAAACCCCAAAGCATGAGACAAAAGAGGCGCTTAATGAATACAGGAGAGGCTCTGGGAGGCTTTTTATTTGGACAGCTGCGATAAAACACATGTAAGTCATTCTTGAAGAGCACATTCCTGTTGGATGTGTCTAATGAGAATTGTGCGGGAGGTGACTGGCTTATCGGAGCCTCAGCAATGTGAAGAATGAGGATATTGCTCGAATACGAATACTTTATGTTGGGAATGCCAAGTGAAGTGCAGACATCATGAGACTTGTACACATAGGCTACATGTGAGTTTGTAATGTGACTATTATCTCTTTCAATTAAAGTCCCATGATAGCTCTATGAGGGTCTGTGGCATGAACACACGTCAAGATGTTGGAAACCAGTCTTAGCGTTGCCCTTTAACTAAAACATTTAAAACAAATGGTAACCAAAGGTAATCTTCTTTGTTTATGAACTTATTAGTTAAGTTGTTGTGTGAATATTTATCAGTTTCAGTCATAGAAATAAAAAGCACCTAAACGTATGGTTAAAAGGTTTATAAAACTCAGTAGCGCCTCCTGGTGGATGACGTTTAAGAATGCTCGCGTAAACTAGATTCAATAAACGTGGTATACTGTAAATTACTTAAGTCATAACAGATCCCAGCCCTCCAATTAGTAATACTTTGTTTACGTTTGATGTAATCTTCTATTTAAAATACCTGCATTGTGAACGAGAGCAACCAGACATCCTTGTCATTCCCAGAATTTCCAGACAAGTGTGTAACTTTCCCATCTGAACTGAACTACTTATTTTAGGGAAGTTATAATTAAATCACCTATAAACACAGTGGCATTTTCTGCCCAAATAAAAACATGACATTGTGGTCGGTTAGAGGACTGTCCTTTTTAAGAGGAATTCAAATTTAGGGTGGTTTCAGTCCCGAACATTGTGGCAAACTAAGATTATGAAGGATTATGAATTGTTTTTCAGAGAGGATTCAACTATACTGTCTAAAATAAAGGTTCCAAATGGTTATATTTGTAGTGATGCGATAGCCTAGAACTATATTTGGTACTCCAAAGAACCTTTCAGTGAACAGCAAACTTAAAAGAACTGTTATGTGTCGTCAACATTAAGATTTAAAGAAACTTTAGGAGACTTTTGTGCAATAGACAGGTTCCTTGGCCTTATCAGCTATCATTGCAACAAAAGAATATTTTTAAGAGTGCAGAATAACGTCTTCAGATCGTTTTGAAGAGGTTTGACACAAATCTCTCCCTGGTATAAGACACAAATTCTTTATGTATGCACATATTTCATGAATTGCTCCAAGATTCAACCGTGCTCAGAAAGGATAGATCGAAAGATTTTCTCAATTGTTGATATTCTATTGTATAAAAATATAAATAATCCACAAAATTGCTATTTTTTAAAATTATGTTTTTACATATACTTAATGCCACTAATACTGGCCTCCCTATGATGATGCAGGCTTTGTCCACTAGATGAAGACAAATTTACACTTCAAGTCAAATTCAAATCGGCCGGTTAAAAACTGATGGACAAGACAAAGAATTCAATACCCTTTGGTCATTTTAAGTCATGCCAAAACAAGTCATTTATTGTACATTTCAAATTTGTCATAACTCTTGAGGGTTTTAAACTATTATTGAATTTTCGGAACGTTTTTTTTTTTTTCATTTGTCTACTTGTGTATGAATGAGTAATAGTAATCTAGTTACATACCCACACACTGGACTAAAGAAAGACCTATCTACCAAAAGGCATAAACAAACGAAAAAAGGTTCTGTAAAGCATGACCCACAGAAAAACGTCAAACTGTGTTACGTCTAACCTGTAAGAGTGGACACAGACACAGCACTTAAAATGTGCAAAAATGACATTGTTGCTGTGAATGGGTCATCCAACAGAAATTATACGAAACATGAAATTTTTCATATGTGTATTTGTTCAGAAGCGACTGCTCAAAATCAGACTTCCTTTCTGTAGAGTGATCATGAGGAATGAGTCTTGTCTGTGACCAATGATTTATACATTACTTAGTTGCACGTCTAACTTGTCATTTCTCATAAAACTGTATAAAAGACAGCCTTTCCTTTATTCATTAAGGTTGATGAGTGGCACATCGATACAAATATTAACTAGTTTCTGTACAACATTTACAATGAGTGAACAATGCTACAACACAAAGAGAACAGAAAGATATAAAAGTTCCTCTATAACCGAACAGATTAATAGTTACTAAAACGACCGAAACATTAATTGTTCCATTCCAAATAAAGGACACAAACAGAAAGAGGTTAAGACCATGCAAAGAAACAGATTCAGTACAATTTGTGCAACAAAGCAAAACTAGTTTGTGACAATCGAGCATGTAGCAGTATTGGCTCCTTTCCCAATCTACTCAAGAATTTAAAATACTGATTCACATAGTAGCTGACCAGCTGAATCTGGAAAATGGTAATATGGGAATACTGCGGCATGGTGATACATTCATGGGATGTACAATTCAAGCACTTTTATTAAATGTGCAGCTTCCTTTATCCATGGCACTGATGTACAATATCATCCAAGTGACTAAAAATGTTTTTGTCTTTTTCTCACCAAGGCTGCATTTTATTTGATCCAAAATACAGACTTCAATGAAATGATTAGAATTCTAATATATTCAGTTTCTTCTCAAGAAACATTTTTTAGTGGATTCTTGATGAATAGAATGTTTATTTGAGATCAAACTCATTTGTAACTTTCTAAATGTCTTTACTGTCACTTTTGATCCTTGCTCAATACATTTCTTATACAATCTTGCTGACCCCAATTTTTTCAACAGTAGTGTGCATATCTATCTATATATCTTTTATTTATGATTTGCATGTTTGAATGTAGACAAAGCATTGTTGTAGTAGAGACATTGACATTGATCTTAATATTTTAACCAGACTTGATTATGGCCATAATTGTGGGGCTTTTGTAGTTCTTGTTAAACAAGAAGACTTCATTATATCGTAATCATTTACCTCTCCTCTCACTCATTATGTATAACATCCACCTCTACCTTAAACGTCAGTGGAGCATTTCATCCAAACGTCTAAGAAAAATAAACCTTTCTTTTTCACATTTTCAATAGAGTTTTCTACGTATATATACTATATTGTACAACCGTGTCATCTGTACTCACATACTTCACTTGTGCTTCTACATGTGACCCCTCAGTCAAAGGATGTTGAAGGTCAGTACAGACTTATCCGTTAAAAGCTGTAACATCATTTCAGCCCAGCTAAAAGCATCAACCATTAACAGCAGTGTATCTCGGGGATGGACTGACATGGTTTTATTATTTGGTTATTATATGGTTTTCACAGCAGACCACAAGGTATGTTCGCAGAGAACATATCTGCTGATTACAGGATGTCTTTCTATTGCTCCGTCCATTGATTCAGACTTCGTACACAAACAGCACTTTAGAAAGAAATCATTGAGGGCTGATTAAATGCTCAAATAATATTAATAAACCCCACATGCACATACAGCTCTCCTATATGGCGTGATGTTTTGTTCGTGTGTAGAATACAACACTGAGTTGTACATACTCAGAGGTAGTGTGTATGTAACTGAGAGTGAAAAGTACACTTCTACTCTAGATTCCAGTTTCATCATTTGTTTGGATCATTTCTACAGCCTAAACGCACAGCGTGATGACATGAGTAGTGATGGAAACCGTGACCCGCGTGTGTGAGACGGAGCACATGAGAGACACACGATCATTTCCACAGCGGCTTGCTCTGTAAATACATGATGTACTGGGGCAGAAGCGATGCATTTCACACCCCTGGCCTGACGAGGGAGCTCTCCGCCGACTGTGAGTCCTCTGTCCGCTCTCGGGAGCCTAATGCTTGATCTCTAAAATGGAGGGGTTATGGTCGAGGATAGCCAGAATGATCTTGTCCATGTACTGCCTTAAACGGAAGTTGATCTCCTCTTGTTCTTTCAAAGCTTCAACCAGCTGGAAAGATGAGTGACAGAATTTAGATGTAGATGCAACAAAGCATATTAAAAAACGTCACTATATATTATAATATATTAGTTATTATTATATTAGTATATACTAGTTAATAGAAGGTAGAAAAGCAATTAAAAAATCCATGCAACATGATTACAGCCAACAAGGCAGAAAAACATCAACACCTATAATATGCACTGGGGGTGGGGACTGGGACAAGGTCAGTGTTCTGTAGGTCTCTGTACACTGTGAGTGTTGTTCTCACCTCATCTCTGGAGGCATTGTCGATCTCTGCTGCCAGTGACTGGGCCTTGGTGTGACAAGCGAACAGGTTTTTGGCCTCGTAAAGACTGAGGCTGAGAATCTGTCCGTTCAGATCATCGTTCTGGTCTCTGAGTTTATAGTTTTCCTATTAGAAGATTAAACACATCAGTGTGCAAATTACACTGAATGTAAGTATACATATACAGTATACAGCAGTGGGGGCCCCAGCACACTTCTAAGGGAGCCACAAAATGGCTCAATATGTGTATATAAAAGTGCGATTTCCAGACCTGGAAAAGTCACAGAAATATCTCTAACGAATATGAGTTCTTCTAATTATCTAAGATTTCAAAATTGCTATTTGTGATTTTAACATTTTAATCTGATATTCACAAAAGACTTTCACTAGCCGTAAAAAAGTGTGAACCCTGATATACATTAAGTTGTCGAAATGCCTAGAATTGAGGAATGTAATTTTTGTAAATGTAATTAATTAATGAATAATAGTTTTTTATCTATTTGAATACATTTCCATTTGTTGTTCCCATAATTAATAATAATAATAGCAGCTTTGTTGTTGCAGTAAAAATATCTTCGACTACATGAATATTGTCTTGGAGAGTGAAAGGCCTTGGAGTCAAAAGGTTAGTGAACCACTGATACACAGTATGCTGTACGTGTCTATTCTTTAGAGCAATTCTAATTAATATCCTCATAATTTTCAGCGGATAATAATTGTTTTTAAATACAGTGCATAAACCACGTTTGTGATACCTTTACTTCACATGCTTGACAGAGTATACACAGAAACCATATACAATATATCATATAAACAATCACGGAATCGACTGATTTGCAATGATATTTGCATTTTCAATTTGTTATTAGATAACATATTTGCACTGTACCTGCTTAAGTCGCTTTACTTCGTGCTCCAGTTCAATCTCTCGAGTCTTGGCGTTGTACTCGGACAGTCCTGCAGCATTACGGCCACGGCCGGGCTTCTCAGTCTCCAGTTTAAAGAGCTGTAAGTGCTCCAGTTCACGCCGCAGGTCCTCAATCAGCTACATGTACATGGGAATTGTGTTAGAGCTCTGGACATTTATGTTCGTGTGTATAGTAGTGATCTGTAATAAACACGACACTGTGTGTACCTCTTGCATGGCCTCTCGCTCCTTCTGAAACTCGTGTCTGTTCTGCCAAAGTTTATCCATCATTTTCCTGTACAGATCCATCTCATCCTTCAAACGCAGACTTGTGTCTTCCAGTTTATCTGTCATACGCTGCTTCTCCTGCGTACAAGTATGCATACAAACATACATAGTGAGTGACCAAAATATCTATGATACGAGTAATCAGTCATTAGTCTGTCTAAAACCATTCTTGTCTCTACAGCAAGACATTACTGATTTAAAATTAAGCCATACCCCCCTATTTCTCAACATTATCACGTAAAATAATTTTGTAAAAACTTGCATCACATCTGTTAGACAAAATTGTACATACAATATACAAAGATCTAAATCAACAATTTATTACTTTTACGCTGCAATATCACCTAGTCCCAATCCTCTCTATATAAAGCATTAAATGTTACCTCGTCATTTTCTCAACCACGTCATCTCAAATGTACATGATTTTTAAAATAACACAAATAACGATTTTAATTAAAATAGCCCATGTGCAAGTGAAAAGCAGCCTCAAATGTGTTACTTTAGAAAGCACAGTTTTCATATACGATTAAAAATAAAGGTATAAAAGCTGTCACTGGGGTGGTATCTTTTCAAAAGGTACACTTTTGTACCTATTAGGTTCAAATATGTACCCTTTAAGTACTTTAGGGTACCAAAATGGACCCTTTAGGTACAAACACGTACCTTTTAAAAAGGTACTGACCCTGCGTTAAGTGTGTTTTTTAACGAGTCTCATCCATGTGCGTGGACTCACAGAGATTGGTTATTTTATTTAAACATCTTCATTTGTGTTCCACAGAAGAAAGAAAGTCAAATACATCTAGGATGGCATGAAGGTGAGTAAACAGTAAATTATTTTTGGATGAAATACCAATTGTAGGCATTTTAGACACAACATTATCATTTCTTGAAAAGCTGCTTTGAAACACTGTATTATAAAAACACTATACCAAAGAAAAAAGAAATTCCTTTGCCAGCCATTTTGGACCCCAGTGCAGCTGTTTTTATGTAGGCAATAAGCTTGCAACCATAAAATCTGACCATTTCACCACAGAATAGCTCCTTTAGCTGATTTGAATCTAAAAAAAAAAGTATTTTCAGCCTAGTCCACAAGAGGACCTTTAATTTTTCAGCTCTATCAGACAATGACCTAGTTTTTAGATTCATGCAAAAGCTACAGCGCAGAAAGTCGTGCGGTTGCTCGTCGATGTTTCAGTCCATCTCGTCTAAATACAGGGCTGCTAATGTCATGCAGACAGGAGCTTTCACACTCATTACACTAGCTAATGCAAGCCGTATGAAAGAGTGACAAGCCCCAGGGATCTCGCTGCCGGCTGAAATGTGTCAAAAGATGCTTCAGTGAGGTCAGAAGTAAAAGTAGGTGTGTGAACGTGTGTCGGTCGGGGAGTGTTTAAATGCGAGAGTGCTATCTTTTAATTGGTAGACAAACCGTTTGATGCGTAACCTGATGTGTGATGTAGGTTGTGTGGTTGTGCTGATGGACAAGGGATTGATGCATATCTGACCTGGTCCAGTTTCTCACTTTGAGACTTGAGTCTGCACACATTCACTTTCATCTCTGCATTCTCCTCTTCTAGCTGCTGGACCCTGTGGGGAGAAATCATCCATTATAAAACAGCATGCCACACACTGCCCTTCTAAAAAGGTCTTAAAACCTTGATTAGGTACCTGTTACTAAGCATTTCAATCTCGGTGCTCTTGTCTCTCTCCATCTTACTGTAGGCCTCTCTGTGTCTCTTCAGCTCCTCCTCTAAACATTGCTCTGCACGCGTCTCCTGATCTTTGATCTGCTCCTCCAGCTCATGTACCCTGATGGATGAAAACGTAAAAACACATACAGACATATAATACATGAGCTTACATCCCTTATGCTCATCAACTAATAACTGTCTGTAACTAATACCTGTGAACTAGTTGTGTGTTTTCCTGCTTAAGTTTGGATTTCAGATCTCCATTAGCCAGACTGTCGTTCTCAAGCTCTGTTATCTTCTTTTCCAAATAACTCACCTGCAATAGAAATAAAGAATAAAGTACAAACTATTATATTTATTATGAACAACCTTCTCTGAATCATGTTTACAAGAAAACTACATTATTGTAGTGGCTTTAAAAACTGTATCCAAAACATTTGAATTTTCTGCTTTGAGTAATTAACAGGGTCTTCAGTGACCACATTATTCTGCTTCCAGGACCTTCTCTGTGATGTCAATATCACAGGAGTCGATGCTGTCTCTGAACAGGTCCTCTGTGCTGCCCTGACTGCTGCTGAAGTTGCTGTGGTGGAAGAGCTGACTGCGGGACACACAGACAAACAGAGAATTAGGAAACTGAACTGAAGGTACTAACCATTCTTATCTTTAAACAGCATCTGAAATAAATACTGCACTACGGTAAAGTAGAATGCATGCAAAAAAAAAAATACCCGGATGGCTTCTGCTGAGGATTCTGAAGGGTGCATTTGAAAGACAGTTTTCTATCAGGATTTATGAATGGCAGTGGAGGTCATGTGACAGTAACAACATGGAGGATGTAGTATGTGCAAATTTAACTCGTACCCATATTCACCCTTTATACTAATACTATGCTACACTGTATCAGTGCATCCGTTTTAACAGTTAAAAAGTAAATTCAGATTTAAATGTAGCATGCAATTTCTGACACACTGATAGTCAGGCAATGGGTATTAAGCCAGTGCTTCTTAATCTCATATTCTACAAATCATGTGGAATACAAAAAGATGAGAGACCTACCGACCAAATGCAGTACTGGAAATTTTCCTGTTTGGGCTGTAAAGAAATGGAAAAGATGCCTATATTACGAGAAAAAACATTTCATAAAAATTACAAAATGCCATGCAGTCCAAGTTTGATTAGTATCTAGATAGATAGATAGATAGATAGATTCACTTCTGCCCCAAGTGGCCAAGATCATGCACTGCAGTCAGTTTGTCCCAGGTCATGAGATTACACTGATAATCAGACAGCTCTGGAGGACCTCAGTAAAAATAGAATACCTGCACTGTAATTATAAACCTCTGCCTGTGTTTATGTAACTGCGTGACCCGCGTCACTCTTTAAAGCCCTCCTCTCATTACATCACACAGGTCTGAACTCAAACAGCTCGCAGAAATACAACCCAGCTATCACAGCACACATTTAACTACAACAACAATGATAAAGCCAGACAATCTGCAAACCAAGGGGGATGA
Organism: Enteromius afrohamiltoni; assembly: GCA_034779775.1. Taxonomy (NCBI): domain Eukaryota; kingdom Metazoa; phylum Chordata; class Actinopteri; order Cypriniformes; family Cyprinidae; genus Enteromius; species Enteromius afrohamiltoni. The sequence continues at coordinate 6,341,898 of JAUYWG010000033.1, read as the reverse complement.
CGACAAACACTCAGCATTCACACACAAGACCTCGAGGCACACACAGTTCTTCGTGACCTGTCATAGCTGGACATTAGTACAAATAAAAACTTTTTCTGATGGCCTTCTCACTAAAGTCACTCAACAGCAGATCTATCGACAAGTCTGCCTAGTGATTTACATATATCTAGACAATACTTCATTTATACAATAACTGTCTGCTAATCATTATAGAAATGTTCATAGTGGTGCCGATCATGCCTTGCATGAATGCATTTTAACTTCAGCAGAGTATGCAGTGGAGGATTTGGACAAAAAAGCCAGAGGATTAATAGCTAAAGGCCACAGAATGCCACATGACCTCACTTCCTCATCACACCTATTCAGCCAGAGAAAAGGAAGTACTGACGCCGTACTGATCAGCGTCTCGCGCTCGGTTCTAAAAGGTAGCCACTTGATTATGCTGTCACCTTGTTTTATTATAATTTAAAGATGCAATTTCATTCAATACTGGAAATATATATAAAAATACAATTCTTCCCAAATGAAACATCATACACTATTACTTATGAATTATGGAATTTTATTAGGTTACATTGTTATTAATAAAGTCTGTTTTTATATCTTATAACAATAGAACAATTACTTTCAGAAACAAGGCTGCTGAAGAGTGTACTGTGTCTATTGCTTATTTGTCTCTATACTTCTGAAATAACTCATGCAGTCCCAGGACGGCTAGGATATTGTTGTCTGTCTACAGTAGGAGTTATGTGGCGAGGCAGCTCACTGGGTTTTAAGATAGAGGATCTCTGTCTGCGGTATCATGTCTCGGTGTGTCAGCAGCAGAGGTGGAAACCTCATAATCCCATGAATGCTTTAAATCTTGTTACAGATGAAAGATTGCGGCGGCGTTCTTCTGAAGTGCCGAATTTGTTAGGTGTCCACATAATAATAAAAGGATTATTTCAGCAGTTTCCATCCAATTCCACCACACACACACACCCACTTAAACACCCCAGGCTTTTCTTGAGGGGCTCAGTTTTCCCTCACTGTCTGATAACATTCACAAAGATTAGTAAACCCTTGACTGGAACACCGTTGCTATGGTAACAGCTCCTCTGATGAAACCCGTGTCTCGATAAAGCTTTTGACAGAGCGGGGTGATTAAAGAGACTCATAAAAATATATCTAGCTTTACCTACAGTGATCTGAGACATAAAGAATCCTCTCAGAAGTGCAGGGCTGTGCCATTTAATATGAACTCTAGATGCTGCAAAGTTAAGGGCACTACAGAGAGCACTCAAAGGGAGACGTGAGTCCTGAAATACAGACGTAGTATTTTGAAAACAAGCCGGTTCCCACATGCTAAAGTTTTTTTTTTAATGCATTTTTGTTTAAATGTTGGAAATAAGGTCTGTGGTCAGCAGAAGCTCAATATATTTTCACATTTGTTCTACTGGATAAAATACATCACCCCTTTGTGTTTTTTTTTTGTTTCAAATGTTATGTGCCTTGCAAAAGGCTGTTGCTTAACCAGGAGCTAAACGGGACTACAGAGGTTTTTGGGGGACATTAAAATCATCATGCCAGACAGGAAAACTCATCTCCTCACTAATCCGCTTTCATTGTGTTCAAACCCTCACTCTTACAAATGAACTTCCAACTTGATTTTAAAATAAGACTCAAAGTGTCTTCATAGGCTTTGAATAACGTTTAACTTCTAGCGATTGTATTTAGGCTCCGATATCATAAAAGCTTTGTTCATTTGTGCAGATGAACAAAATGACGATTGTAAAAGAATGAACTTTTGTTGGTCACAAAGCTTATTTTCTGCAACAATCGAAATCGAAACAGAAAAATACTGTACATCATCCCTGTAGCAATACATTAGAGTAACATGCTATTATCTTAGCAATATGCTAATGTCAGACTCTGTCTCCTCTTACCTGTTAGCTTTGAGGTTCTTGAGTCTGGCCTCTAGGTCATTGAGCAGATTGACTTTCTTGCAGCACTGAGAGCAGTAAACATCCAGCAGCTCACTGTTGTACAGGTGTCTTATCTTCTGAGGGGTCTGACCAGCACTGCAAACACCATTAACTGATGATCAATACTCACAGTAGAAGCATTCGTATTTTACTTGCTCAGTGTATTTAATAATACAAAATGCTAAGATATTTCAAATTTTGCTTAGCTGAGAAAGAATGTCTAATAATGTTATTGATTTATGATAGGATAATCCTTGATAATCACACAGAGCGCATGAGAACAGCTAACGATTACAAAACTCCCACTGTACGCCAAAAGTCTTATATAATTATCAGCTGTTGTGATTTCATATTTTACAATGACTTGATTAATGGCTGTCAAAAGAATTACTGCCACAGAGTGTTTTTGTGTCAGAATTATAACTACTATACATTAATAATACTCTTAGTGACTCTTATGAAAATATATTAATCGTCGTTCAACCTCAGAAAATATTATACGTTGTTATATTTATTATATATATATATATTTTTAACCCCAAGAACATTTTAAGCACATCCAAATTATTGTTACCATTACTTTATATTTGTATGCTTTTGTTTGGGGTATGGACGTGCTTAATTGCCATGAAAACAATAGTTAAGTTAAATATAATTATATTTATTTCTTTTTGTTTTTGACTTTTTCATGTCTGGTTTTACGTCCTTTAAAAAAGCTAGGTTAAATACAACCCAGTGCTGGGTAAAATATGGACAAACCCAGTAATTGGGTTGTTTTTGCCCAGCAGTTAGGTTACTAACCAGAAGGTTGGGTTTAACATTTAACCCAGCCGCTGGGTCAAAACAACCCAATTGCTGGGTTTGTCCATATATTGTAAGCAGCATTTTTAGCTATTCACACTTATTCATCCATGCAATCAAATGAAACCGATAATACAGAACACCATATGTCACCATGGACCACAAAACCAGTCATAAGTCGCTGGGGTATATTTGTAGCAGTAGACAAATAACTTTGTATGGGTCATAATTTCCTACCATAAATATATTAAAGCCTAATCTTTGGTTAGTAATAAGCATTGCTAAGAACTTCATTTGGATGACTTTAAAGGAGATTTTCTCAATATTTTGATTCTTTTTCTCCCTCAGATTCCAGATTTTCAAATAGTTGTATCTCACCCAAATATTGTCCTATCCCAACAGACTACACATATGTTTCATGTGAGAGGTGTGTGCTAAAGTGATCTAGTTAACCTGGAGGGCAGAGAGGAGCCTAAGTCAGAGAAGCCATTGGTGCGTGTGTCATCATCAGGGATGGGGCTGCTGGGAGTGAAGTCCACATCTTCTCCTTCTCCATAGTCCTCAAACTGCTCCTCCACCGAGATTACAGAAGCGGCTCCCGACGACACCATCTGACCACAGCTAAACCCAAAAACGCAGGTCTCACTTTATGTAATCCTTACAGTTGATTATTTATTTATTTTTAATTTTATTAAATGTAATTATATTTTAATACATAATTTGGTAACACTTTAAGGTGTCCTAGTTACATGCTTACTATTATAATAACAATAAATTAAGCATTATAACATGCAAGCCAGTGCTTGTAGTTAATTCATTTACTTTTAGTCAAATGAATTTAGTACAATTATTTCAGAACTTAAATGTATATACGCTGTAACAAGGACAAAGTAAAGTAGAACCAATAATTTATTAAATCTTTAATAACATATACTGTGCTTTTTAACAAAATCATCCATGCTGCTGACTTGTTTCCATGTAGAAAGAGTCCCCCCAGTCCTTCTTCTTTATCATCATGACGTCCTCCTTCAGAGGATTCAGACCCTGCCCCGCTGTCTCCGGCACTGTCCATGTCTGCCTCCTGCACGTCCCGTCCGCCCATAGCTTCCTCATCAGAATACAGCTGGCACTCTGGGTACGGCCGCGTGCACACAATGATCGGGGGTCCCAGACTCCCCTCCCCGTGCTGCAAACAGATATCAAAACCTGTTGAATAAAGTCATGTAGCACAAAATGCAAATGTAACATCAAAACTAGAGCAGACTACTCTCACTATGTGGTCTCTTCACACACACACTGAGGTGAAATGAAAACTTAAGAAGACCTTTCTCAGAGGGACACAAAAGATAACCGGTCAAAGGTTACAGAAACTTTGCTCATTAACCCCAGAAGACTCAACGGATGCCAAGAAAGGTCATCATGGTGAACTGGTGTGAAAGTATTCGGTTGTTATAGTAACACAAGGATATAGACAGAAATGGTGCTCTCAGAATAAAATACGATTGAAATATTCTGCATTTAATTTATATTTCTCTGTTTTTTTTGTTGCATTCATTCTGTCCTACAAGTGCAGTCCAAAAAATTGAAATACTTATTAAAATTCATGTCACATCTCAATGGCAAGAGGACAATGGGAATCAGCTGATGTTGGCCAGTGGCTCATTGTTATTTGCACAGACAGAGCAGAATAATCATCGCACTGTAAGAGATTGTTAAATCTATGGTAAGTCTTTATATGTGTTTAAATGCATACATTTCTGACACTTTCTGTCTGTCCAGTATGACAGTGTATTTATATTTGCATCTATGTGTCTTGGGAGATACTGTATTATTAAAGCGAGAGAGAGTTATGGCTCTTTATTGCTTTCTGGGGAACTACAGTGCACGCCAATGTGCTTTAAAATGACTTAGCTCATCCCTCAGAGATTATCATCAGAGACATTCATTCACAAGGCAATGCTACAATAAAACTAGTGACTTCTCCACTACTTTAATACCATGTGAAAAATTCAAACAAATAGCCATAAATTCCTAGTTTGTCATACATTGACCCCAAATGTATTTGAACTCTTTTAAATTAAAGGAAAGGACGTGACAAGTGGCCAGGTATGGTTTCCCATACTAGGAATTGGTGCTCTGCATCTAACCCATCCAAGTGCACACACACACACACACAGCAGTGAGAAGTGATCAACCACGCACACACACCGTGAACACACACCCGGAGCAGTGGGCAGCCATTG
>JAUYWG010000033.1:6315727-6329995 GCA_034779775.1 Enteromius afrohamiltoni | reverse complement strand
TACATATATATATATATATATATATATATATATATATATATAAACTTCCCATACTTTTCATAAAAATATACATGAATGCTTTTTTTTTATATATACATAATAAATATACACAGTACACACTAATATATAAACAAAAACGTTTATTTTATCGCTCGACAGCACTAATTATATTATGACACAATTATGCTTAATTCAAGACTTTTTATTAATTTAAATATGTATGACAACTCTGACAGATAACAACAACGTCATTTCAAGCACACATATGCTGCGTTAAGATCAGGTTTTGACTAAATGTTCTCCGCAGCGAGGGAACAGGGCTTTGCACTGACTAATTTTTAGCATTTATCAGCATATAATAACATAGCTGACAAGCTCTCCAAGGTAAAAGTTTAAGTAGCCAATAACACTTTGGAAAAACAAACCACGAGAGGGGCAAGCACCAGGGAAGGAATTTTAATGGACACCAAACCCTATTGTTTCTTGACCTTTCTAAAGTGTCCCTAAAGTGCCAGTGAAATAACATTACAGCGGCATTAAGAAACACAAATTCATACAAACACAACATGGATGCGGTATTACCAGCAGGCAGTCATTAACTAGCGAAGAGTCGTCCCAAACCACCCCAGCACACTCAACCTCCCCTTTCATGTTCACACAGTCCCTTCTAACTCCCCAGTTCCTCCCCTTTCGACAACCCCCAACCCCACAACAACTCCCAGCGCACACCATTAGCCCTGTTCCCAAGAGACACAGAATTAACTGTTTAACTTTACGAGCATGTGCACTTACAACAACAGTCAATCAGTCCGCTACTTTTTCTACACCATTAGTCTTATTTGAGGTGCAAAACTGGGGGGTTTCTATCTCCAAGAAGAGATATGGCATTTAAAAAACAAAGTAAGTGGAAAACTGAAACAATGGGGTCACCAACGGTTGTTGGGTAGACGAAGGCAGACACACACACACACACACACACGCACACACACACCGCCAAAAGACGCATCGACACACACTGTCTGATTAGCATTTCAATAGCATGACCCCTTTCCCCTCCAAAAGATCACCACACAATCCAGGCTGGCTCTCCAGTCATTCATTCAACTTGTCACTCAAGGGCAGGTGTAGCGTTTGGAAACACACACGGGCTGGTTGTGAATTCCAACACACTCAGAGCCTTACTATCTAGCAATAAAATGCTAAATTAAAACGCTTCATCTGTCTAAAGTGCCATTGGAAGTCAAAGAGATCTACAAGAGCTTCTCAGAATCTCAGAATGTTGGGAGGTGCACTAAGAGGATGAACTTGAGAGGAAGAGCAGGAACAATGGGCTTTACTTGGCTGCAGCAAACGTTCACACATGCCAGTTATCTCATCTCATCCTCTTACCCCGCCGCTCAATAATGAAGCTCCATCTCCTCCATCCTCTGCACCCGTGCTGGTTAAGCCCTCATCGGCTGAGGACGCCCAAGACTTGGTGTCCCCGTCTCCCTCCAGGATCCCCACCCTCACCACAGTCCAACAGGTGAAATATCAGTGTCCAGTCCCAGCAGATTTCAGCGCTCCTGTGGACGTGTGGCTTCTGGGATTTCCACCTACATTCAGCGCTGCTCCAAACCGGCTCGGTCGTCCTCACACATACACACACGCTTACACACACTCGCTCCGACCTGCAGCAGGCGATCATGCGGCCACACACCAACGCGTACGGACAGAGACGCTAGCGGTCTGGCAACAGTTGTTGGGCTTTTGGCCACTCCCCACAGCAAATCACCTCCCCTACTCCGTCCTGTCACATTCCCTCCCTCGCTCTGCCTCGTTCTCTAGGTTGTTGCTAGGAAACTATTCAGCTGAGCCGTCCCACAGCCGTGACATCGAGGGGAGCGTGAGTGTGCTCCCTCGCAACACACACAGCTATCTTAAGCCTAACCTCAGCTGTGCTGGATAATACGCACAATTACGGATAATTAACCTTTTCCTCGTTTAAGTGCCATGGAAAATAATGCAAATAGGTAAATAAGATGAGGATAAATAGGGGGTTGATCATGTGGTGGTCGACTCAAAAAAAAAAAAAAAAAAATATATATATATATATATATATATATATATATATATACATATATATGAAAAAAGCCAAGTATTTTGCTTTGAAAATCTTACACATGCCAGAAATAGCAAATAATAAAAGTTGGAATGGATGTATGTGAATCTGGCAACATTTTATCATGTTGGTTGTTACAGGACGGCAGCTCAGAAATTAAATATATGGCAAGTCGGGGTAAAATAGTAAAGCTTTATTGCTTTTGAAAATAACATACAATCTACCCTAAACCGAAAGTGTTAATACATCTTTGCTGTAGACTATTTCAGCTTACGTTCAGCTCTTTTATCATAACACGGGACTGCTCTGTGCAGTGCTGTACCAGGAGAACTACTGAGCCAGTTTATAATATCAGAAACGCTATACATACAGTAAGGAGCCGATTATGCCCTGTAACTACCAAAATATAGGAGTTTACTAATCTTGTTACATTTGTTTCAAGACGCACAGTATTTTTCAAGGAACCAGCAGTCATTATTAAAGTCTTTACCCATTGTTGGTGTTTTAGTGCCACTAATGTTCCTTTTTGCTATAAATGCTGTTATAGGTACGTTAACGTAATGTAAGTAAAGGCATGGTTTTTTTTCCAATGAGCCTATGTTGGCTTTTCTTCTCAAAACCATTTATACTGGCTTCACAATGTGCAAGTACATACTGTAAAAGTAAACAATGAATCTCCAATACATCTCAGCTGACTAGATCCAAGCCTGAAACCGTCAACCCAGCAGTTAAAAATGAACCTGAACCTAAAACTTAAAGGCCCGGTTTCACAAACAGGGCTTAGCTTAAGCCAGGACTAGGCATTAGTTTAATTAAGATATTTAAGCAACTGTTACAAACATATAATATAAGAAAATATTACAGGTGTGCATCTTAACACAGAACAATGACACTGACATTTTTTAAGATATGTCAGAGCAAGATATTTTCATCTGAAACAGCTCAAACATGCAATTTAGTCTGGGACTATCTTAAGCCTTGTCTGTGAAACTGGGGGATTAATGAAAGTGATGTAACTTCGGGCTTAATCTTGAATTTTAATCTGTTTTACAGTGAAAAATAATGTTACACTTTTTTCCTTCTGTGGAACATAAAATATTTTGAAGAATGCTGGCAGCTAACCATTTTGGGGACCTTTTGTTTATCAAATGTACCAAAATAATTAGAAGAAGCAAATCCACGCAGATTTGAATTGACATGAAAGCGAGTAAATGATTTCATTTTTGGGTGAACTGTCCCTTTAAGCACACTGTAGTATTATTTAACATTAACAAGAAGTCTGCAAATAATTTAACGATAAAATGAAAAAATTAACTAGAGTTCACTTTAATAACTAGAGTGGGTCTTATGACTGATTTATGGAATATCTTAAGAGCTTTCTTAATTAACACTTCTCATAAATTCACAGCAGCAATGAGCTCTCGCTGGAGGCAAAGACGGCTGAAGTAAAAATCTAATCACTGGTGAACATTTACACATGTACATTCACACTTCCGCAGCTGCAAGTGAGAAGTCTCACATATGCTGTGCTCTGCATATGCGTGAGGTTCGAGAGGCATGTTTATGCAGGTGTGTGAGGGAAAGAGAGAGAGAGAGAGAGAGAGAGAAGGGAAGAGAGAGCCATCCTCCTTCATTCCTCCTCTCCGCTGTGTATCCGTGATGCCCCACTTTCCCATGATTCCCAGGAGCTCAGTGCAGCAGCGGTTAGATTCAGTCCAGCAGCTTTTACCTCACACATGTTCTTCTCTCTGTGTTAGAGCTGCGAACACCTCTTCAAACCATCTTAAAATACATTACATATTATCTCTGTGATGCTGCAGGAATCCAGACACAGTCTGAGGTTTAGTTGAGAAGACGGAAAGGAAGAGAGAGGCGGAGAGAGAGAGAGGGAGGGTGGAAACGCGAGAGGATGCTGTTAGATCAGGAGGGTGTTGGCTGCAGATGAATAGGTGTTCACACAGCTCTATCACCAACTGCTGCTCGGCTCCTGATGCTGTTTACACAGCCAAAGCCATTCTATTTCAGGCATGTTTGGACTGTTTTACCCGGATTTCAGGTTTTAAAAATACTGCGCCGTGATAGAGACAGTTGTTATTTCAGTCAGGTGTGGTTGATCTCCACCTGCTTCCTGTTGTCATGTCTCAAAGGAAATTAAATAAACGCATATTTTTTTTCATCGTTGTTGTTTGAACATGAAACGTAATGTTACCATTATTACAAACAGCCAGAAAAGAAAATGCAAGTGGTGCTCGACTATGGGTGGTTCCCAAATAGGACCACACTGGTTAGATGCATCCTCCAGAAGTCGCATTTGTCAGCCGCATACGTCAGGCAAAGAAAAGTACATAAAACAATTGTTTATGTGGCTGACAAATATGACCTCCCGAGGATGCAGGCGCTGAAATGAGATGCAGCTTGTATGATTTCTGAGCATTCTTCAGGTCATTCGAAGTTACTAACATTAAAAAATAAATACGATTTCACGTTGTGTTAATCACGTTTACTCAAAACTTTTGTTGGTCAAGTCATTGTTTGGATCAGGTTTGGTTTTTTCGCATAGAAAGCCTTTTGATAGGGAAGAATGACGAATAGAAAAACAAATAAAAAAACGAAATAATGCATAAGAAAATTTCTGACTGCAAGGAAATACCTTATGAGTTTTTAAACGTCTGCTGTCTGGTTGCTAGAGTGTTATATTTTGAGATTTTGGGATTAAAACATATATTGTGGCCCGTCATGAACACTGTATTTGTATATTAGTTTATAATTTATTGCATATATATAATTCATATTTATTAGCAATAGTAAAGCTTGCAAACAGTCATAATAATGAAAAGTAGTACCTCAGTCCGTAGTTAGACTTATGAAACAATCTGAATTCAAGAAATGTTGGGACGTTTTTTTTTAAAGTTTCATAAAATAAAATCAAAGGAGCCAATATTATATTCACAAAAGAACATAGATTATATCAAAGGTATCAAACATATAATAACAAATGTTTGAACTGAGAAATTGGTACACTTTTTATCAACTAAAGGAGCTCATATCAAATGTGATGCCTGTTACAGGTCTCTAAAAAGTTGGCACGGGGGCAACAAAGGGCTAAAAAAAACAAGACATTTTGCAAAGATTCAGCTGGGAGAACATCTAGAGGATGTCTTAGAGCAGTCGTTCCCAAAGTGGGGGTTTGTGAGACACTGAGGGGGGGTCGCGAGAGGATTTCCAAGAAATCAAATAATTTTTTTTAACTATTAGAAATAACATATTTTATCTATAACTAACAAAAGATAAAGAATAGTGTTAATAAAAACAAACAAACATGCGAATTCAAAAGCCATCGGCCTTTCACATTTCTATCCGTTTGATTGCGCCCCCTAAGGTGATTACGACAGATTAATCAAAAGCGTCAGTAGCAGCAGATCAGTTTACAACACTTTCCGACATGTGCACGTAACATGTAGGTAATTTTCATCTCTTTATGCTTAGGATATTATTTTTGTTGAAATGAAACGATGGAAATGGAACATTTGTATTTTTTAACCACTTCTTAGGATAGTGGGGGTCACGAGTCACTGGCACGGTTATTTTGGGGGTTGCGAGCAGAAAAGTTTCTTAGATGGGCAGAAAACAGTTCTGCTGTATTAAAACAATATGATGTGTGAGTGATTGCTTCAGGCTTTAATTTAGAGAGTGAAGTATCCTTCTCTGTGTGCATATGAGCATTGCTTATATCTCTGCTAAACCTTCTATTTACTTTTCCCCACCCTTATTGTGATTGACAGCTGGTAGATTAGGTGGACTTCTGGAATGTGAGGAAAGACGAGGAGCAAAGAGGGAAAGAGAATAAGAGAGGGGGCCACAAACAGTCCTTTCTCTAATCAAACCGACGAGCCAAAAGGCAGAAGGAATCAGACAACACACAAATACTAGACACCATCAAAATATCCAAATAAATGTCAACAGCCCTAAACCTTAAGATACCCCATTCAGTGTATACTAGTGTAACACAGAGTGGATTCGAAAATGAACAGAGGATGAAGTGAGACACAGCAAGAGTAAGAAACAGGAGGGAACACAGTGAGCACAGGCTTGGCAGTTTGGGCACAGTGTGCATACAAATGACTGTATTCCTCCATAATCTAAAACCAGAGGTCTGAACCGGTTGCGATGTATAAATGAGTCACAGGTCTGTTCTGATGAGCTCAGTCTCAGGGCAATTTGTACATTTTTTACAAGGTGGCTAATTCATACAACCTCTCTCGTACAAATTGTACAAATCGTAGATATTTTATGAGTCACCAATTCGTATGAATTTGTACGAATGACCTACACCTAACTCCGGTGAGGTCGTACGAATTAGCATGAATTTGCCACCTCGTACGAATACATACGAATCATGTTTGGGATAGGCTCACAGACAGCAAAACAATGCTAAACTTAACTAACCATGCATCGAAACTACAAAACGTATAAGAAAAAAACAACCTAGATTACAATAGATACTGCAAAAACTGTGGTTTTTCTAGCTTAGATTCTTGTTTCCAGCCTAAAATTTCTTAAATCAAGAAGGATTTTCTAGACAAGAAAAACATTTAGTCTAGTAATGTTGTTTTCTGTCTGAAATAAGATTTATGAAAGCAAGTCGTCAATTAATTTTGAGTAGTTTTTCTAAAAACAAGACAATAGTTTTTAATTGTCTAGAAAATCCTTCTTGATTTAAGAATTTGTAAAATATTTTGGTTAGATACAAGACAAAAAGATTTAAGCAAGAAAAGCATTGTTTAATCTGCAATGAAGACCTCAATGTGTTTTGGATTTTTTGTTTTTATTACTAAAGGCTGGAATACACTACACGACCTTTACGCATCACGCACTTACAGACTCCGTAAACAGTGATAACTGTAAAACTGAGCCTCACACACTACACGACGGGGACCAGACTTTAAAGTTGTTCCGATCACAACAAAAAACTCACACAGAATGAGTGCCTTGTTGCTAGGAGACGTGTGACAAATGAAAACAAATGTGTTCTAAAATCAAAGCAAACCAGTCTCTTCAGAAAGCTAAACAGCATACTGTTGCAGCAACCAACAAAGCTCAATCCCTTTGGTGCTCATTTCTTTTATTTTGAATAGTGTGGTTGGCTATATGTCATTATCTGGCAATAAGGCACCACTGTGAGCTCAAGACAATGACAAAATGGCCATATACATTTTAAATCTGCTGAATGATGACAAAGAGCACAAAGGTCATACTCAAGTATATATCACCATGAAAACTGACTAATTCTTGCGGTGCACAGGGTTCTGAGCAACATGCTGACATTTTATCTAAGGGTAGAGATGTCAGGCTCACGCTGGGTGTGACAGTCGACTTCTTGGTGAAAAAGCTCGTACTTAACGTGTGATGTCATTTTTTATACTTTCAGTTGTGACAGTGCATACACTCAGAACCAGGCTGCTCACACCAACCCAGACAGAGAGAGACGAGCAGAGGAGACAACATGCAGAGCATGGTCCAGTGGCTGCTGAAAGCTCGATGGCAGTGATATTGGTCTCAGCGGGTAGCAGCACTGCACAGCATCACCCAAAAATGGGTTGCCTTTATAATCTGACCCTGGACCAAATGACAATGTCAAACGTAATGGCAGTTCTGGCAACAAGTATTTGATTTCCTATCATTTGGTGACACATGACATGCAATCCCTGTCTGCACAGGCAGTACTGATCATCATCTCCAACACTTCCATATTCTAAAGTGGTAATATGATGTGATTTCAAATTTCTCTTTGAAGTGTTACCAGCTGTTAGTGCAGAGATAATATTGCTGAAGATGCAATGAATAAAAGTTTTCCCAAAAGAAAAGTGATATTCTTCATAAAAGTTATGACTTGTCCATGCCCGCCTAAAATGGCTTGTTAAACACACCCCCACTTTTCTACATCACAGAGTGGGTTTATTTTCATAACACCACCCAAATGTTTACTCAAAGAAAGAAGGTGGAGCTATTATCCTCACTGTAGTGTTGCTGCCAGTTCTTGGATGCGCTGTGCGTCCTTGCAAAAGTGTAGCTACTTTGTTTGAGCTTCCAAAAGAGGACACAGCTAGCGTTTAAGTTGTGTTCACAACACTGTTCCACAGTATTAGAGCGTGTTCAGGATATACTACTAAAACCTGGAGAGTAGCCTACGCAGGCTGTGCACAGAGAATATAAAGTGGAGCAATTCTACCTCTGCAAGGACAGTCTGGTGCTTCTGACTCACAACCTTTAACCAAGACCCTGCTGACTATTCAAATGCGAGTTTTGAGCAGTGAAGGGGAGTGCTTGTTGTTTGTCGTTTCTCTGATCACAAATGCAGACAAGGTGTTATGCAACGCGAAGCGTAAAAAAGACAGTAGCCATGATAATCAGTAATTATGTCCCCACTGGCCAACGCCTCGTTTGTAATGTGTTTTACTGGTTTGGTGCCATAGCACCAATATTATTTAATAATATTTCCGACACATGTTTTTTTTTTTTTTTTGAACGATGAGCTTTGTACAAATCAAATTGTTTCAGGAGGCGGGGCTTAGAGGAGAAACAAAAATGTACAATATGTGGATAATAACTTGTTTTTTGCACCTCAAATTGCATAAACACATAGCATTACAACAAATACACAAAATAAAAAAAAATTCTTTTTAGCAACATCCCATGACCCCTTTAATATAATAAACGATTCATTAGGCTTTCTTCTATGGAAAATTAATGTTGACTTTCATTGTGTGGAGGAGAAATGCAAAGACGTATTTTTAAATATCGTCTTTTGTGTTTCACAGATGAAAGTAAGTAAAACAGATTTGGAAGAACATGAGGCCCGTTTCCGTTTTGAATGAACTATTGAGTCCTGCCAATGAATACACTGATGAATGCAAGATCATTATGACAAACATGTTTATCAAAATCCATTAACAAGCAATTATGGCTACGGTTTTTCAATATATAAATGTTCTCATCCTTCTTCTCTCCTTTAGGCTCACGGGCTCAGGCTCTGGAATGTGAAATTCAATGTCATGTAGAGCAGTGTTGCGGTGCTCCTGATGAAGGGAGTGCTGTAGTGCATGAAAGCCGGGGGCTTTACTCGTACAGAAACATCTTCATCTCACACTGTCGCTGTGCATCGCATTTCAACATGCGTCTGTGCTTGAAATACCAACAGCTTCAATCTCCACCTGCTTAAGCACAAATCTGCTTCACAGTATCATCTGTATTCATTCTGCTCTGAGCAGATACATATACTTCATGAAGATGTCTGCTGTGGTGCTGCGTAGATGAGCACATTTAGAGGAATAACGGCATTTAAATAAACGGCGTTACTAACTGCGTTATTTTTTTCAAGTAACGAGTAATCAAACAAATTACTTTTTCCCCCTTACGCCGTTCCCGTTACTGACAATAAAATGTGGCGTTACTATAATTTATTATAATATTATTAGTATTTTTCAGTGGATACGCAGTGTAGCTGTATTTGACGTACCATAAACTCTGTGAAGACGCACGGGTTCTTTAGAAAGATGAAGAGCAAGAGTCTTTCATAACATGCAGACTTGACGCGCTACGTGTGAGCGATATTCTTTGTTGTGTTTTCTGTCAAAATAACGGTTTTCATTTGGAATTCCTCAGCTTTTAAGAACTGCCGGTTTCTATGGTAGTGGGCGGGACTAATGCGCTAATGACAATCTTATTGGCTGGCGCTCACCTATTATTGTCCCTGTTTTGATTTCAGCAAATCAATTCGAGCGAACGCATACTACGTGATTAATATTCATAAACCCTGCAGCTCATTAATACTTTATTATATTGTTTTATATTGTTATTAGTAGTAGAATTCGTAGTAGTTTTGTTCTCTTATAATTCTTTGCCCCGGTTTTTATAGAAACATTAAATGATAAACAAGCACCACCACCAGTTCGTTTCATTAATTTAACATTTAATATTGGGAGCATCCAAGTTTGCCATTTGATTTGATTTTAGTAATGCAATAGTTACTTTCACTCGTAATTAGTTAATTTTATAATTCTGTAACTCAGTTACTATTTGTGATAAGCAACTAGTATCTATAACTAATTACTTTTTTAAAGTAATGTGCCCAACACTGCTTTCAGACAGATGGTACTACAAAGAAATAACACGGACACATACATACATGTGATTGCAAGTTGTGTAGGTCTACTTTGGGCAAGGCGACATTATTGTCCAGGAAAAAAAAACATGAACACCCATATTAATGTATATTTAAAAAGTTCATTTGCAAAAACGGATAACTCATAATTAATCCCAATTAAACGGCAGCTTCTGTTTCTGCAAATAAACTCATCATTTATAGATTAAAGTTTTAAAAAGAAAGTATCACTGTAAGGGTTTCTTTTTCAAATATTTAATTCAGCAAAGACGCACAAAAATTATAAATTAAAAAAAAAAAGTAACAGAAAAGACTTTTATAATGGATTCTATTACAACTAATAACTTCCCGATTTTTAAAATATGTTTTTGAATCACAAGAAGCCTCTCCTCTCTGCACCTTCAGTATCCATAATTTGAAATCTCTTGTAGACTAGCGTCGGTGTGACCTGAGACACAGACAACAGAGCAGAACTGATGACTGCCGCACAGAGACAGATGTGTGTCTGCTCTCTCCGCCTCTGAACTCTACAATCTCTCAGTCTCAATGACAGCCAAGGACATTCAGTCTTGACATTTATCTACAGATTCAGCCTAGTCCAACCAAGGATTCACCTTTCTTTACAGCAAAAGATGAACAAGGCATTCTGTACAGGCACTGATATTACAGGCAGAAAGCTGAAGACAATAAGAAAAGAAAAAGAAAACAACAAAAGAGATGAATAATATCTCTAGTAAAATGAGCTCACAAGGGACAACCACCTCAACACATGCTCTTCTAGTCGCTCTCTCTGTGGTTATCCATCAGTGTAATCAATGTGACAGGCTCATTAGTGCCCTGACTCAACTATCATTCAGCAGCAGTCACTCAGAAGAAACATCTCTGAGCTCAAACTGCCATCACAAGTGATCTGTACTCAACACATACACAGGCATACTATAGAAACTCAACCACAGAGGGTTTTCTTTTTACTAAAACATAGCACCTTTGTTATAATCAATACTGTAATAAATATACTGTTAGTTAATGCATTAAAAATATTGTTACCACACAACATCGTTTCAAGATCTACTGTGTGAAAATGTATTACATACACTTTCCACAAATTTTCACCGCAAACCTTTTTTCCAGTAACAGTTTGATCAAAAGAGACCAGTTTGTTTGTGTCAGTGGAGGATATAGTATTCACATAAGTAGCATTAACAGACTAAGTAAGCCATTAACTGCTCTCAAGCAGGTCCTGTACATGAGAGGTAATATGCTTGGTCAATCTGATCAGCTGTCTGTATCCTTAATCTCTAAAAACACGTTGTGTGTGCACAATGATCCATACAACACACACACACACACTGACTCTTTGTGACAGCAATCACACTACACCGCTGTGATCAGAAAGCACTGCACCACCTGACAGAAACGACACAATATTAGCAAATGAGTTAGAATATATTTATATAAAACGTTTTTTTCTGTGATGGAAATATTAGTGCCGTTCACAGATATTCCGTCTTATAGTGTCGTGTCAGATAAAATTAACATTTCAATAGTTTTCGCAAAGAGAGAGGGAGGGAAAGAAGGAGAGGGAGGGAAAGAAAGGTGCTCTGCAGAAGATCAATGCAGAGCTTCAGTCCAGTGTTCATTTGAAGTGCTAATAGAGCCGCTTGCAGCAGAGCAAAGAGCAATGCAATCGACCACACGCACTTCATCTGCACGTCCTCGCGTGACTGCAGTCCCATCGTTTAAAAACTAAACGAACTAACAAAACAAGCTGTATATGAGGTACCCTGGAAATATTCCCGGTACCTGCACCACCCTTTTTCAGTTTGAGAGGAAACACACAACATTTCCTGTAACTGTTGGAAACGCTGGATTTTCCAAAAAAGGTACAAATGAATCTAATGTTTGTATATGAGAGTTACTATGTAAGCAATGCGTCTAATAAACAGCGATATGCTCTTAACCTCATTATTACACTCAGTGAATGTGTCGTTATCATACTGTATTGGAGGTGTGTTTACTAATGCCGCTGCTGCTGCAGTGTTAAATATGATGAAATGTATTGTATATGTATAATGTAAATACATGTAAATGTATAGCTAGTTTAGATTACAACTGATGATGCATTATACAAACGATACAAGATCAGTATGCCATATGTTCAGCAATAAATCTGCATAATGCCATTTTTGAGCATAATTCGTTTTTCACATAAATATATAATATTATCTCCAAAGTGTTTCTGTATTGCTCCTAAAAGCATCTTCCGTCTGTTCTGAGCTAAATTCATCTGCTTTCTTTCCAAACACTGCCACCTAGTGATGATGAAACACCGTTGCAATGACCAGTTTCATAAATACAACCTGTTTAATATCTGAAAAAGCTACCGTGCTTGCCATGTGATGCTAACTATAATGAGGAAATCTATAAATCAAGTAATAACAGTGAAAACGTTTTCAAAGCTAGGCATTATTACCAAATATAACTGTTAGCTCGTTAAAAAGAAACGTTTTAGATCAACAGCCAAAAACACCTTACGGCTTGTAAGATGGATCAAGAATAAAACATTTAAGACATTGCTATATGTATATATGTTTGTTGTCTGCTCACCGTAATACATTCTGGTATTAATAATCACCCAGAAATTAATATTCTGCCTCTCATGTCGTTCCAAACCCATAAGACCTTCGTTCATCTTCACAACCCAGATGAAGCTATTTTTCATGAAATCTGAGAGCTCGCTGACCCTCCATAGCCGATACACATGCATTTGAATTTTGATATCAAAAGGGGTTTAAAAGCTCTGCTAAAAACCAATTGTGTGATTAATGGCATAATAATACATCTAAATGTCTTAGTGTACCGTAAGTGTCTATGGATGTCAGGACTCCCCTCGACTCTGGCAGCTTGACTGACAGCTCCATTGAGTCATATACAGCATGTTGACAGCAGCCGTTAAAACGTCCAGTGTCAGGTTATGTTTTACAAGGCTTAATCTGTAACTCGAGCACTAGCCTGTGAAACGGTGGCAGTATGGATTGCTGTGTATATGTGAGTGAGAGCTGACATGCTGGGGATGCGTTTGGCTCCACTTACTCCCATCTATCAAGTTTACACAAGCCAAGCACTGAATCTGTATAGAGACGAAAAGAAGGTCGTTCCTTGTTATATGGGAGAACAATAGATGCCTCTCCCCGTTAAGTGTCCTAATGCGCCTAAACACACTGCCAACAGAAGTGCTTATAGTTTCTGGCTTGCTGTTGGGTGTTAACTGCCTCCATATGGTGCAAATGAACATGATAAGAACAAGCAGGAACGCATGTCCCCCAGTAAAGTGAATCAAACACATTAGCCTCGTTCAAGCCAACCATAGAGACAAGTCTTTATGCAAATACGGCTAAAGCATGTTCTTCTATATTACTGATGCTATATCCACTGATGCTAACACATACATCAATCCTTTCAACCACATACACTAGTGAAAATATACTTAAATGTATTTGAATCACATTTATTTCATGCTCAGTATACAACAAATACATTTTCATATTTATAATCTATATTCTATTATATAGAATATAAATATGAAAATGTATTTGTTGTATACTAAATCTCTAAATCTAAATGTAAATATTTTGCATTTAAAGAGGAATATTACATAATCTATGAACTATACTTAGCATGAAATAAATATATACTATATTACTAGGGTATAGTCATATCTATCGACCACTTTTAGAGTTCTAGTAGAGGTGAACGAAAATCTTACATCGTGATATCAGTCATTTTATTTCACAATAACAATATATATCATGATAAAGTTATTTTTGCTTTAAAAAAAGGTAATTATGATATATGTAAGGTATATGTAATGGAGATTATCACGTCTTGTATCATGCTGAAGGAGCTTATTTCGCGATATCTACCGGCTTCCTCTGCATTATCCCGCTTATTACACGGCTACTTGCCACATAAGGAAAAAAACTGGACATGAATATGAATTTGAAAC
>JAUYWG010000033.1:6295112-6309588 GCA_034779775.1 Enteromius afrohamiltoni | reverse complement strand
AAGTTTGTTTTGCGTGCGTTAAACCACACCTCTTCTTGGAGATTGGTTGTCCGAAGTTTGTTTGCGCGCGTTAAACCACACCTCTTCTTGCCGATTGGTTGGCTGAAGTTTGTTTTGAGCGCGTTAAACCCCACCTCTTCTTGGCGATTGGTTGGCTGAAGTTTGTTTTGAGCGCGTTAAACCCCACCTCTTCTTGGCGATTGGTTGGCCGAAGTTTGTTTTGCGTGCGTTAAACAACACCTCTTCTTGCCGATTGGTTGGCTGAAGTTTGTTTTGAGCGCGTTACACCCCACCTCTTCTTGCCGATTGGTTGGCTGAAGTTTGTTTTGCGCGCGTTACACCCCACCTCTTCTTGCCGATTGGTTGGCTGAAGTTTGTTTTGAGCGCATTAAACCCCACCTCTTCTTGGCGAATGGTTGGCTGAAGTTTGTTTTGAGCGCGTTAAACCCCACCTCTTCTTGGTGATTGGTTGGCCGAAGTTTGTTTTGCGTGCGTTAAACCACACCTCTTCTTGCCGATTGGTTGGCTGAAGTTTGTTTTGCGTACGTTACACCCCACCTCTTCTTGCCGATTGGTTGGCTGAAGTTTGTTTTGCGCGCGTTACACCCCACCTCTTCTTGCCGATTGGTTGGCTGAAGTTTGTTTTGAGCGCATTAAACCCCACCTCTTCTTGGCGAATGGTTGGCTGAAGTTTGTTTTGAGCGCGTTAAACCCCACCTCTTCTTGGTGATTGGTTGGCCGAAGTTTGTTTTGCGTGCGTTAAACCACACCTCTTCTTGCCGATTGGTTGGCTGAAGTTTGTTTTGCGTACGTTACACCCCACCTCTTCTTGCCGATTGGTTGGCCGAAGTTTGTTTTGCGCGTGTTAAACCCCACCTCTTCTTGCCGATTAGTACTTTAGAGCGGTTGGGTTCAGTTTGCATAACTAAAAACAGGCGAGATCAGCAGAAATAAAAAATTCACACCACGTCCAGAATATCTCCAGGCTGATTACAAACTCTTTGTTTCTTTGAACTCACAGATCAAGCAAGAGTCTATCATAAATCTTCATCCTCACAGTCAGTCAGCATTTGTGATGTATTAAGCAACATTTTCGTTGCCAGTTGTGTTACATCTGAAAGGTCAAATAATGTCTGCGAAAGATTAAATTAAAGCTCAGCCATATGCGGTTGACCCTCACATCGTGTCACAGTGTTGTGAAGCGTTGTTGTTAATGAGCGTTTCATCAAGGGCTCAACATTAACGAGCGCTCTTCAAGGCCACCCCAGTGCAGCCTGTGGGAGGGGATGGAGAGCAGCAGCACACATGTTCACCACACGTTCTGCACTAAAAAACATCCTCCTGCTCTTCACGCATACCAATCACAGCAACCTCATCATCAGGACACAGAGTGAAGGAGGAGATGGAGAAGAAGAGGGGAGAGACGAGAGGAATGAAGGAGAAGACCAGATGGAGGGTGAAGAAGAAGGTGACATGTAAAAAGATAAGGAAAGGGTATGAGATAACAGCAAATAGAAATGGAAGAGGGGATGGATATAAGGTGATGACATTCAGTGAAATGTAAATAATGGATTTGAGAAAAGAAGTGTGGGAGGGACTGGCAAGAAGCTAGGAGAGGTTCATCACAAACATTCAAGCTGCTTTCGTGAACTGCTCCTCACAACTGTGAGTCAGAATCTGTGACTAGCAGCACACAGAGAGACCGGTCATCTGTGACTGTACCTCACACACTCATGCCGTTACATCACTTCCTTCTGCACAAAGCACTCATCTGTAGCACTGCAACTGGTACCACCTGGCACAAAAACATTTGTGTCTGACTAATGAAAAATGCACTACTTTGTGGCCATTTTGTTCATTGCACTTTTTACAGGATTATTATTACTATTTTTCCGTATTCTACTATATGTTATTGTGATAGAATCTAGCTAAAAAAACATTTATACAAAACAAAACAAAAAAAATAAAATGCACGCATTCAAACTTTCAGGGCATAAATATTTTATATTCAATAAATATTTTTATTCATCAAGAACACACTAAATTTGAATAAAAAGAGACTAAGATATTCATAATGTTTTCTATTAAAAACTAAACCCCTAAATTAATTAATTAAATTCTGTTAAAAATAAATGCAATTTAAAAAAATCCTAAAAGAAAGGATCGTGTGACACTGAAGACTTATGATGATGATGAAAATTCAGCTTTGACATCACAGGAATAAATTACATTTTAAAATGCAATAAACACAGTAAAACTGTTTTTTTTTTAGATGACTGTATGTGACATTTCAAAACATTTTTTTTTTTAATTTTACCGACCCAAACAATATGTAAAAACAATATGTGTGTGTGTGTATTTGTTAAGAATACATAATAATACACACGCATACAGCATCTATTTTTGAAGTATTAACTTGTTTTTGTCCTGTGCAGCAGTAATGGTTTGTATTTTGGTTTGAGTCTGTACTGAAGGCTTAGAAAGACGATGAGTCTGTCCCCTGTGTGCCCACGATCAATCCGATAAAACCACCCGTTTCTCACCACCGCTGACTCCTGCATACTGCTCACCAAGTTTAGCAAGCAAAACAGTCACACAGCCTAAAAACATCTGACAGATAATCTGTGATCTTCATATTCACATTAATACTCCAGATGTGCAGCACATGAACCTGTGGCCATAAACAACATCAAGATTTCCTGAAAAAGTCGCAGGCAAACCGAGGCAGGTTGCTCATTTCCTTTTCATTACTGCCGTCCACTGAGACTATACAGACTCATTTTAAATGTCAAAGAGCCTTGAGGCACCACAATTCATTATGGATTAAATTGAATGTATAAAGGAAGGCAATTAAACACCTTAATCAGCTGAACAAAAAAGCAAACGTCAACCAGGAATGGCTGCCCTTGGCTGAGCAGCACACAACGCAGAAAAAAAGACTACAATTTGTGTTACGTAGAGAAAATACTTATGTTCTAACAAAATCTCAAGCCAATCTGAAAATGACCCTGATAAACTTCTTTGTTCATGTCTGTGTAACCTACAAATCCAAATCAACCTGCACTACATCCTTTAAAGGAACATGCCACTTATGTTAAAAGGGTTAGACATTTGAGTTTTCTAATCCATTCAACCGATCTCTGGGTCTGGTGGAGCACTTTTAGGAAAAAGTGGGAAAATTGAGTAAAATTTAAAGACAAATATTGAAACTCTTTGGTCAGGTTTGAGTGTGATGCTAATGGTCTAATCAGATTAAATGATCTATGCTAAGCTACAGTTAAGAGTGCTACCACCAGATCCAGAGATTGGCTGAACGGATTCGAAACCACTAAAAGTCAACCGTTTCCAACCAGGTGAGTTAAAAAGTGGTATGTTCCTTTAACTGAATGGATCCTCAGATTGTTAAACATGCATTGCCATGGTGACAGTGAAGGAAATGAGGATTTTTGTATTGTGCCTTCATACCAGCCTAATGACATGAGAAAACACATCCAGGGGTCCATCTTTTCCTGAGTGATTCTTATTAGGAAGAAAACATAAAAAATGCCTCCTGACAAACACAGTGTGGCCCAGTTGGGCAGAAGAATAACAGTCGCCTCTGTAAATGAGAAAAGGATAATGAGGACCGGCCAAAGCACCTGTGATTCCTGTCATTATGATGTTTGTTTTGGTCACGCTCTAAATACAGGCAGTTCTCTGGAGCAGATAAACTGAACTGACAGATGAACTCGACAATCACCATGAGAGATGCAGCATTAAATAAATCTTCATGGGAGTCAATCATGTTTACATTATGTTATTATTATTAAGAACTATGTTATTGAGAAAGTCCACAGCCATGTACATTTTGTTATGAGAGTGCTAAATGCAGCTGAATGCAATAAAATACACAAACTCAACTGATTTTCAGCAGGAGCAGAACTCACAGGGCAGTGGATATTGACTAGTCACTCTGAGAAGAGATGCTCTCCATTAGACAGATTTCTAGACAAAAGCATTTATTGGCAGTCCATCAAGAAGCACACACTGAACTACAGAGCCAAACCACCGGAGCTAGAAATGCAAGGTCAAGATCTACAGTTAAGAGATGCAGCAATGCTCACTGCTTGAGACAAGAACTATACTAAAATTATAGGACATACATGACATCATGATCCGTTTTAAAAATTAAATCAATGGTTATTTTGATTAACAAACTAAAATAGGGGAGGGGGGGGTTGATAAATAAATTAGCTTTTGAATATGTCATTTTTATTGCATCGTTTAAGCCAAGAATTACAATGTCTTCAGTAACACATTTGGGAAAAGCTAGCGTGTAGCTTGAAGATTCAAGACCAGGCCAACCTTTACCAAACATATCCTTTGACAGGCCAAATTTTACAACATAACAGAACTACAATGACACATTTCCCAAACAATAATTTTCAGAATTCTTCATTTAAAAAAATCTATTTTACCATCATGTTAAGGAAATGTTTTGCATTTGTCAGTAAGTCAACTGACCATTCAATCATTTATTGGAATTGGTCTATTGCTATTAATATTGTGGCATATTCTTGATATATATATATATATATATACAGATTTTTCTTTTATGCCAAAAATCATTGTGATATTAAGTAAATATCATATTCCATGAAGACATTTTGTACCATTAATTTATCAAAACCTAAGTTTTGATTATTAATATGCATTGCTAAGATCATCATTTAGAAAACTTTGAATGTGATTTTCTCAGTATTATATATACTAATACACCATAAGATTACAGATTTTCAAATAGTGTCTATGCCAAATATCGTCCTATCCTAACAACGCATACATCAGTCTGAATCTCAATAAAAAAAAGACTCTTATGGCTGGTTCTGTGGTCAAGGCATATACATACATATATATATATATATATATATATATATATATATGAACTGTTGAATCTGTAAGTGATGCCTTATGACATCACAGTTTATGAAGGAGAGTGAGGAGACGGTTGTCTTGGTAACTTGGCTGAAGTGCAATTATTAAACTGCTAAGAGCCTACATAAATCATAAATCTAAAGCACCAGTCCTGCACCAATTACCGAAAACAAGACATATGTAACGCTATAAACCAACCTGTTTGCACAAATTAGGAGAAAGTGTTTTATTTAATTAATCCCAGAGACTGTAAGGTACAAAAGTGCTCTGCAAGCTATATTAAAAGCCAAGCATCCCAGAATGAAGGATTGTATAAAGAGAGGTTCTTACTTCATCTCCTTGGCCGAACTGTAGACCGAGGTCCACGAAGTGCTCAACACGAATATATCCGTCTGCGTCCTCGTCACACACGTCGAACACTTCTTTGAGCTTTTTCAGGAAAAGCAGCAGCTGTTCTTGGTCGGGGAAGACATTGCCGTCCATCCTTGTGAAGAGGGGCTGTCAAACGCGCTGTATTAGAGAGCCAGGGCAGCTGCGAGCGCGCTCTCCATCATCTCTGCCTCAGCGCTCCGACATCAGCGGCAGCAGCAGCGCTTCGGTCCAGCCTGAGGAGAGCGGAGGAGGGGAGGAGCCTACACTGCCTTTGACGTCGCTCGTGACGCGAGCGCCTTCAGCTCGCTTTGATTGGTTCACGCAACTCACATAAACGTCAACGGAACTTAGATTGGATTGAATTAAGAGACAACATTTTTGGCCTGATTCCCGATTAAACGGCTTCCAAACAAAAGATTACATTATCAACAATATCGGATCCTGTTCTCTTGCTCAGGGTGAATGAATATCAGTCATACATCAGGCCAGAATATTATTCTGTTACAAGCCTACTAACGTTATTCATTTCCAAAGTTTACTTCCCCCTTTCAAAACTTGCGAAATGTTAATTACTTTACTAAAATATGATGTTTGCGTATAGTTTAGAAGAGAAAAAAAATTATTTATAAAAAAAAAGGCCCTGTTCAAAATACTGCGTTGATACCTGAGTGAGTTCTTGTATGTCCTGAACAGTTAAACTGTCTGAAAAATCCTATAGATCCCACAAATGCTTTGTTTTTTCCAAGTATTTTTGTGTATTTGAACCCTTTTCCAACAATGACTGTATAATTTTGAGATCTATCAAATTATTTTGTCCTCTGGAGAACATGTAACGGTCTTCTCTTGCCTCTGAAGGGCAGTACTAAATGAAAAATATATTTCAAAATAAGAAAACTTACACCTCTCCATTCTGTTTATCAGAAAATGAATTGCTCCTGTGACGTAAGAGAGAGAAACAACTTCTAGAGGAACATTTTCAATCATATACACCTCAAACAGGTTCACTTATTTTTGCACAATGTAAACAGCACCATACACTTTACTCTCAGTTTTGTTACTTGCTTTTGTGACGACGTTGTTATTTTCAGTAAATATATACATGAATTTGATCAATTCTAGCAGACATATTGCTTCAGTACTTTATTATTAAAACAGAACAAATTAAATGAACACGCTAAATTTTCCTTCTTAAAGGCAACAAGTAGAATATAGTTAAGGCTAAATGCAAATTGTGACTCACACAACGTCTAAAAAGAATTATGAAAGGGTTAGAAAACCTAAACCAACATTGTTGGCTATTTGCACACCATAATAATCAATCAATCACCTCAACTCCCAAATAAAAAAAAACAACAACCTTTATTTCACTGACATTGAGAATACAATTAAAAGTTAATACAACATGAAAATGGTCTGTTTCAACAAAACAGCATTAAAATAAAAAAGGTTGTCCGTGAAGATCTGGCTCAGTTAACATGTTTTGTATGACCCTCAACCAAAACTCTCCACAATGAGCCGAGGCTCCAAAAGAGAATCCCAGCGCTCAGTCAGCTGCAGGAAAGACATCAAAGAAAGGATTGTTTTAGCCTACCACAGCATACACTTGTATAAAGAACCGCCCTTATTCACTTCAACAATTATACGGGATACTCAGAAAGCAATATTTGTGTGGGATTGGGGGATGGGCCTACAATCCAAACTACAAAAGAGGGTTTAGAGCTTTGCTCACAACAGCACCGTCAGGGCACTGCATGTTATAAACACGGAGCACGCTCATGTATATCATTTAACCTGTAGGTCAATTGTGCTTCCCCAGCAAGTGTTGTAATTATAAATCATAATCTGAATTTAAAATCTAAGAGTCTAAGAAATAATTAGTCACGGTGCTAATTAGTCACAAACACTCTTTTTATTACAATCAATTTTTATCCACATGACTACTACTGCTGATATCTAAAACATCTCCATACCAATGAAGGTATTACAGAATGTAGTTTTGTAAGTGTAAGTGTGTTTCTAACTCATATTATTAATATTGTACAACAATTAAAGTAGCCATTATATAGTAGGACCCCTGAACAGTTCATTTGTATTTCCAATCCATAGTAAATCCTTTTTAATAAGTAGACAGATCTGTCCCTAAATCTGACTGGTCAATTAATTGTTACAGCCATTCAAAAAATCCATGTGATGTGGGTGTGAACTTGATGTGGTTATGTAATATTTAAAGGAATATTTCAATGAAAATTTGCTGGAAATGTACTCAAGCCAAACAGATTTTTTTAGTTTGTTTCTTCATTGGATGTTTTACATCAATTAAACACTAATGATTCTTCTGCAGTGGATTATTGTGATCATTCTGACAGCACCCATTCAAAGCAGGGCTCTAGGACTAACTTTTTTTTGCTGCGCCAACCGGGTCAGACGCAGACGCAGTGTAACAATCTGGATTACATTTTTTTTTGATTTTCGGATGAATCAGGCATTAACTTAACATTTCTAATGAAAATAATTAGTTTTTTCCATCTTCTCTCATCATCTTTGACTACAGCTGCTGTTTATCTGACAAGCCTAAACTACTCACCTTTTCTCAGCGTGTCTACACCAGATGTGAGTGGCATGGAGCAGCGCAATGAGACGCAGCAAAATACAGTAGAACCTATTCTGCCATCTGTATGGGATGCGTTGCGACGCAACAAATTCTGTCTGCTTGGTGTCCCGGTGTTGTGCCGAATTTGGACTCCCTGACAAATTATGACTGCCCTCGAGGAAAATCACTTCCTCCATTTAAAACAAACAAAAAACAAACCCCCCTGCTGCCCTCTCAAATCAAAATCCATCTACATAATTCTTTAGACAAGTTCACACTTGTAACCCACACTTTTTTAAATGCATATTTCTCTCCTGATTCAGAAAAGACAATACTTCTCATTATAGAATATCCTATTTTAGCCTGAAGCAGCAGACTTTTCATTTCTTTAAGAGAACATGCAGTACCTGTGATCCATGCGTGACAGCATACTCTACTCTTTCAGATCCATCAGCGTTCTCATATACCAGGTCAAACTTGCCAGGTTCAGCTGGAGCTAAAAACACATAATACAGTAAGGTATCGCTGAAGAAGAAAATGTGCAATATAGTGAGTAATAAAGAAGCTGCAAACCTCCAGGCTTCACATTTATATTACTGACACAGTGGCAAACATTTAAAAAAAAAAAGTGTTCTGGCGATACCTTGAGGTTGAGAAAGAAGTTCAAGCTCCAACACTTTTGTTTGAGGATTGAATCCAGTAATCTTCCCTTCCTAAATAACAACAGTCACCTGTTACTTCACATTCCACACAACACGATTTACATTAAAGACGTGTATAATGGCTTACTTTATAATCAGACACCTCTGGTGTGTAGTTTTCAGTCAGCTCCAAAAGCTTTTAGACACGAGAGATCCATGAAAAACTCAAAAGGCAACTTACATGTGGTCACCGATTTAGAAAAGCTATCAAGACATTAAACAGACAGAAGTATATCTGCTATCATTCATCATATCACATTCATTGTACCTTAAAGGCAATCTTTTGGCCCACTGCAGGGGGAGCTGCCAGCAAGGGTAAAGCTGCGTAGTCTCGTCTGGGAGCTATTTCAGGTGGATTCTACAAGAACACCAAAAAATATCAAATATAAAATATTGTCCATGCCTGACATATGAAAATGTTTTATCTGGACCAAGGGTTTACTGACCAGCATAAAGCTAGATTTCAATCAGTGTCTCTTTTTACAGAAATGTTTATAATACGAATGATGGTTATAGTATTTAAAACAAATGTTACTGAACATTTTAGTTTTATGAGGAAACAATAAAAAATACATCGATTTAGATTTAGGTCATTTTTCCTGCGATGCTTGGGTAACAGCAGCTTCTTATAAACCACATCTTCACTTTCAGCTCACCTGCAGAATAAAACTCTCATTAGTCAGAGAATCGTTCTGTTTCTGCCGCTCGTCGTTGTGGTGAAAGTCTTGTTTCCACGGTGTTCCCTTGGCCCTACCAAAACCTCCTCTCCCGCTGCCTCGGTTCGCCCCCCGCCCCCTGCCTCTCTCCTGACCTCTTGTGTTTCCCCTGTCCCTGCAGGCTGCATCACTGACAGCTGGGCTCAAACCAGCGATCTTCAATCCCATCCCTTGCAGGTTTGGTTTCTTAATCACAAGCTCTATCTCACTGTCTGAGCTCTCTGCCTTATCCTGGGGCTTTTGAGACACAGAAGACGAGACGGACGGAGCTGTAGCCGAGGAGGGCTGAGCTTGTGATTTCTTAACTGTAGTTCTGGCTTGGCCGAGTGATGATGAGGAGGAAGAGGAATCAGTGGAGCTCTCCCTGCGTCGCGGGGTCTGCAGTGGAAGTTTTGAGGTTTTGCTAGACAGTTTAGGTGTAACCA
This sequence comes from Enteromius afrohamiltoni, assembly GCA_034779775.1. Taxonomy (NCBI): domain Eukaryota; kingdom Metazoa; phylum Chordata; class Actinopteri; order Cypriniformes; family Cyprinidae; genus Enteromius; species Enteromius afrohamiltoni. The sequence continues at coordinate 6,299,870 of JAUYWG010000033.1, read as the reverse complement.
GAAGCGGCTGTACAGGAGCGCTGCTTTTGGGTTTCTCTGCGTCATCTGGAGACGATGAATCCGACGATGTGCTTTTTTTCCGTGGCTTTTTGGCAGCGCCATTCTGCTTGGGTTTTGGTGGAGGAGCCTTGCTGCGAGACTCATCCTCACTGCTGTCTGAAGAACTTGACATTGGTTTTTGACGAGTTTTGGTTGTTTTGTCACTGGTGGGGAGAGCAGAAATGCTTTTTCTGTTGTTTTTAGTAGAAGATGGGGTTTCAATGTTCTTTTGAGGGGTGGCAGGCTCTTTCACCTCTTTCTTCTTCTTCTTCTTCTTCTTGGCCTCCTCTGCAGGTGCTGAGCCATTGATCTGCACATCTTCAGGTTTCTTTTTTTTACTTAGACCTTCACAGATCTGCTTCTCATCCTCTCTCCCTCTTTTCTTGGTCTTTGGGTTTTGTGTTTCAGAGTTTTGGTAAACCTCTGCTCCACTGATATAAACAGCACTGGATGCCTTCACCCTGTCAATACACATGATAGATAAATACATACTTATCCAGGTAAAAAGGCTATTTAAACGTATTATTACATAACGCAGTTCTTACCTTAAGCTATCATTATCACGTACTATATAAATACTTTCTGTGGAAGGCAGGTAGCAATCCTCAATGAATAAGTCTAAAACAGTCCTACGGCTGTAGCCAAACTTTTCCTTTATGACGCTGGAAAGATCTGCGACAACTCGGCATTTGTTTAGGTCCACCAGCAACCAACACATCCGACACTCAGGTGTAGCAGGAGGAGGATAGTCGAAGTACAATCTAACCCTGACAGAGTTGAGGCTGGAGGTGGCCATGCCTGAGCAGTGTATTGTCAATGAGGATGATGGAGGCGCTCATCGTTTTAAACAGGCTTGTCACGCACTCTGCTGTCCTCTGTTGGTGTGGAAGAGAATATGCAGTTGACTTCCCTGTTCGTCAGCTGACTGAAGTCATATGATACTGAGCCTTTCATCGCAGGGGTCCTGAAGACTGGGCTTGAATACTTATAGCCAGCGGTGGGTCCAAACACAGCCCATGTGTTTGAGAGAGAGCTTGAGATCATAATAATGGCGCGCTCGTGGACTGGTGTGCTAGCTGTGCTGCTGTTTGCCGGCAGCTTTTATAAAGGTATGTGCTGCTGAATGATACAGTTTGAGAAATTAGGATAATGTGTGTCTTTTTAGACTCACTTGCCCACTTTTTCGTAGTTATTGCTATTAAGGGGTGTAATTGCAACATGAGAAGACGTACTGAAATGTTTTGTAACTTTAAATAACGTTAGCAAAGTGAAAGCGAAAGATAATGCCCGTTTTTTCCCGGATCGTTTTATATACGCAAATCAAGTCTGTGATCCGAGAACCTAGTTAAAATATGAAAGAAACCGAATGATTCTCCTCAAGTGCGGTAAAACGGTGATTCGTAAGAGTCGGTTCTTTTGAATGAATCAGATTACGCGTCAATATGGCGTTTATATTTGATTTAATCGTTATAATAGCTGGCTATTATAGTTATTAACGGTGTTAAATGGAATTAAATAATTCCTATGTTTGAACAAATTATGCTGCATTGACTTTCAAACGTATTTGGAAAAATATTGAAGCAAAAACCTTCAAATGTGCATATAATATTCTCGTTTGTACAAAATTGCTCATCTAAAAACTATATATATATAATTATATTATACTTTAATATGTGCTGCAAAAAAAGTGCTTTTCTTCAAGTCCTACTCAAAATGAACAATAAACTTTTTTTCCCCCTAAATATTTCTTCCTCAAATCGTTAACCGATAAGAAACCTGAGGAATCCGATTCAGAACAAGAATCGTTGCAATCTTCAATCTTGAGTGAATATAATGACAGTTTTGTTGTTCTTATTGTCACAGGTAGTTGTGCTCCAGTTCAAGCCAAAGAGTCATGGGCATATGTGGATGTCCGTGATGGAGCTCATATGTTCTGGTGGCTGTATTACGCCAACAGCTCCAGTGCCAGTTATAAAGATCTACCTCTGGTTATGTGGCTGCAGGTTTGTTACTCATCTGCACAGTGTGACCGCTCCTGTATCTTCTCCAGATCATATCTCTTTGGAAGCTTCCTTCAATCCGCATTCACATAGCTGTTATACCTTTCCACCTTGATTTTCCCTTTCTTTTCCGAAGTACATCTAAGGTCGCTCATGCTCCTGTTTATTTTAGGGAGGTCCTGGCGGATCTAGCTGTGGTTTTGGCAATTTTGAGGAAATTGGACCTCTTGACCGAGACCTTAAGCCAAGAGAAACCTCTTGGGTATGTAAACAAATATTTTCCATATCTGTAGAATTGATTGAGGAGTTTATTTTGGGAAATACTGAATATTTTATTGCCTCTGTTGATCTTCATTGTTTCTTTATAAATAAACAAATATATTATTCACTTAAAAATATTTGCATCTATGCAGGTGCATGCTGCCAGTGTGCTATTTGTGGATAACCCTGTGGGCACCGGATACAGTTACACAGACACTGAAGATGCCCTCACCAAGGACGTTGCAATGGTGGCATCAGACATGATGGTCCTCCTCAAGAGCTTTTTCTCTCTAAAGACAGAATTTCAAGTAAGCAAAACAAAAATGCCTAACATACTTAATATATTTGCAACATTTGTTACAGTATCTAACTTTAATCCCCAACAGAGGATTCCCTTCTATATATTTTCGGAGTCTTATGGAGGCAAAATGGCAGCAGCTATTTCCCTCGAGCTCGCAAAGGTACTGAAATAATTCTCACTTTAGGCTTGATGAGAGGGAATTTTGTAGCAACACACACAAGGCCATAAAAAGTCATGTGCTTGCTGAGTCACAATAATTTCTACTTCTGCAAAAGTAAATCTGGCATTCGCTTAAAATACTAGGTTCTGTTTGCTGTTAATTTACAGATCACACCTCAAACTCATTTTAATTGGCACCGAATGTATTTTCTCTCTTTTTAGGCAGTTCAAGCTGGTTCAATCAAATGCAACTTTGCTGGGGTGGCTTTAGGAGATTCCTGGATCTCTCCTATAGGTCTGTAAAAAGCATGTCTGGTTGGGTACCGCTATGTGTCTCTTTGATTGAGTTATCATATCTTGGTTTACTGATCATTATGCACATTCATCATGTATAGTCCTGACTCGCATGACAGAATAAACCAGGTGTGACGCATAACAATACAGCACTCAAGACCTCTGATTGCTTTCTCTCTGTATGCAGATTCAGTCATGACATGGGGTCCTTATCTTTACAGCACAGTGAGTAATTCATCATAACACCTCCATCTCTTTAAAGAGATTAAGCTTGATTGTATTAGCCTGATCAAAACAATACACTAGCATTCACAAGTTTTAGATTTGGTCCAAATTGCAGTAAAATGTTATTACAACTGTTCATTTCATTTTTAGTCCCTATTGGATGACAATGGACTGGACGAGGTGACTAAAGCAGCAAAGGCAGTGCAGGAGGCAGTGAGTCAGGGCCAGTACCAAAAAGCCACAAACTTGTGGTCCATCACAGAGAATGTAGTGGAACAGGTGAGTCGAGCAGCAGGAGCTGCAGATTAAATTCAAGTAGAGGTCTTAATGCATTGTTTAATTGAAGAAATGATGATGCGCTTCATTCAGTTCCTCTACTTATTCTTCTACAGAACACAAATGGTGTGAACTTCTATAACATCCTCACACAAAGCTCAGATGAGATGGTGAAGACCAGTTTGGATCAAACCAATGGATTTCTCTGTGAGGAACTCAACATGCACAAATTCAAACTTTCTGCGGTGGAAATATTTTAGTCATCATTTTGTCTCGCTTTTACAGCCTCACTGAAGAGTCGCCACATTCGACCTTTGCACCGTCAGACCCTGTCAGAGTTGATGAATGGACCAATCAGGCAGAAGCTTGGTGTCATACCAAAGAATGTCACATGGGGAGGTCATTATTCTTTTCTGATTTACAGAGGTAGTTGTGTAACACTATGATCCTTACAAGTGTTCTCCTGTTTCTTCAGGACAAGCTGAGGCAGTGTTTGAAAGCATGGCAGGAGATTTCATGAAGCCTGTGGTGGACATTGTAGATCAGCTTTTAGCTGCAGGGGTCAATGTTACCGTCTATAACGGCCAACTGGATCTCATTGTGGACACAATAGGTAATGACATCAACCATTAGCAAACGTTTCAGAATAGCAACTCATTTTAGATTAACATTCAGGCCATTTACACGTGACAGTTGTGTGTGTCAAAACTAATACGTCCCAGACAACAACAAAGTCTATCTACTTGCTGTATTTATATAGTCATGAAACCAGAGACCACCCTGTCCATTTTATCTGATCTCAAATGGTCATACACAATGACTTTTAATGTCTGGTGTAATTGGTGATGTGCCACAGCCGACTGCTTGCGATCAGATCACCAGGGTCGGGTGTCAATAGATGGTGTTTGTAAGCTTTTTATAATGCATTTTACCCTGCAGTTTGATATGAAGAAGGCTATTATGATTGGGTGTTGTCAGGATAGTGTTTCTGCACTGCAGTGATGATTGATTTGTGTTTATGTGTGAGCAGGTCAGGAGTTGTGGGTGAAACAGCTGAAATGGGATGGACTTCAATACTTCAACAAAATGAAATGGACAGCACTGGAGGACCCACAAACACAGAGCCAGACTGGAGCTTTCTATAAGACCTACAAGAACTTTGGCTTCTACTGGATCCTCAAAGCTGGACATATGGTACTCATA
>JAUYWG010000033.1:6281805-6295012 GCA_034779775.1 Enteromius afrohamiltoni | reverse complement strand
TATATATATATAGTTTGTTCATGCCAAAATGGCAGAGATGTAGAAAGGGGGGAGGCATGTTTAAAGTTTAAAAGGTTTAACGTTGTTACAGCATCTTTAACTAAGTGGAAAATAAACATCACAAACATCAGCCACAGGAACTGAATCAGTCTACTCATATACAGCTATCAGTGGAATGATCAGATATCTGTAGTGTTAGTAGCACTTCTGCTCAAATGCTTCTGTAATAGTATGTGTCCCAATACAGCCCTTATGTATGTTTTGTGTGTTGTGAGCAGTGTGGTCCAATAGCTTTAGTTCACTTCCGATAATGCCATGATTTCCTGCATAAAGATCAGTACTGTTATATACACGACTGCCCTACTTCACCTTATGCTCTTTGGTATGTTTCAATGCTAATGGACATTGTCAAATGCTTAGCTTTTTTAATGTTAGTGGAATATAGCTGTACTAGTCAGTATAAGCTGTACTGTGAATTTCTTTTTTGACCCTGTTGTACGTTTGTCATCCTCAGTTGAGATTGTCATAGAATGGTGAAGTAGAGAGAACAGATATTTCTGCATTTATGACTTCATATGAAGAGTCCTACAGCAATATTTGCATTTATCTATTTTTTTTTTCTACTTTATGGGGCAGTTTCCCGAACAGGGTTTAAGACTAGTCCTAGATTAAAATAAATGTTTAAAGCTGTCTAAACTGGAAAAAGCTTGCACTGACGCACCTTAAAATACATTATTGCCATTGTTTGGTCTTAAAATGCTCACAGATAATGCTTTTTTGTAAGACATGTTTCTAAAAACTACTTAAATGTCCTAAATTAACAAAGACCTAGTCCTGGCTTAGTCTAATACCTGTCTGGGAATCTGCCCCTCAATGTTTAACAAACCTAGAATTATCACAAGAAATAATATATATTCTTTATTTACTGAAATGCACCAAATGCAATACCGAATTAGTGGCCAAATGATAAATGCTTGTGGTAAAATTGCTGTTTTTTTTTTTTTTTAGGAAATAATGATGACAAGCATGCAGTGTGTCACTACATTTCTGTTAGATAGAGGAAATGAAGTTTGACAGCACTGCCTAGTGGCAGCGGTTTTAATTTTATACTGGCGTCTGGAGGAGACTAGCTCTACTACTTGTCTAGATACTCACCACGTCAAAGATTTGTACATGAATACATACAGTGCAGCAATGAGAAATTTAAACCCAGAGTCAGTGTCACTGCCGTTCCATTGTGCCTATCCGAGTTGGCCTGGGAAAACTTTGCAATATTTATTTTGAGTTTTCAGGCTGCCTGTGTAATTTGATGACATTATCTCTGTCTGCTTAAAAACGAAATATCTGCTCAATAAATGTTGAACACAGCACAGGTTTAAATGGTGTTTAAATAGCGCCAACTGTCATTTATTAAGTGAACTGCAGCTGCACTCATTCCCTCCAAAAAAAAGGTCATTATGAAATGAATAGTTCCGGTCCTTGATTCTGATTGGCTGAGCAGTGTTCGAAAAAGAAATACTCTACATATACACCTTTGTTTATGTCTCTGTGTTGCTCGGCAACCAATGTTTAAACTACAGCCGTTTCTGTGGGGCTACAATGTTTGGCGGAAGAATAATAGTTTTATTAATATCAATTACCCTTTAATTAGTGTCTCACTACATTTAAGTAATCACCCTTTTATAACATGTCTTTTTTTAAAAGTCTATGGTCATGCCTAACAACGCCCCTAGCTGTAAAAAATGCACTGTAATCCAAGGCTTCTTGGGTCTACTTTATTTGCTCACCCTTTGTTTCAATTATGTGAAATAAAGCTTGAAATAAATGTTTATCATAAGCTAACAGAAAACTCATTCCATATAGAGTCTAACCAACCTGATTAACATCTAGAAAAAAAGCTTTAAACATTTGGAACATTAAAAGGTTTTAATTTCTCGCCTTCATGTCGTTCTAAACCCTTAAGACCTGTGTTCATTTTCAGAATACAAGATATTTTTAAGAGCTCTCTGAGGTAAAAAAAAAAAAGTAATTCACTCAATCAACGTCCAGAAACTTAGCAAGGACATAATTGAAATAATGACGGTAGTAGTTCACTGTGATATAATAAAGCTATGAGAATGCTTTTTGTATTCAAAGAAAACTAAAATAACACCTTTTTTCAACAATTCATTTGGAGAGTAAAAAAAAAGAAAAAAAGAAGATAAATTAATTAAGTAATTAATGACAGAATTGAAGTTTGTGTGTAAACCATAGGTTTTAAGTACCTGATAGAATTTTGAATTTTTGGATGAAGTATGTCTTTATTGTGGTGAAATGAAAAGGGACAACTTACAAGTACTTATTAATTTATTTACACATTTTAAAATACACAAATACAGTGGCAATACAAATGAGGAAAAAAAAATCTCCCAGGGAAGGAAGATTTCCATAATTCCACCTGATACAGCACAGTGTGATGCAGAAGGACTGGCCAAGCAGTCGTGTGTAGAATGAACCAGAAAATGAAATAGAGAAATCCATAATAGCTCGATCCCCGACAAAGTGTACTTGTGCCTACATTTAAACAACACCAGTACTGGAGCGGTTGTTTCTGTGAGACCACCAGTGGAGAGAAAGAATTACTAACTTATCAAATCTAGAACGGAACAAAGTCCCTCGCACCTCTCTAAGCACTAGCCTTTTCCCCCATACTCACGATACACACACACACACACACACACACAGACAGTGGCTATGAAAAAAAATGGTACTTTGCCATCACTAGAAACATCCTATATACATGACAACAGAATTTAAGAGTTTCACCACTAGCCCCCCCCCCCACCCCATGACTACAGAAAAAGCCTACTCTCTACTTTGCTGAATGATATGGACAGGCAGCTCGCCTTCCATGTCCTCTGTGACTTATAGCACCAGTAAGTCAAAGAACCACACTTCTGAGACAAGGGAAAGGTAGTACTAAAAGCATTGGTAATACTCAGTTAATAAAGTCGAAGAAAAACAAAAATCTTGCATCTCAATTGTTAAAAGCGTCAGTCAAAAGAAAAACAAAAACAAATCAGGCATGGCTTCAATGATGGCTGGTGTACTCTCAATGAGACAAGCTGGGCTCAGGACATCCATTTCCAAATCCAAACACAAATGTTAAAAGAAAACGTGCCCGTTTGTCTCAACATATGCCCCAAGTTGTTCAGACTTATACCCTCGGGTCAAAAAAAAAAAAACAACAACAAAGCCCTTTTCTCATTATTCGACTTCCTGCTTTGAATGTCTGTCAACAGTCTTGACCCAACCATGTGTGCCTGCGTTACTGTAAAAGCACTAAGCTTAGTTCGGGGGGTAAAAAGAAACAAACAGCAACATTAATAACATCAACAACTCTACAATACAGGCATTTCACAGCTTTCGAGAAACAAAACAAAAGCATAAGGGAATGCAATAAAAACGATGAGCCAAAAAAAAAAAAACAACTAATTTGATATAGAGGGCCAGGTTGATAGGTGCAACGAAACTAAAAATCATCTAAAACAGTTTGAAGGTGATACTGTGGGTGTAACTATTCGAACCTTTGCTGTATTTTTTTCCGCCTGGCCACATAATAAACTACAAAACGACATAAAAAGGACACTGCCTTCATTCCGCCACGTGAACGAAACGTCCCGATTTCTGAATTCTGCACATCTCAATAAGCTTAACGCTGTTAAACTAACAAAAAGAGAAAGAGATTCACCTGCGAAAGACTGTAGCCAGTGTGAAATCAATTTAATCTCTGTTGTACACAAACAAAAAGACAAAAAGAAAAGATTACGGTAAGCAAAATGTCAATGGCTATCAGTACAGCTGCATTCCAAGCTGTGTGAAAGTAATTTTTTGCAATAGGAGAGGGTGCGTCGCGCTATCAGAGCCGCTGTGAATGACTTCAGCCAAGACGCTCTGCTTTACGAAGAGGCCCTTGGACGGCAGGAGGACGGCCCTCTCCTCCTGGTATGTGTTGTGTGCCAGAGGGCCCAAGGCAGCGATGGCCGAGAATCACGCCCCCCCCGCCCCGTCCCTCCTATCTTGCCAGCGATTGTCTGGCAAAAAGAGATGTTAACAAGCACAACTGATGTGCGCAGGTGTTTGCTGGAGTAGTGTAGGTAAGGAAATGTTGTGTGTGAAAAGAAGAAATGAAAACCAAAATCTGTCCATCTCTCGAGTTTGCGTGACTCTCAAAGGTGTTTAATTGCATTGAGAGGAAGGAGGAAATGAAGTCTGCCGTGTCGATTTGATTTGCTGAGGTTGATTTCACATGGTTAGAGGCTGCTGGAGAAGTCCTAGTGCAGATCAGGGCCGTGGTTGGTCTGCTCTTGAGGTGTGTGGAGGGTCTCATCGAGGTACGGCAGACTGCAGGCCACTTGGGGTGACGCGAGAAAGAGCCTGGCGTGAGGAGGAGACAAAGACATGTCAGTTTCTGAATGCCACATAATGGAAATGCAAACGGTTACTAAGAGCGTTTTTAAAAAGCCAATTCACACTGCACTGATGGACACAGACTAACGTTCTTGTTCACACAATTCTCGTCCGAAAGTTTCACAGGTTAAAAACATACAAGACCTCACACCGTGTCTTTTGCTCGTCGTTACAAATAAATGATGCATTTTGAGAGGTGTTTTGACAAATGTGTGCAAGGTTTCTATCTGGTGAATTTTTAGGGTGACGAACACGGAAAAAAAGCAAGAACATTTCGGACTTTAAAGCAGCAGCGGACCAATATGGGACATCGAAATACCCAACAAACGCCGAAATAACATGTTTGATCAGTCAAAGCGAGCGCTGTGAATGTGTCTGTTGCCGTGTGAATTGGCTTTGACAACGCAACTGAAGTTTGACTATGCTCAAGCAGTCAGTATTTTGGAGTGACAACTGCTAGGTGTGACTCGTTAAAAAGGATGGGAGCGGATTAGATGGACATCAAGAAATTCTACTGCTCCTCGAACTCTTGCATAACACCTGTAACCACGGCAACACAATGATAACAAATAAACATGTATTGAATCTGAAACACATATACTACTGTTCAGAAGCCGTTTGTTTTGTTTTGCATGTAACAGAATAACCAAAAGTAATATCAAAAATACACTAAAAACTGGAATACCATTAAATATTTAGTTTATTATCAATGTTACATTTATATCTTAATAGCCCTAAACTTTTAAGCATAGTGTAGGGCATGTCAATAATGTGACACCACTGTCAACTGGTGCAAATGGTTATTCATAACATTTTAATACGCTCTTATTTTGCTAGTGATTCATGAGCATTTATGACTGACCATATTTAAGCCAGGTTACAGAATGTCACTTTTTTTAAATGAACTGTGATTAATTAATCATATTTAACACTCCAAACAAGACTGACAACCATATTACTGCTCTGTGAACATAGCCATTGTTCCCCTATTCCCATGAGTCATCTCAGTTTGACTGTCATGGGAATGTGAAGGAGACCATTGTTTACATCTTGTATAAAGATCAGGCAGTCTCAGGTGATCCAATCACAAGCAGACGGCACTAAAAGCCATGTGTAAACAAAAGAAACACTCTGTGATCAGAGCGCCCCAAGCACATTACAAGGTGGTCACAAATATTCAGACTCAACAGACCGCCTATTTACTTGTCAGTGAGCCACAGAACTAAAATAAAAGTTTTATGTACGCTAGTGAAGTGAAACAATAGTGCATTTACATAAACATGCATTAGTGTTTTGGTTCAACCAAGACAGAGCTTAATACCAGGTGTAAACAGTCAAAAATCACTCATTTCAGATTCATGATGTCAAGCCATAAGCATCATCATGAATTTTTGCTTTGTGCCCTTAGGATGATTAGGCTAGTCATTAACAGTCTGGGTCCACTTCTCAGAGAAATATGGATCTAGCAATGCACCAAAATCTGTGTGTTTATATATATATATTAAAAAAACAGACACTAAAAATATCAATTTAATAATAAACTTCGATATGAACATTGAAAATGTATATTCAGCAGATTTTATATCAACTTTCCAATGATATAATTGCGTTTCTATTAGTGCTGTCAAACGATTAATCACATCCAAAACAAAAGTTTTTCTTTACATAATATATGCACTAATGCTGCGTTTAATTTTTATTCTTTGTAAAACACACACGTACAGCATAAGAGATCAAATGTTCTAAAACAGTAGCTACGTTTCAGACTCATCTGTTTAGCTGTGCATTTACTGAATAAGCACTGTGCTTCGTCCGAACCGATTGTCTTAAACCTATTTTAAATACATTTTAAAATCATTTTAGTCAATCAAGGCATTTGTGCCTTTTTTCTGTTGTGATCACTGTTTTTATAATTATTCTATTTTCTTCTTTGTTTTATTATTGCTTTTATAATTAATTCTACTCCTTTTATGTAAAGCACCTTGAATTACCCATGTATGAAATGTGCTATATAAATAAACTTGCCTTGCCTATATATTTTGAAAAGTATTCACATGTATATGCATTTATATATTAATTTCCTTGTATTTTATATTATATCTAAATATATTTAATATGTAAACATAACACATTTTCATTAAATATATACAGTGACTATATACAGTATACCTTCTTTACAAGTTAACTAGTCGCAAGTTTGCGGTAAAATGTAGGCTAGCCTAGTTGGGCTGTCGAGGTCAAAACACTACATGTAGAGAGCTGTGAATCAAATGTGAACTGTAAAAGGGGATTTTTCAACAATGAACAGGGTAATTACAATACATTGCCTTTATATTGGTGCATTTTTTTATTGATATCATTTTACTTTATCTTCAGGTAAAAACAGACCTCTGAAACAAACTCCAAGGAGAACACCTGGCAGCTTGCCTGAGGATCTCTATCAATGGACCCTGTCCTGAGGACTTTCCATATGATAGGGCTTTAGAATCTATTTTTAGGAAGCCCCGCAAAATAAGGTGCCCTAACAAAAGTTGCAGACTGTGCAGCAAGTAGGCTGTTGTACATGATGTTAAATTAATGCAAGTTCTGTGTATCAATTATTAACAGTTTTTTATTTAATTAGGTCAGTTAATGATAACAGGTTAAGATATAATTCATATGCAAAATACTACATCTTAGCATTAGCATAATAGTACATTTTTGGTGTTCGAGCTAACTAATGAGCTTTCCTGAGGTAAACAAAAACTGTTATATTTATGTCTTCTCACTGGCTGAGCAATGCAAATCAAACATCACTCAGTCAAATGTTTTCAACCCCCCAAAGACCGTAATGGATAAAAACATTTCTGGTTAAATATTTTTGGTGCATCACTAGTTCTTAGAGGGTGGTAACTATTTGTGCCTGCGTGCTTTGAGTCCTAAATATTTTAGGTGGTCCTGGGGCCGTCCTCTGAGCTCCCCCATGGCTTGCCACAGCAGGGGGCATATGGCAAGGGGGGGGGGCAAGGTTTACAACACCAAATACAAAAAACCCTGCATACTGTATTTTTGTTTCCACTCAGGAACACAAATGGCAGGATATTTCAAGATCGGAGGAGAGCCGACAGCTAATTACGTCTTGCACTTTCTGATGCACAATAAAAACTAAGGTGATTAATTACTAGGTGGGGATACATTTTTCATGATCCTCCGTCAATGGCAAGGCAGTGCAGGGGGCCCACGAGGACTCTAGGGCCAATCATGTGACTGCTGCTCTCAAAAGGGCGGGGGTGAATCCATCTCTGACGTTACAGAGGGAACAAAAGAGCTGCAGAGGTGAGCAGCTCAGCAAATCAGGGACTACCAGTAAAACACAATTCATTCAGGGCACAAACAATAAAGGAATCGTATAGAGGTTAGCTGTAAACTGAAACAATAAGCAGCAGTTTTACGCTTAAAGCAAAAAAGCTTGTAAGTGTAAAGCTGCACTGAGTAAGTTTGGTGCAGGAGCACAGTCCGGGTGATCACACTGCATGCCAAGAGAGCACCAAAACCAAGCACTGGGGGTTAAAAGAGCGAGACAGAAAGAGGCATCCACACCCAGGCAACCAGAGGTTATAGATTCATCAGAGTGTAGAAACACACACTCACAAGCAGAGGGCGCCACACAATCAAGAGCGCTCTGCTGCACGGCATTTGTGCTTCCTTTCTGCCTCAGCAACTGATTTTAAATAAGCTCTCCTGCACTAGATTAAACTTATTGTGTTCTCTAAATACATCTAGGAGTACATGGCGATTGTGTGTAGCCTGCAATAGGGCAGTTGTGACAGATGGTCTGGTGGGCATACGTGGATATGGGAGTGCTACCGTTTTGGTTTTTTTTGCACTAAATGAAAGCAGAGTGGGCCTTGTGTTTACAACTCTTGATCTGATCAAATCTAAGCACTGGGATATGGAGCTATGTTGAGCTGAAATTCATATGATTAAAATTAAGGTAACAATAGAAATTGCACCCTCAAACCTATCGAGTGCTGAAATACTTCTGAAGATTGGTGCTGTTTTGGGTACAAATAAGCAAAAGCCCAACCGTCTAGATTCAGCTTAGAGGATAACACTACTGTCCATCTGTGAGTAACGCATCACATCATCTGGTGTTATGAATTACTTTCTGTGCAAAGATTAAAAATACCACGGGAGTCATTAGTCATTCTATTCTCCTATTGGATAATGTTCAGTACAATCTGCATTGTTCAAAGCACTATATAAATAAAAGTGACTGATTGTTTAGAGTGGGGCACGAGGTCTTAAAGCACCTACTGAATAAAGTATGCAAGTATGGATCCATAAATATTTTCCCATTCATTTTCTCCATAGAAATGTTAAAAAGTTTTTTCAATTAGTAGCCTCAACATAAAACAATCAGCCAGATTTTAGATTAATCTGAACGATGGGTGTAACAATACACTTATTCGTACTAACAAATTTTCCTTCTGTCTGCATGTGTACCAGATGCAGTGCTGTTTTAACCACTGCACGTGTGGAACACGATTCGAAACAGTTTCCCCCCAGGATAGGAAAGCACCAGTATCAATATATTTTGACACTGTGAACACATCTGAAATATAACGTAGAATAACACTGTGATCTGCTGTGAGCTTATGCAAGTTGTCCTAATCATAAAACAAGCTTTATATTAACTGCTTTGAACTAACTCGACATGTGAATGTACCAATTTACAAATTTTGTACCTTGACACTCCTAATCTTCAGTATAAATTCTGATTTGAAGCGTAAGTGCATTTAATAATCTGACTTGGGTGCAATAGTGCGCATTTAAAGTGATATTTCAACCAAAAATGAAATTCAGTCATTACAGTCATTATGCGATTACCCCACCCCAAAATTAAAATGTTGTCATTTTAATGTTGCCCCCCCCCCGTAATTCCAAATCTTTGTTCATCTTCAGAGCACAATTTTAAGATATTTGAGATAAAAACCTGGAGGCTTTGACTGCCAAGGTCCAGAAAAGTTTGACACATCGTCAGAATAGTCCATCTGCCATCAGCGGTTCAATCCAAATCTTATGAAGCAACAAGAATCCTTTTTTTACGCTAATAAAAAACCTGACTATTACTAATAATTGGTCTTCTTGGTGTCTCTTGGTGTAATTTTGGAGAATTTTCACTGAACACACGCTCTTCTATGTCCGCCGCACCACAAGGTTACACTGTTTCTTCGTTCGAGCTGATGGTAGATTTGTGTTTCTTTATGGAGAAAATGAGAAAATGAATGGGGTATTACATCTGGAGCCTGGCTGTGGTGCACTGTTTGAATAACGCCATACTGCTTTTCAACTGAACACTTGAAGAGCCTTTGCTTAACATCTGACTGCTTCATCTGAATTACAGTTAGGAATTAAGTAGTGGAGTGTCTCTTCATTCTGTGTGGTGAGTGATGTGCTGCGTAACAGCCGTACAGCAGTGATGTGCGACAGGGATTCTATTACTCAATGAAGGGAGGTAGAGGAGGTCCAGGAATAATAATAATAATAATTCAAAAAAAGACACCCAACTGTCACTCACCGAATGCTGTCTCTCATACCAGAACATGGCGAGCATCTACTTGCCGTGGTGATCATAGGGAATGCTATTCTGAAGTGGGTGGGTTGTTGGAGGGGGAAACATATTCATTTGTGGTGAAAAAAAAAAAACAAAAGAAGAAGAAAAAAAAAACAACAAAAAAAAAAACACAACAACAACAATAATGTGGTAAACACCTCAAAAAAATGCGGATCTGAACAGAAGTGTTAACAGCAAATATTACAATCACCAGAGACTCTCTAGACAGAATTATGACTCTGGGCAGCATTTCAAGAATGTGTGACAAGTTCTGAAAAGAACTCTGCGCAAATAAAATTGAAAATATGTGGCAGTGGTTACACAATGCAGGGATCAACAATAAAGGATTGCCCAATGGCCCAAGGCCAGCGCTTGCATTTCACCTATCCTTACATTCATAAGTTATGCAATGGTTTGCAAATGTCACATTTTGGTGTTCTGTGGTGTTAGAACAAAGTTGTTTGCAAATTTAACTCAAATGTCAGCAACGCAATGATACTTAGCTGGCTGCAGGCAATAAAGAGAGAATGATTTGTACTAGTCTTAAAAGAGACATATAAACAGATTTTTAAATCTATTCTAAAAGGAAACAAAAAATCTATTCTAAAAGGAAACATTTCTATTTCCTTTTTTTTTTTTTTAAATCTATTACCATGGTAAAAAACTATTTCACATACTGTCAACTTCACTAACGCACACAAAATTTAAGATACCGCCTATGTAGCCCAAAAACACCTCTGTGTTTTTATAGTGGCATGCTAAAAGCCTTGTAGACCACGACATCAGCTCCAAATCATGCCAAGCCACAGCAGACACAAGCTCCATCTGAGCACTCTTTCAGGCCTATCATTCTCTTTCATCATTTCCTTTGTCTCTCTGCTGGAAAACAACTGTGGAGGAGTTTGTTTTTAAAGGTTTTCTAACCAAAGTGACTTCTTTTGTGGTCAGACTTGACTGGAAATAAAGAACGGTTGATTTAAGAGCAGTGGAGCTGGGGCCAGAGACTAAAAATGCTGCCAAACACACAAGCAAAAGTGGGCAAAAATGCAGAGTACTTCATGTCATGGCGTTGGTACCTGTGATGTGGACATGCGTGAGGTGTCCTGTCGACCGGTTAGATCAGAGGAGGAAATGTTGACAGGGGCTCCGCGGTGCAATCTCATACTGACCTTCCTCTCTCGCTCCATTCCTGGCAAACACAAACGAAGGAAGACACGTGTCATCTAAAGCATGGAAAACTAAAAAAGAAAAACGGACACTGACACCACACATTGGGTCGTATCCACCTAAACAAAAATCCCTGTCTAACATCTAAACCACAAAGTAATTAGACCAAACTGGAAAAACTGCATGAAGCTTGGGCCCCACTGAGAATACATGTTATTTGAATTAAAAAAAAAGAAAAACCCTGCCGTTTACTCTGACTCAGGAAGAGGAGACATATGGTGGATTTATGAGCTTTGCTAGGCATTGGCCATACACTTCAAGACCAGTGCAGGGTCACTGTTTATGTGTCTTACTTGTAGAAATATCTGTGTGTGAACCTCCACCTTTCGATAAAGCAAATGGTAGTAAATTTAAATCATGTCTAGCAAACATCCTGCTGAGCATAGTAGCTTGCAACCCTTAAACCACTTCCTCCCAGCTAAGGCGACAACAAATGGCAGGAAAGAAAGTAGCTGATGATTACAAATCGGTCTTGATCTGAAGCAGGGGAGGGAAAGAAAAAAACTTTGTGTATCTTGCAAATCAAAATAATCTTTATACACAAACAATAAAAAATCTTCAGGGGCCGATTGCATAAAAGGTTAAGACTAGTCTTAAAAGTTAGTCAGCTAAATTTTTCTAGAAGACTGGTCAGTTTGTTTTTAATTCAGTTACATAAAAATGTAGATTAGTCTCAGTTTAATACCAAAAAATAAAACTGATTACTCTAGGCTAACTGTTGTTCAGACTAGCTCTTAAGACACCGTCTTAACATGAAGGCTAAGTTTATGCAACTGGCCCCAGATGTTTACTTGAGTTAAAAAAAAAACAAAAAAAACAGCACTGACAGGCAGCAGTGGATGTCTTACCTGTGTGTGAGGTTGGTGTGAGGGGTGTGGGAGGTGCTACTTCTTGCGTTCCTCTGGGTCTACCTGAGCTGGAAGGCATCACACCACGGGCAGCAGGATTTCGGCCATGTCGCAATCTTTCCTCTCGATCCCTCCGCTCCCTCTCAGGATCTTCTGCTGCTCTGTTCGCACCCTGGACAGCACCGCAAATTAGAAACAAAGTGTTATGTATTTAATAGACCACAAAAAAACCAACAACAACTTAAGAAATCCAGCATCCATGCAAAGACAACCCATGTGTTACTCACAAATTTGAGCATATTCCAGTCAAAGACGTAGTCGTATGAAAAGCCTTGTCTGTGGAAAAGGTTCCTGAAGAGCTGTCTCAGGTAAGAGTAGTCAGGCTTGTCATCAAAGCGAAGAGAGCGGCAAAAGTTGAGGTATGTGGCAAACTCAGCTGTAAACAAACAGAAGGCACATGCAAAACAATTATGTCTATGTTTTAGTCTCTTTGGTCGAATTTGAATTCATCACCACAACCGTTCAAAAATGTATGGTTGGTTAGATTTTTTTTTTGCAAGTTTCACATGCTCACTAAGACTGAATTTATTTGATCAAAAACACTAAACAATAATAATGAAATAAATAAAAAAATACACACACACACACACACATATATATATATTTATTTATATTTTACTCATAAAAAATTATAGTGGTGCCAATAATTGTGGCCAACAAATATTAGAGAAAAACATTTCACAATGGGTTTTTCTCTCCATTTAAATTTAATTCAATGATAGGTTAAACAATTTTTTGAACAAAAGATCAAAATGATAAATAATGCAGATTTTATGCCAAGGGTGCCAATATTAGTGGAGGGCACTTTACAGCCGTGGCCAAAGGTTTTGAGAATGACACAAATATTAGTTTTTACACAGTTTGCTGCTAAACTGCTTTTAGATCTTTGTTTCAGTTGTTTCTGTGATGTACTGAAATATAATTACAAGCACGTTTCAAAGGCTTTTATTGACAATTACATGACATTTATGCAAAGAGTCAGTATTTGCAGTGTTGGTCCTTCTTTTTCAGGACCTCTGCAATTCGA
>JAUYWG010000033.1:6252307-6275467 GCA_034779775.1 Enteromius afrohamiltoni | reverse complement strand
TATATATATATATAGATAGTTTTTACTGTATTTTTGACATGATAGTGTGCCGCAGATATTTCCTTTAAAAATTTTTTTTGAAAATCATGCTGACCCCAAAACTTTGAGCACTAGTATCTTAACATGAAGTTAGGTATTTGCTTCATTTATTCTCTTTTGACTCGATGGTATACATTCTCCCGTAGGCCATTATGGTGTGTTTCTTCAAGATGAGTGGGAACTTCTTGAGAAAATGAGTAAGTTGTCTTGTTTTAATAGCTCAGTGCAGATGTGAAGCGTGTAGAGGATGCGTCTTATTCCGGTGCTATGGTTTACAGTCAAACTGGCCGATGAAAAACTCTCTGTGCCCATTACCTGCAAGATCCGGGTCTTCCCAGAGATTGAGAAAACCGTGAAATATGCCAGAATGCTGGAAAAGGCCGGATGCCAGGTAAAGAGTTTCCCTTTGCTTATGATATTGCAAATGCTTTCATTTAAAGTGCTCGTGGAGCACCTTTCTCAGGAGCCCATGTGAGAGAATGAGGCTTACTTCTCTCCAACCTTGAATTGATCTGCAAATGCTTTATACAAATACATTACCTCAAATCTCAATCTAATGCCATTCATATATTCGTGAACGAGCTGCTGATGGTTAAGTGTCTTTAACATTTTTTTACAGCTCCTCACAGTTCATGGGAGAACTAAAGATCAAAAGGGGGCTTTGACTGGCATTGCTAGTTGGAAGCACATCAAAGCTGTACGGTAAGAGATGCAACACTTGCTTCTGGTGGTGACTGGTCTTAGCGTTTTGTCCTGACGGTGTACCTTCATGGTGTTTGTGCAGGGAGGCTGTAAACATTCCTGTTTTCGCCAATGGGAACATCCAGCACCTGAGTGATGTTCAGCTCTGCATGGAGGAGACTGGAGTACAAGGTGTCATGAGTGCAGGTAACGCATACAGTGACAAGTACTGAAAGACTCGCACTCTGATATAAGAAAAACCCTGAACTCATTACATTCACAGAAGGGAATCTCCACAATCCTGCTCTGTTTGAAGGCCGTAGTCCACCTGTGTGGGAGATGGCTGAGGAGTACCTGGAGGTTGTGGAGAAACACCCACCCTGCAGTCTGTCTTTCGTCCGAGCGCACATCTTCAAACTCTGGCACCACACGTAAGTTCCTTCGCCTTCAATGCTTGACACTGATATGTTCGCTGTTGATTGAGAGAGCTCATTAAATGCTTTCATTCAAAGGTTTGGAAGATTTTAAGAAATGAATACTTTTATATAGCAAGGACACAGACAATTGGTTAAAAGTGATAATAAACATAGCAAAGTTACATTATGCTGTTTTTCTGAACTTTATATTAATCGAGAAATCCTGGAAGAAAAACATGTATCACAGTTTTCACATGAGACGATTTTTTTTTCCTGTCAGATGTGACACTAAAGACTGAAGTAATAGTAACTTTTTTTTTGTTTTTTTTCTTCATTGGAATAAAAATTGTACAGTGGAAAATACTAAAAAAAATTAAATAATCTTGCTGACCCCAACCAGTAAGATGATGGCTGGTGAATTGTATTATAATAAGAAGTGTGTGTTTTTATTACAGCTTACAGATACATCAAGACCTGAGGGAGGAGCTGGCCAAAGCGAAAAATGTAGCTGGGATTGCAGAGGTCAACAGACAGCTGAAACAACGTTGTCAGGTAAAGGGTCTTTGATTACAAATGTATCAATCTTTAACTTTATTCAGACGGAAAGATTTATTAAGCTTATGACAGAGTTTCATTTTACTGTTACAGGAGGAGATGGCTAAAGAGGAATCAGAATGGACTCGAACTGGACTTCCTTTCCCTCACTGGATCTGTCAACCCTACGTCAGACCACCGTGAGGACATGTTTTCTCATCGGGTCTTGTGTGAACATGAAGAAACATCACAGTTGTAGTATTTCTGTGGTCTCAGCAAAACAGTATAGCATCAGTAATCGTAATCTTTGACACTTGCTGAATTAGCCAAAGCCAAGGTTCAAAGGAATATTTTCTGTCCGTGATAGACATCAACTAGTTTGATTATAACACTGGAACGTGATTTTCTTTTTTTTTCAGGCCCAAGGATCCAAACACTGAAAATGGGCAGAAAGCATCAGAAACCAAAGCTGTGAGTGTAAAGAGGGCGCTGGAGGACAGAGATGGACCCAACGACTCACTGTCCAAGAACAAGCAGAAGAAGAAAGCCCGTAATCCCCACAAGAACTTCTCCCCAGAGCTGAAACGTGAGGACAAATCATTTCCCAGAGCCCACTGACCTTCGAATAATAAAATAGAAAGAAATACTGAAGAATGTGAAATTACAAAAAAATTAAATGAAAAGAATATTTTTTACAATTTATTAGACGAGCACTTCCATTCAGAAACATAGGGTCAGTAAGGATTTACTGTTTTCTTGTATTCACCGTCACATGATCTTTCAAAATCATACGTTAATATGCTGATTTCATTTTAAGAAACATTGATATTATCCTTTTTTTGTTGTTGTTGTTGTCTGGATACCAAAATTGAAAGAGAAATCATTTGTAACACTATAAATATCTTTAACTTTTGATCAAATAAAAATGCATTTTCTATGAGACATAGAAACTTTTAAATAGCACTGTATTATCATGAAGATATTGGCTAACACATTAGATTCAGGTAAAATAACGTTGCCTTTGCATCCTTGTGTTCTGCAGCAAAATACATCAGGTGTGAGCAATGCGGAAACCCAAAAGTAAGACTTTTCATTCTTTTATCTGATTTCTTTAATATCACGTTTGAAGTGTTTACAGTACCATTTTGTGTGCTTTTTAAAAATCTTAAGTTCGCAGATGTACACAAGTTAAATGTATTGTACTTGACACCCTCTACAGGGGAATAAATGTTTGTTCAGCTTGTGTCGTGGCTGCTGCAAGAGGAAGGCGTTTAAGGAAGTGGCTGATTGCCCTGGTTAGTATTTCAAGCGGTATAAACCACACAGTGACTCGATCAGTAATACTCTCAGTAGCTTCACAAGTGAACGAGTTGGAGATGTTGTATTTAATACTGCAAGGAATGGGCCCTTAGAATTTTACTTGCTGAAATGTTGTGTAAATATTATGTATTAAATATGTTATGAAACACCATTGTTCTGATATGATATGATCTCCGTACCAGCATGTATCTGAATGTAACTTGCAATGTCCTACCACTTCTATAAGATTAACTGTGGTTCATTGTTGGGTTACAGGCCATGGACTGAGATTCAGAACCAAGGCTTTAAAACTGTCTAACTCTGATCTGGGTGGTGTTCTGACCAATGGAAATCCCAACAGTCAGACAGTTTCCAGTGCAGCCCACGATCCATTGTAAAGCAGAAGAGCGACTTCAGAAGACACATTGAACTGGTTTACCACTTAACACTGCTGCACTGAATTGGAAGCACAAGACTGCATTTGTGGCCAAACCTGGTTTTTCTCTGTTGATGTGTGATTTGGATCCATATGTCACCAAATGAACTAAACGTGCAAAGAACTGGACGTGGAAAGAGCAGTGCTACTGTTACTTACACTAGATCATTTGTTGAGTCATTCTTTTCTGTACTGAAGTACCACTTTCTGGACTGCTGTCTGGTGAATATGTCCATAGTCTTAACATTTGAAGAGTTTATTAGAGTAGTATATTTTGATAATAACTGGGAACGTGGTATATGAAGCGGCCGCACTGAATGCACAATCCTTTACTGCTCACCCAAGATAGAGGAGCTGGACTTTTCTCCTTTTGTCCATCTCTGGTGGACATCTTCTCGCAAACGTTATTCGAACTAGGGCTCGGCGATATATATCGAGCGATATATTATGCATCTCGTCAGTAAAGCCGGTTCTTTGATTAGCGGTAAATCTTCGTCAGCTGTTTTTAAATGCAGCGCGAGTTTATGAACAGAGCCGTACATCACTGAGAAGCTGCGCGTTCGTTTCGCGGGTGATTCAATGGCGCAGCTTCTCAGTGATCTACGGCTCTGTTTATAAGCTGGCGTTCCTTTTAAAAACAGCTGAGGGAGATTTAGTGCTAATCAAAGAACCGGCTTTACTGATGAGATGCATAATATATCGCCCAGCCCTAATTCAAACTGTATTTTTTGTTATATTTATTGTCTTCCGAAGTGAAAGATTGGGCATATTTGTATGTTGCATCTTTGACTCTTTTAATGCATTTTTAATTTTTTGTATATAAATTAACTTCTATTCCGAGAACTTTCTCGTGCGGTTAAGATCATGCAACTGTTTCACACACACAAACTGACATTTTATTTCAGAAATAAGGAGAGTTACACTACAAATATTTCTGCCCCGGTAAATAGTCTTTTAAACATTTTCAGATACAGATGCCTTGCCCTATAATTGCTAAAACTGTACTGCCTTTATCTTCAATCTTTTATTATATTAAGTATGGAGCTCTAATACAACAATCACATTTTCTTTTCATTATGATTTATTTTCCCACACATTACATTAAAGCATCAGAACTCAACTTGGTGCCTTATTCTAAACGAATCCCTCAGTGTAAATGTGTGCTATTCTGTGTGGATGTTTTCTTTTGTTCTCATCAGTTCATTGGGCTTAGGATTGTTCAAACATTTTCTCTCAAATAAATTTTGAAGTGTTAAAAATTGTCTCTCGTTTTTTTAAATCATATGACCAAAAAAATGGAATAGTTTGTAAATGTTTCTAGGTTATCGTTTATTCAAGACCCTAACAAGCAAATCAAATCTACCCGTGTCGAAGGTCACGGACCAGCTGATGTCGTTTCACTTAAACAGCAGAACATAATACAACAGAGAAATGACTGGATGTTATTAATTGTTCAAACCAGTCTACACTGCAGCGTCAGAAACAGATGGAGAAAGAACCTTTCCGGGGTTGAAGCATCTTTTTGAATGTATGTTTATTTTAAAAGCATGTTTTGTGATGAGGTTTCTCAATGTGTAATCAAGGTTTGTCACAAGATACAGAGGAAAGTGCATCCTTTACAAAGAACAACAGGCCAGTACAGCTTAAGTGCCGCATTTCTCTTTTTATCTTTTTCATTTGAGCAACAGGGTGTGCTTGTCTTTAATACAGACAACAGATATCTTCTTCCCAACTTAAATAAAGTCTTTAGATTGTGAATTTTCTCTCTTCAGCAGGGAAATAATTGATTTCTAAACAGGGGCCTAAGATGCGGCAGTGGCCCCGTGTACTTTCCTAGGAGAGGCATCCGGTCAAGTCTTCACATGTTGGTGCTCATTCGTGTTTGGCTGTTGGCAGGTGTGAGCTCCCCTTGACTGCCTTCTCTTGGAGGGGACTGCGAAAGGAACGAGAGGGATCAGTGAGAAGCATCATGTAGAGCGGGAAAAACGGATTGAGAGGAAACGCATGCTAGTGTTGGTGAAGTATGACAGATGAAGATTGGGGTATTATCGTACAGCTCTGTCTCAGCGAACAGAAGCTCACAAGATCTCAGAGAGCTTACAGTTTTTCCACACACACACTTGCATCTAGTTGATTGCCTAAATGTAATAAGCTAGTGGATTGATTTCATACAAAATTACAGGTTCAATTGAAATTAATTACGCTCAATCTACAGCATTTGTGGCATAATGTAAAAAAAAAAAAAAAAAAGACTATATAAAGAAAAATATTACAAAATTCAAGGTTCTGGAGAGGCACTTACAATGGAAACAAATAGGGCCAATCCACAGCTTATTTTTAAAAGCACTGACATTAATTTTTCAATACAAATGTCTTATTTTAGCTATTAAATTGTTCTTTATTTATAGTCATTTTAAGCCAAGAGTTTAAGCTATGCGTTCTTCGCAACTGCCGTAAAACTGTCTATACACTACCACTCTACTGTATTTATGTATTTTAACTAATTCTTTTTAAGTCTCTCATACTCATCAAAGCTGCATTTATTTGACCAAAAACACAGTAAAAAAAAAAATATATATAGTAACACCATCACAAATGTTAACAACTGAAATTCTTATTTCTTATTCATTTATATTTTAATGCCATAACAGCAACAATGGCTATATTAATGGCAACATTAACCGTATCACTTCAGTATATAATTTACAATACATTTTTAATCATTTATTCCTGATGTCAAAGCTACATTTTCATCATCATTACTAGTTTTTAATGTGACGTGATATTTCAGAAATCATATAAATTTTTTTATTTGGTGAAAAAAACATTTCTTAATATTATCAATTTTAAACACAGCTGTCATGCTTCATATTTGAGTAGACACACTATATATTTTTCAGGATTCTCCGGTGAATAGAAAGATCAAAAGACCAGCATATTATTCTTATTGACTCCATAAATGTAATTTCACATGCAGTACGCACATTTTTTCACTTCTTTTGTATATACTGCTAAAAGTATATTAACATTTTTTATTTTCCTAATGCAAGTGCCTCACTGTAACCTACATTTGTGCTGTCAATTGAGATTAGCCTAAAATTAACCCAGATTATTCATTCAGCATTCACTTACTACAACAATCTCGTGCAGTTTGCTTATTAGTGCAGTAACACAACCGAGGCAAGTTCATGGGCCGGTTTCCCGGATAGGAATTAGATAAGCCAGGACTAGACCGTTGCTAATTTAGGACATTTAAGAATTTTTAGAAACATGTCTTAAAAAAACGCATTATCTGTGAGCATTTTAAGACCAAACAATGGCAATAATGT
This sequence comes from Enteromius afrohamiltoni, assembly GCA_034779775.1. NCBI lineage: Eukaryota > Metazoa > Chordata > Actinopteri > Cypriniformes > Cyprinidae > Enteromius > Enteromius afrohamiltoni. Next base: position 6,268,733 of record JAUYWG010000033.1, on the reverse strand, counting down.
ATTTTAAGATATCTCAGTGCAAGCCTTTTCCAGTTTAGACAGCTCTTGACATTTATTTCAATCTAGGACTAGTCTTAAACCCTGCTCGGGAAACTGCCCCTAAAAGCTGTCTATAAGCTGTTTTCATCACATTAGCCAAGTTTCCATCCAAGGCATTTTTGCAGAAAAATATTTAGCGCTTCAAATATTTTACCTATACAGCTGATGGAAATGCTGATGGAAAAAATTTTGTAAATGTCGACAGTATTTTTCTGTTTAGCTTAGCGCACAAATTCTATATCGATACTTCAAATGTCACAAAAAACTGTTTGGAAATACCTTTTGTCGAGGGACAAAGGACCTTAACACAAATAAATGTAGTGTCACATGACAGAATTAGTCTATTGACAGCGTCTGTGTTCTTGTTGTTGCTCGTGTCAATCCTCCTTAGCCTCCTTCAAAAGCGCTTTGAATCATATTTATATTATTTCATCTAAAATTGTATATATGATAAAATCTTAATTCGATGTTTCCTTTAATTACTTAAAAAGTTAAAATGTATTAGTCAGAATTTTGTCCAGGATATTATATTGTAGAGTTGGTTGTTAAATGCGTTACTGCGCGCGGCGCAAGCAAGAGCACTTGATTTTTTTTTTTTTTCCTCTGAAAAAATGGACACAGCTTACTATACTAGTTCAAAAATAAGACATAATTCGAAATGATTCAAAAATTGTCATAAATTATTAATTTATTTTATTTGTGTACATTCACAATAAAAACGGCCGTGCTTCTGTAAATAATTGGATGTTGCTTTCAAGAGTGTGTCACAAGAATTAACTGGTTACTTGTTGCAGGGGTTTTTTTCGTTCGTTTTCTTAATTTATTATTTATTCAAAAAAATGTTTTTTTTTTCTTTAATAGCTTATGTTTTTCTCTGTTTGCACAAGCTCTGCGCGTGATATGACGTGAGCCTTATGTTCTGTTTATGCTGCTCGTTTTGTGTATAAAATTAATCTCTGGACACAAATTAAGCTATTTTTAATAGGTCACAGCCACGTATCAATTCAATTTAATTTACTTGTAATTTAGCATAATCTTGTCGGTTAATAATAAAATAACCTAAATTAACAATCCTATTTCCAGTACAGTCTAATAACATTTGATCAGGCACCAGCGTATGAATGGCTTGATGCTGAAGTATCTAAATATAACTAAGTGCAAAAACATGGAAACTTAAACTTGCTATTTTTATGTAGGCCCCCATAATTTAATAATGGGCTATGTTTTTTGTCCCAAAGGGATTAAGAACAGACTATTTACATATGATTTGCGCAAAAGGTGAAATTGAATGGAAACAACTTAAGGGCAGATTTTTTTGCGATACTCCAAAACTTATGCGACGGTTTGTTTTTTTTTAAGGATGACGTCATCACACACACCATTTTATCGGTAAAAGGCCAGCTGGATGGAAACAGGCTGGAGACCACTAATTTCACACATTTTTTTCCCCCCACAAAGTCTCTTTGTCGATAACAAAACAGCGTAAAAACTGGATGGAAACTTGGCTATTGATGTGACTCGTTTTTTTTTATGAGTCACATCAATGTGAAGAAAACAGCTTCATCTCACAGCATCACAATGTTAATGACGCATCCTCAGATGTGTTACTGCTTTAATGAGACACTCATGCTGAGGGGAAGGAGATGGTCAGGTGATGGTGAGGTGAAGAGCAGAGCAGAACGAGGACACGTTACCCTGGGGACCCTGTTACCTTGACGTGTATCTGATTACGAAGCACAGCTGCACGCAGAATCATGGCTTTCGCTCGTCTCTGGAACTCTTTGCCCATCTGTAGAGACTTCTCAAAAGTTGTGCTTCTCTGATCCACGTCCCTGGCATACAAGATCTGCAAACACAGTTTTCAATGCACAGGTGAAACTTTGCATTGTAATGCAGAATCTTTTCCAAAGCCTGTTTCTAGAACAGTCCCTTGTTTTAGGCAAAAAGGAAATACGCCATGTTTTAGTCAGACAAAGCAAGAGAAATGTTTATTATAAATATAATTCAGTCAATGCTGAAAGGTTCTGATATATAAATCAGCCAAAGAATTAGCAACAAGACAAGGGAACAGAAACAAATGAGAAGAGTGCAGCCCTGCCTTGCTGTGGGAGTCAATACGGGCATTGATCAGGCCCTCCAGGATCAGCTGGGTCAGTTCATCCTCCAGAGCTGCCACTGTGGTATTAAAGGCCACGGCCATTTTGTTCATGTCTGCTGACACATAGGGGCTGAAGTACTGCCCGTGGGAAATACAAGACAAAGTTAATAAATTGCTCATGTAAGTCCAACTATGATCAAATTTCTGGAGTCAATATAATCTTATGGACACTTTTAACTTGAAATCACTTTCGACACTCCATATCAGTATCTATGTAAAGCAGAGCTCAAAAACAGGGATGACCTGATGTCCACTGATCATGTGCATGTGTCAATATGGCTTGCAAAAGGAGCACATGTTGCAGATTCTACTGATTTAAAGGGATAGTTCACCCAAAAAGCAAGATTAGGTCATCCTTATCCAGTTATCCAGTCACTTTTGGATGAACTATTCCTTTAAACAAATCAGATAATGTAGAGGTCAACTAGTTCGGCAACTAAATAAATGTATAGACTAAAGCCAAATATCCCTTTACATACCTGTATGAGGGCTCTGTTCCTGATTTGTGTGTACAGTGTTCTTACATGAGGGGCCAGATACATGTCTAGGAGGAGATTATCCTATAACACATAAAACGCTTATAAATCCCAACAAACATCACAACAGTGTCTGAAACTTTGCTAAATCAAAAACATGCAACTCGGCACATATCGATAAACTCACCTTCATTTCGTCCAGCATTTTCAGACAAGATGCATACTTTGACTCGTAAAACTTGAAGATAATATCGCGGACTTGTGGTTCCAACTCTAAAAATAATTTAAAGGAGCTAAAAACAAAGAGGCAAACAGAAAATCAAATCAATGAGTTTTTAATCCACATTTAACCAATAACAATCTCCCTCGTGTTCATTAAAACACCTAGTTTGAAGGTGCAGAAAGTTCACCTGCTTGAGATGACATTTCGCTGCAGTTCCTGTCTGTCAAATGTAGCCAGGGCACACAGCCCCCCGTACACTGCTACATTACTGGGGGAAAGTAGCTAGAGAGCAAACAGAGCATCTCGTTACACACTGCATCTTATTTATCTTCGACAGAAATGTCTGAGAAGCTGAGAAGGACACTGACCTCAGGGAAGTCGCAGTGGTCGAAGGAGGCTTGCAGGAAGCACTTGGCAGCCGGTTTATACTTTCTTGAGGCAAGCTCTGCCAATCCTATTGTCACGAGAGAGACGACAATATAGCACAAGAAAGGGCAAAACCATTTTTGCATGACTTACTGTCCAACTCTCAGGAATTGACTAATGATGTAACAATAATTATAAAATAAATCATACAAATCCCTCATTAAAATAAAGACATATATACACACCAACCCGTGTATAAATTGTTAATACATTGAGTAAATCTTGAAAACACACTACAATAATGATTTAGCATGTATGTACATTTCAAAGACAAATACACTTCACATACTTGAAATGCAGAAAGTACTTGCCTGCAGCACATTTCAGTTTGGTTAGAACAGCTTGGTTTTGACTATCTCTCTCTCCTCGTTGCTAGATTGCAGAGATACACAAAAATAATCATGGTGGATTCCCTCTCTTCTGAAATGTCTCATCTTAATAGACCAGAAAGAAAGGTTGCTCCTACCTCTGCTATCTCTGGAGTGGATTCAGCCTTGCTGACATAGCTAAGTACATGGGACCAGTTTTGGAGGTAAACGCTAACCTATAAAATATTAAGGTTGTTTGGATGAGTTGTTAGAGACTGCTTGCATTTTAAAAGATATCTGCACCAAGAAGATTCATAACCATAAAACAAAAAAATATCCTATATGCAGGATGAATCGAGACATTTTCTGCATGAAATTAAGCTTACGGAGAAAGAAAAAAAAGTATGTATACACATCGTAAAAAAATCATTAAGCAGGGAAGTCAGGGAAGACAACAAACCCATACCTTGATTACATTAAGACACATGTTGATGACATGCTTGGCGCTAGTGCAGTAGTCTCTGGCTCGGGAGTAGCATTTCAGGGCATTGCTGAGGTCACCGCAGTCAAGATAGTGATCTCCAAGGTCATCATGACCCCTCCTGAACACATACAGGTGTACGAAACAAAACAAAAAGTAAAAACAGGCACTGAATCACAGACAATCAACGACAGACATTCAGTCTAGCCTTACCTTATGCTTTCTTTGATGGAGTTTCCCTTGTAGTTCTTAAGGTCGGTGTCCAGCTTCTCCAGTTTGAGCAGGGCTTTTTTCCTGGTGGATTCTGCCCAGGCTGTGTCGAGAGGAGGGGGTTCGACTGCCCCCTCCGGTACTGCATCCGGGACTCCTTGCACATCCCTGTGTTGAAAAATATTTTAAGTACAAACGTATTAAAAGTCATGCATTAAATATTTCCGTGAGGAAACCTTTGTTGGGTTGTAGAAAAAAAATGAAATTGAATTGCCTTGTGGCTTCAGTGAGTTTGCGATGAATTTCTTCATAGACATCAACATTAAAAGTTCTTTGGACAAAGGACAGGGCCATCTTCAGCGCTTCCACTCGTAGCTGAGGGCAGTGGTCTGCAATAAACTGCAGCCTCTCGATCCTCATCAGCCCACTGTAACTGGAGGCATACTGCTCTAGATCCTGTGCAAAAATAAAGTCAGTTCTCAGCTCATTCAAGTCAAAAGAAGATTATGACTCATCTGTTATCAGCGCTATGTTGTTGATCAAACTATGTGACAGATTTAATTAAAATTAAATAACAATTAGATAATGGCAATGGACTTAGAATTAGAGCAGTGATGTTACTTTTTAAACAAAAACTTCAACAATAGCTTTGTTAATTGAAATAAAGCTGAAATAAAATACAAATATTAGATGAAAAACAACTACTAAAATGTGAATGTGCTAACTTGGAAGCTAAAGACAAGTACTACAATTACTGAAACTTAAATAAAAATGAATTAAAGCTAAATGGAAATATTATAAAATGAAAACTATAAAAAAGACAAAAGCACAAAACAAAACTTTAACATTAAAATTAAATATTAAAAACTACAAATATTAATAAACGCTATAGGATATATGAATAGTAAAACAACACTGAGGTAAATACAAATTACATTCATAATTTAATGGCAAATGCATCTTCAGCAAATCTCAGGATGAAAAGTTCATGTACTTTAAATTATAATGCTATGGTCCATAAATCTGTTTTTTTTACTATTATAATTTTGATATCAGCCATTTACTGTTTATTGGATGTAATATCTACCAAAATAAACCTTTTCTGTGACTCAGAAAATGATCAAAACAACAAAATAATTTAGATGCTGCATGATATTTTGTTAATAATAATTAAAAAAAATGATTGCATTTTATGATTGCAATGATGTGTGCTACACGATGATACATACCAATGTCGGGTTTTCCACAACATAGTTGGTGTCAGGCGCATTCTGCTGGTCTTCCTGAGGGTCAGCATCTATCTGCATGGGCTCTACAGACCCCTGTTGATGCAGGAAACAACATGTTTACCACTCTGCACTGCAGGCGAACGAAATCACACAGAGGAACCAATATACTTTCCACCAAACTAATTTTGTGTGGAAAGAAATGCAACATAATACCACAACACTGAGTGACAGCTCCAAGGCTTTCGGATGGCTTCACATCCTATTGTGTGGTTACCTCGAGGAGCTTGAGCTGTACACGGTAGTAATATCCATGTTGAAGTTCAACGCTACCAATGAGGACGTCTCCACCAAACTTCATCTTACAAGTCAAATATTTATGTTTTTCAATAACAAATTGTTTAAAAGTCCACTCATCTTGAATAAGCACTTACATCATTAACCACAAAGCCTTCCAACACCCAATATTCTTAAGATTACAATACACTACAATAAATGACCTGGTCTGTCACCCTTGATCAACTACATTATAATGAGCAGGCTCATAGACGACAGTCTAATATAACTGAACCTCTCTTGGGCTTCTAAAATTGAAATGCTACAATAAAATATGGGCAGCTCCACAGTGTTTAATCATTGTGAATCATCAAGAACACTAAATCAGGCTTAAATTGAAATATAAACCTCTGCAAGAACATGAAACAGGCTGTGTCTCGAAACCTAGTGAGCTGCCTACCGAGACAGTATTTTAGAGCGTCGTGTGAAGCTGTGGAGCATTTAAACGATGACTAACACGCTTTCTAGCCAGTGTTTTGAGACACAGCCTGAATTCCAAGCACACTGGCTAAATGATACAAAACAGACAGCTTGCTAACGAGATAGCTTGCTAAATACACTTAGCCGGCTACAGAAAGTTTCTACCCAAGTGTTTCACAAACAACCCCGAGAAAACCTGCTGGACCACTTTGGCTTTAAACCAAAACAGCTCTACTGGATGTATTCACTGTCGAAACTGCACTGGTCTCGCTCCTCAGGCGGATAGAGGCGCGCTGTCGCTAAACTTGTCGCGTCCTGAGGGCCGCTCTGACTTACGAGCTCATGCTAGACGAGCTAACAGCTCTCCGCGGCTGCGATAGGGGAGGAACTGACACTGTAAACACAGCTACTTCCACTCGCCGCGCTTCTTCTAGCTACTCTCGTGTTGTGGAAGATGACGGGAAAGCATTTAAAGGCGCTAATTTACCTGAAAGTTAAAGACCTGCACGGGTAGTGGCATCTCCTCCTCCTCTGCAGAAACAGAGCACACAAACACATCCGGGGCATGAGAGTGCGCGTGGTCGACGTCTTGCAGCGCGGAGACGTCACTACCTTGACACTCCGCGAGTTAGTGCGCTCGCTTGTGGGCGATGCATTTTGCAGGTTCAAGGCCATAAAATAATAACTAAAACACTTCTGCAGTTCACATTCCGACATGTTATATATTGAGGCAGCGCCTGGTAACATGATGCAAATTATGTCGACCATTTTCATTGCTTGGGTTTCTGCCTTAATTAAAATATAATAATTACTTTGTTTAAAAAATATTTGGTAAATAGTTTTATTAATCATATGTTCTAATATTAATATTATTATTTTACAATTTAATACATAATACTATAGTGACCTCTTTAGTATTTAAAATGCTTAAAATATTTGCTATTTTTTAAAGTAGGTTTTTAATTAGATTATTCATGAATTGTATTTAAACCAATTGAGTCATTTTAATGCATAATTAGTATGGAATTATTAATTTTTATATAATGAATTATACTACTAGTATATAAAACCAATAACAATAAAAAAAATTAAATTTATAGATAATCACACTTAATAATAAATCTGAATAATACTGAACTAGTTCCTCGTTTCCATGTCAGAAACCTGGACAGCTTAGTTTGGGTGTTGATTCAGTCTAGTTATGTAAGGGATATTGTACACTGAAGAGTTTATTTTGAGATAATGACTAGTTGGCTGTACAGTACACAAATGTTACTTATCACATGAATGGAAAATAACACATATAAGCCACAACCATATCTTCACAATGACGTCAATCGCATATTAATTTATTTTTTGGCAAGAACTGAAACTGCAACTGAGATTATATATGTGCCACTGATTTAATTTCCAGCCGCTAGTTCAGTAAAACAAAATGCCTGATGCTAATGCATACTAACAAAACATAAATGCTCCATTGGCACACATACATACATTTTTAATCTCATTTAAATTGAAATATTAATCATTAAAATGTAAAAGAACATTTCAAAGAATCACTTACAACTGGTAAAACATTTTGTTAGCCTAGCACAAAAGTCAGTAATGGCACATTTCAAACACGTCTCAAACATAACAAAATGTATAGGAACCAAAACCTAACTGATCGACACAAAATGATTTTCATTGTAAGTTGCAGTATGTAGTCCATTAAACATTACAGACAATTGTAATTACAGCTTATTTTATATAGTATTATTTTTGTTTATAGTATCTAATAATAGTCCTTTATTGGCAAACAAATGTTTCAGTGTGTAATGTTTCTCTCATTGTTTAACAAATGATCAAATACAGTAGTCACATTAAAGCACAGGTACAGTATGAAATGTTTTACAGGCAAAAAAAAATAAAAAAGTAAAATATTTAAAAATGCATTTACTGTCACCCCTCACGTGAGAGCATTAACTATGGCCACACAGTTATGTCACAAAATATTTATTTACACAATCTTCTGTCACATTCACAGATCCCAAAAGGGAAAATTATGTGCAGATAAAATACCGATAGCCACAATTTCCAAACAATAAGCTCTGATCTGTTGCAACAGGGCAAAGAACTTTACAGTTAGCTATGTGTGTTCTTAACTAATTATTCATCCTGACGCCGTGGCCTTATGTCATTCTCTTCCATTAAATGTTCACATTAAACCAACATCTTAAGGCAAAGTTTAATAAAAAGAAAGCAATTTTGGCATATTTATGTTGATATATCAGTTATACCAGACATACCATGGAAATGCATGTCTCTGCAGTTTGTCACGTCACAAGCTGGATTTATCTGTTGATAACAGCAGAGCCAAAGAGAAAGAGCCCGCAGATTACATGGCATATCAATAAAGAAATGAGTTGCGGTGTTCCTCAAAACACAGTACACTTCTTTCCCCTTTTCTTTACAGGTGGAGGACATAAAACAGCGCGGATGGCCTCATCAAACACGGTTTTTAAACCCCGCTGAGTAAGAGCAGAGCACTCCAGATACTTCACAGCACCTACAAAGCCAAAGATTTCAATGAGCCAACTATACATGATATACAATTCCCCATGGCAATGCCATAACACTATTATAGCACACTGAAAAAGTTCTATACTTGCGCTAAACTCTAAAATAGATTTTTTTTAAGTTGTAAACAAAGACATTTGATTTAAGTACATTTGATACAAATATTTCAGTTTTTCTACTGTTTAAAGCTGCAGTCTGTAAGTTTGCCTCTTCTATATTTTAAAACCTGGTATTGCAGAATGATTTTTATTACGTGGGGTTGTACTCTGCCTCGGCTCTAAGTAATCGAATGTTTTCAGGAGTATGTGTAGCTGTCATGCAGTCACCACACCGCTGTGAATCCTGTAGTATCACAGATTATGGACAACCGTACATTTTGGAACATATGACTCAAATAAAAATTGTCATCTGAACGAGTAAAAGTCTGCCACACGTAGTTCTGAACAGCTGAGGAAAAAAGCATTACAATAAAACTACCAATGGTGATTAAATCGATCGCCTCAAACCCTGCAAATTATTATTATTGTTATGCTTTATTTGCTAATTAATGTTAACAAAATTAATAAATTATAATCAGCGTGACTGATTATAGTGTGTATTAGCTAGTAGATTTAAATGTATGTACGGTCTAATCTCTAATTGTCACATCATTTCGAACTTCGTATTTAGAAATTATATTATATATTTATTACAATAAACAGGGTGTCTTCCTTCCATTCCATATCCGTTTTCAAACAAAAAAATGGAAAACTGGTCATTTTTCATTTGTTCCAACAAAATAAAAAAAACAAGAATTCGGCTCCATTTATGTTTTTTCCATTCAGGGACAGAAAGCGAGTAAACCACTTGAATGTTCGATCTCTACGTGTGGGCGGAGTAAAAAACGCCCCTCTCCGCTGATTGGTCAGCCAAACATTAAAACATAATAAGAGTCCTCCGCCTCTACAAGTTTATTATTTCTACTACATTTGATATCTTTCTCTTCATCAAACAGCCATACTAACAAATGGTTTGACACAAACCGTACCGAGGCAGAGCCTATAGACAGAGCTTTCTTTTGTGTATGAATAAATGCTGTAACCTATCAGTAAAATATCAGTTTATCTCATAAATATTAATTTACTTTACTAGCCTACATCTTTATCACACCACCTGATTTATTATAACCACCTATTAAAATCTGTGTGGCAAACTGAGTAATGCACTGCCATTTAATATGTGAAATATGTATAATACGCAACTCATAGCCTATTTTAGAGGGGGAAAAAAAATATATATATAATAAACTCTGCAAACATAGGCTATTTTAATTTCTTCCACTCCACAACAATTCAGTTTATCAGTAATTAGAAGAGAAATGTATGAAGTGGAGAGGGGCGTTTTTACTCCGCCCACACGTAGAGATCGAACATTCAAGTGGTTTACTCGCTTTCTGTCCCTGAATGGAAAAACTAAAATAGAGCCTGTATTATTGGGGTTTTTTTCCGTTTTGTTGGAGCACATGAAAAACGACAAATTATCATTTTTTTTCTGTTTCCATTTCTTTGTTTGAAAACGGATATGGAATGGACGGAAGATACCCTGATTTACTATGCTCCGTTCGAACTGGTTGTCTTTAAAATACAAATCTGTAATCGGAAGCCCATTTAAAACTGGAATACAATTTAATTTCATTGACACGTGTTTAATATAATCCTTTCTGGATTACAAGCACCATCATAATGATTTTTGACATATTTAAAATAATTTAAGCTGCAGGTGAATGAGACGATAGCCTATACTTGCCAGGACAGCTTCTTTAAATGTACAGACTGCACAAATATTCACATTTTTTACTGAAAACAATTTCTACAACAATTTTTTTTAAATTTAGGTCAGTTTTTGGTCAGAAATTGTTCTTACCAATCTCTCTAGCCATAGCAAGCCCTTGAGGATAAGTGATGGGAGCTAGTTTCTTATCCCGCAGACGTTCGATTGTGTCTTTGTCATCTCGCAGATCAAGTTTAGTGCCCACAAGTATGATGGGGGTGTTTGGACAGTGATGGCGAACCTCAGGGTACCACTACAAAGAGAAATCTGGTTAACACAAGGCATCCTAACAGCTTGTGGATCTTGTTAAGGAATCCAAATGCTCAAGATACATGTCTTATTCTTCAGTGGATACTAACCTTTGCTCTTACATTCTCAAAGGAAGCAGGGCTCACCAGTGAGAAGCAAATTAAAAACACATCCTGCAGAAAGCAAAGGAGACTCTTTGTAAAAATCAATGTCATCAATTATTCATTTATGATTACACTGCATTATATAATGCTGAGGTTGTCGGAAAATGGAATAATAGTTTATATTATATTACAGAGATATTTACGTACCGTTTGGGGATAAGAGAGTGGTCTAAGGCGATCATAGTCCTCTTGTCCTGCTGTATCCCAGAGGCCTAAGTTGACAGGTTTGCCATCCACCATAACATTGGCAGAGTAGTTGTCGAATCTGAGGGTCACACACAGATTTTTCAGAAGATTTAAAAAAAACACATCCACAGACACACACAAACAGGAATAGACACACAGGAATAACTCCCGTTGTAAAGACTGTACTCACACTGTGGGGATATACTCTCCTGGAAAGGCATTGGTGGTGTAGCTGATGAGCAGGCATGTCTTACCCACGGCACTGAAATACAAAAGATGCTAAGTGGTATGTGTGACAGCGGCACTGAGGAGCGAGGACTGCACATCAAGGAAACAATTGTGGAAAGCATGCAGGCAGAAAGGCCTGTAGTTATTCATTCAGGCTCAATGGCATACTGGCAGACACTAATTCACACTTCTGCTCTCAAATGAACTTCCCTCGCCAGACGAGGACTGAATACAAAAAATTGTCATTGTCTTGAAAAGCACACTGCATGCACTTACGCAGAAAGAGCAGTAAAGAGCATAAACAGGAAATGCAGTGACGGGGTGAAAAGTGATAAAAAATTTGTCAAGGAAGAGAAAGAGTGAGGAAGTCTGATAATAAAAGGGGTAAAAATAGAAAAAGCAAATAAGCAGGCAAAAATAGCAAGTATGTGTGAGGGCTCAGGAGCCTGAATTTGTATTCCTGTCATGAGATCAGCAGGCGGTGAAATTAAGTTTCATATGGCAAATGTCAGAAGGCATGTACCATGAGACAGGGGCTAAACCTTAAATACTTACAATGAAACAGCTAATATTAATCCTCCAAGGTCTAAAAACATACATTTAATTAATACCAAGAAATAAGTGTCTACATCACACCAAAAAAAAAACAACAAAAAGAGAAACAGGTTTGACTGACGTTTTTTTCATGCATTTTAAGCTAAAACAATATTAGTATTTTTTATTTTTTTTTAGTACATATTCCATTCTACTGTTACAGTCTATTAATTATCTATTGATTATTAAAAAATAAATAAATAAAAACGGATGAATAGTGGTTATGTGACACTGTAATGTAAAAAATAACAAGTATGGGGTAATAAAGTGATCATAAAAACAGATACTGGTTGATATCTACTTAATTCATAGCGATTACAATGCAACTATTAGTTTCCGTGTTTATAATCGCTGGGAAAAATAGCGTTTTAGGGATTTAGGAAGGAATTAGGCTGATTGTATAATGCGCTCTGACAAACAAACAAACAAAAAAAAGAATGCATTTATGAAAAGGTTAACGATAAAGTTCAGGCTCGCGAGCACACGGTCAGCCCGTTAGTGATGTGGGTGTGAAAACATGACATCATTACATAGCCATTCCAGCGTACACGCGCATCTCATTTCTACACTGCACGACACGCGTTTACTGTTCGCATGGTTTACACGCTATTACTGACACAACACTTTAAAGCGAAATCGATGCATTTAGAAATTTAGCAAATGCACACAAGTGTAAACGCTTGAGCGTATTTAAATAAACAGGCATCCAATGCTCATTACAATCTGATTTCAAACCATAAAGAAAACGACTACGGTGTTATGGAGAACGACACCGAAATATAAAGAAACGTTTAATGATGATAAAACCCTCAATTGTGTCTCAGCAGATCTCACTCATCCGCTGAGCCGAACCACAATTCCCACTCCCCAGCTCCTTCTCGCAACAATTGCTTTCCCCCAAAAGAAAACCTCCGCACGGTACAAAAAGAGCAATTTTAGCATTTTCTTCAACATCTCACCCGTCGCCGACGACGACACACTTAATGGCTTGCATTGGCAGTACCGACGAGAGAGGAATCTGAAGAGATAGCCTGAATTGTGATGTTAAGGTGCCTGTGGGCTGGTACGATTGCTGTCGGTGGAAGTCGGGGGTATTTCACGCTGCTTCCGGAAAAAGACGAACACGCGGTTCGTAAACGTTCGGAGGTCTCGTGAGTCCGCCTGCTTCTCTCTCACTCCATGTCACAGCAGCATCGCCTTTAAAAATAATATTATTGATCTCATAGACAAAGAACTAAACATTGAACGTTGGAATTAAAAACACGTACACATTTAACGGGTTAACGTAAACTAGAAGTAGTGGGCGGACTGAGGTTTATTTTACACGACAGGGTTAAAGAAACAACTGCCATTCCAGCGACGCTTGGGATATAACAGTTGTTGTATTGGGTGTGGATGGGTGGGGCAAAACGATACACAAATTTCTGGAGATTTTTCTGCCATTAATGCACACGACTACAAATATTTTGGGGCGCGTCAACTCCCCTGTGGGTAGATAAAATGAACAGCCGTCAAAATAAATACACCTTACAGCCATTTTAACAGTGAGATATCATCCAATCCTGCAAAATTGCTTCTTAGACATTCTTTTAAATTTAAATTGTTTTTTTTTAAACGATTAAGTTGCACTTTAAGTACTGAGTAATATTAACTATATTATATGGTCAAAATTATGGTGTGGCTTAGGGTTTTTTGCATGCAATTATGCATAATTATATTGTTAATTATAATAGTAAGTACATGTAAAGTGTAACAAGGATACCTTAAATTAAACTGCTACCCATTACAATTACTACTGTAATTTCACTGTATACACATAGTATTTTTTGGATGTATCTTAAGGAAGTAAAAGTGAATGATCCAGTATGATTAATTCAATGTATTTTATGTCAAAATATGTAATCCAGAAACCATGCGTCGCTGGAGGCAAGTAGTGTTAATATTTGAATCTGTAGTCCTTGAGAGAAGTACTTTTGATGTAACGAAAACAGCACAGGAAACACAAGACACTTAAATATTCAAGAATTAATCATTTTATTGCTTGACCTGCCATTGGGACAATCTATACCAAAAGGTTTACAACTTGAGCACATCCAAATGAAATCAAACCGTACACGGTTATAGAAAAAGAATAATAGAAAAATGGTCCTCTGACATTTTCCAACTCTCTGTGTTGAGGGCTTAACAAACTGAAGAATGGGTGAACAGGAGTCTCTAAGCCTTGATGGCAAAGCCTACGAGCAAATATAGCAATTCCTCTGTACATACTAGAACACAATTTTACTGAAAACTTCAGAAGAAAACACCACTGGCAGTCACATGAAAAGCAAACTTGAAAAATAAAATAAAATAAAAATAAAAAAAAGGTTGAGGGTGCTAATACAAACACACTTCTAGTGTATCAATGAACGTTCCTCAAGAAACAGGGCCTGAAGTTGTTAAGAAATCATAATAAAAGCAAGCGGAAAATTGTATTAGTGGTGGAACAACAAATCACTCAATTTATTCATAAAAGGGAAAGAATTACAATCAGGTTTAAAATGATGCATTTTACAGATAACAGGGAAAGATTTATAGTTCATTTACTCAATTCTGCACTGCCAAAAGAAGTTCACCGAACAAAGCAATGCATACTGTATAACAAGTGCACCCTTTAGCAATTGCATGCCTAACAAATGGTGTCCCAGTTTACATTAAGGACTATATAAATAACTTAATAACATGTTTATTAATTCAACCCCATCATAAGGCATAAACCACTCAGTGAAAAAAGGTTGAGACAGTAGAACGGTTATTAAAGGCTACTCTTCACATATCATTAAGGGTTCAGATTGTGTCTTTAAAGCTACAGCACCAAGATTTGACCGATTTCAAAATAATAATCCACTCTAAGAGGGGCAGAATCTGTGAATGAGTATCTTTTCCCAGACGACTGCAGCGACAATGCAGTAAGGCTCTAAAATCAAGAGTCCGAGAGTAAAAAGAAAACAATTCCTCCATGTGGTCAGTAGGACAAAGTCAAATAGTGAAGATAAGAACAAAATCTAGGTCAGGTCACTTGAACCTTTCATTAATAGCAATTTTGGGACAGTTCAGATGAATAAGCTCTTAATTATTGGAGCTTCATTCATCTAAATAAATTGCACTGCTAAGAGGGCCTACCAAGAAATGTCTGTTGGCTATGAATTATGAAAGTAAAGAAATCAGGCACTTTTCAAAACCTAAATTTGCTTGAGTCTGCAGTATAAAGGAGCTGGATATCTGAATAATTACATAACACGAGATGCATGGAAAACAAAAATGCACAAATTTAAAATTCACATCAAATAATTTTTCAAATAATACAAGAACATCTCTGATAATTAAAATCTACCTTCAGCAACAGTTAACACCATTGTACCCAGTAAAAATCGTACAACACAACTCAGAGAACCCTAAGAACAAGATCTGATAAGAGACTGAGATGGTGGCAGTAGTGGATTGCAGATCTGTGCCAATCATTTGATGGATCCTAACCCTAATGGCACACAGACACCATGAGCTCAACACAAGCGGTAAATACTGTCCCTGTTTTAAGACTTTGATTTAACTGAGGAGAATAATCGAAATCTCGATTTAAAAAAAAAAAGGACACCAATCATTCGAAAGCTATTTTCTTAGTCCTGCCCTGTTGATTAAACCAACTTATTTCAGTTTAAATTGTAAAAAGAAAGAAAGGAGGACAGAAAGAAATGGGGTTTTAGAGCAGTTCCCATACACTCATCGAGAAAGAAAACCTAATGGGATCTTCACTTGGCTAAAGAGGTCACCAAGTGGTCACTTCCTGTCGAGGAGGATCCTCGCATACTCTGTCAGATTTCATGAACCATTACATTTCTGTAACTCTTTGCAACAATGAATCAAAACAAAAAAATGAGTAATTTTTCTGTACTTAAACACAACGTTGAATACAAGATAACATCACCTTTTTGTGGTGAAAAACAAAGCAATAAAAGCATTTGCAGCAGGTGGCATTTCAGAAGGGAGAAAATGCGTAACAAAATTAAACTTGAAAAGAGATTTGCCTAATCCTGGTGTGCTCTACATTAGAGTCCAGTACAAGCCTAAGTGTAGCATGAAGGGAGAACAAAACATCCAACAGAAAATGGAAGAAGTCCAATGAAATAGGAATAAATGCCACGATGAAAAACAGCAGGTGCATATAAAGTGTTTTTATATATGATAGATATATATATATATATATATATATATATATATATATATATATATAGATAGATATCACACTGTGCACAACAATATGTTTATGGTCTGTTGGGTCTAATATATAATCATTT